>SJYV01056248.1:1283148-1336748 GCA_006410875.1 Neotragus pygmaeus | reverse complement strand
ACCATCTCATTCTCTGTCATCCCCTGCTCCTGCCCTCAATCTTTCCCAGCATCAGGGTCTTTTCCAATGAGTCAGTTCTTCACATCAGGTGGCCAAAGTACTGGAGTTTCAGCTTCAGGATCAGTCCTTCCAATGATTATTCAGGACTGATTTCCTTTAGGATGGACCGGTTGGATCTCCTTGCAGTCCAAGGGACTCTCAAGAGTCTTCTCCAATAACACAGTTCAAAACATAATTCTTCGGCACTCAGCTTTCTTTATAGTCTAACTCTCACATTCATACATGACTACTGGAAAAACCATAGGTTTGACTACACGGACCTTTGTAGGCAAAGTAATGTCTCTGCTTTTTAATATGTTGTCTAGGTTGGTCACAGCTTTTCTTCCAAGGAGCAAGTGTCTTTTAACTTCATGGTTGCAGTCACCATCTGCAGTAATTTTGGAGCCCAAGAAAATAAGGTCTGTCACTGTTTCCATTGTTTCCCCATCTACTTGCCATGAAGTGATGGGACCGGATACCATGACCTTATTTAGTTTTCTGAATGTTGAGTTTTAAGCCTGCTTTTTCACTTTCCTCTTTAATGGTCAGCATTAAAAAGTCTACAAATAATAAACTGTAGACTGGAGAGGGTGTGGAGAAAAGGGAACTCTTGTTACACTGGGTTGGTGGGCATGTAAATTGGAACAGTCACTATGGAAAACAGTATGGAGGTTCCTTAAAAAATTAAAAATAAGAGTTACCATATGATCCAGTAAAACCACTCCTGGGCATATATCTGGAAAAAACTCTAATTCAAAACAATACATGCACCCCTATGTTCACAGCAGCACTACTTAGAACAGCCAAGACATGGAAGCAACCTAAACGTCCACCAACAGATGAACGGATAAAGATGTGGTATGCGTACACAGTGGCATACTACTCAGACATAAAAAAGGATGAAATAATGCCATTTGCAAAAAAGGATGAAATAATGCCATTTGCAGCTACATGGTTGGACCTAGAGACTATCATACCAAGTGAAGTAAAGCAGACAGAGAAAGACAGATACCATATGACATCACTTACATGTGAAATCTAAAGTATGAAATGAATGAACTTACTTACAAAACAGAAACAGACTCACAGACATAGAAAACAAATTTTTGGTACCAAAGGGGAAAGGGGGCGGGGAAGGGATCAATTAGGAGTTTGGCATTAGCTGATACAAACTACTACATAGAAAACAGATAAACGGCAAGGTCCTACTGTGTCGTTATAGAGAACTGTTTGCAATGTCTTCTATAATGGAAAATAATGTGAAATGTCTTCTATATTGGAAAATAATGTGAAAAAGTATATAAATATATTATATATATAACTGAATCATTTTGCTGTATACTAGAAACTGCTGCTGCTGCTGCTGAATTGCTTCAGTCGTGTTCGACTCTGTGCGACCCCATAGACGGCAGCCCACCAGGCTCCGCCGTCCCTGGGATTCTCCAGGCAAGAACACTGGAGTGGGTTGCCATTTCCTTCTCCAATGCATGAAAGTGAAACGTGAAAGTGAAGTCACTCAGTCATGTCTGACTCTTCGCGAACCCATGGACAGCAGCCCACCAGGCTCCTCCATCCATGGGATTTGCCAGGCAAGAGTATTGGAGTGGAGTGCCATTGCCTTCTCCTACACTAGAAACTAACACTGTGTAAATCAAGTATAATTAAAAAAAAAAAAAAACTTAGGAAGAAGAAGATGGCGAAGGAGTAGGTGGACGTGAAGTACATCTCTCTCCACAGATATATCAGGAATACACCTTCAGACACAGAAGGGCATGCAGAATACCAGCTGAGAGCGGACAGGAGTATCTGACCAGCGGGAAAGAATATATAGACCCATGCAAAACTCGGAAGGATGAAGGAACCAGGGGGAGAAACAGGAGAGTTAGTAGGACTGGACCTGCCCTCAGTGGGTGGGGGAACTGAAGCAGGGGGCAACTGTCTGAGTCAGAGGAGAAACATTAACGCTGAGAGTGAAACAGTTGACCCGCGGCGGACTAAATGGAATGAGAATCAGACAGTCTTGCCGCACCATACATACCGCGGACAGGGAGGAGGGCCTTCTGGAAGGCACAGCGGCTGGGAGCTGGGGTTTGGGGACTGTGAAGCGACGCCAGGGTAGGGGCTGCTGTTGACTGTGGAGAGACGGATCAAGGGGATGTGAAGGAGGAGATTGTGGTGGGAAATGCCAGTGGAGGAAAGGCTGGCAGCCATGTAGGGAAAGTCCCTCAGTCGTGTCCGACTCTTTGGGACCCCGTGGACTGAAGCCTACCAGGCTTCTCGGTCCATGGGATTTTCCAGGCAAGAGTACTGGAGTTGGGTTGCCATTTCCTTCTCCAGGGGATCTTCCCGACCCAAGGATTGAACTCGGGTCTCCCGCATTGTAGGCAGACGCTTTACCCACTGAGCCACCAGGGAAGCAAGGCGATATTGCTGATTCACGCAGAGCGGGTGGAGCCATCACCACAGCCTCTCTCCCCACAGGCCAGCATCGGCAGCTGAACAATAGAGAGGCTGGCCTATCAAACGCTTGATGCGCTGAACTACAAAGCAGAACGCCACCCAGGGTGCTCCTTTAAGTGCCTGACGCGCCAATCTACAGACTAGGACCCCAGCCAAGGGGGCCCCTCTCTTTGCCTGACGCACCGCACAGAGAAGGAGCCCAGGCGAGGGAGTCCTCTAAGTGCCTGAACGGGAGGAGCTATGGAGAAAGACTGGCCAAAGACGCCCTCTTATTGCCAGCTACAAGAGGCTCGAAAAAAGACTGACAGGGCCGTAACTCCTGCGGCGGAGGCAGTCCCCGTCCCTGCACACTTGGCGCTGCCAGAGTCCCTGCAAGCCAAGCAGCTGCACCACCTGCGTGCTCAACTCTCACTGGGGCAGAGCTGCCACAGGCAAAAAAAGTCTTGCATGAAGAGTCACTTTGGTCGTGTCCAACTCTTTGTGACCCTGTAGACTGTGGCCTCTCAGGGCAGGGGATTCTCCAGGCAAGAATACTGGAGCATATTGCCCAATACTGGCTGCATACCCTTCTAGAGCACTGTATTTCCTGCTGCCCTAGCCGCCAACTCCCCTGAGTACCTGCTGCTGCCAGAACGCCTGTGACCCAAGCAGCTGCACCACCTCCACACTTGGCCCTCACAGGGGCAAACCCAAGTCTTTCAGGGCAGCCTCAGGAGCAAACCCCAGTGGATGACCCATATGCAGAGGTGGAAACAAAATCACAATTGAAACCCAGGGGCAGTGTGGCTAAGGAAGAAGACCCAACTTTCCCACCAGCTGTATAAGCTGCAGATTAAATCCACATGACCAACTAGGCAGACTCTGTGTCTATGGAATATATAAAAGATCACTGTGAGCTCCCACAAAAGAAAATTCGCTAGTTCTGATAGCTGTGGACATTGAAGGCAAGAACACACAGGAGCAGGACCAGATGGAGGGCATCCTAGGGAGGTGAGGTGGACTGTGACTCCCAGTGAGGGAAAGGACTCTGACAGCAGTGACTTAAGAAAAACATTTATTCTTCTTACGTTTTGACTTGCTCTGTAGATTCTTTGGGATTTTTTTTTCTGTTTTCCTTCCCCCACCCTCGTCCCACTCCGTTGTAGTTGTTGATTTCATTGGCACTATGAAATCTAATTAAGCTTTTGAGCTTCTCTATGTTGGGCTTTTGTAGTTCTGTGAAGTTTTCCCTCTTGCTTTAATTTTAATTTTTAAAACCTATATTTTAGACATTTATTCCTTTGCTTGCTTTGCCTACTGTTCTCTCCCCCTTGAAGTTAATCTTTAATGTACACAATCTTCTTTATCTACCCCTATTTAACTTTGCATATCTATTGTTTCCTTTTCTTTCTTTCCTGTCCTCTCAACATATTTGTTAGATTTATTTTCATTGCTTTATTCCCCAATTGGCCCCTTCCTCTAGTTTTGTTTTCCAGTTTGTGCTTTAGTTAGTTTTGTTCTGGTAGATATAATTTTTTATTTCCTTTGTTAGCCAATCTCTTCTACTTTATTTTTGTTGGACTGTTTTGATTTTGCTTATGGGTGTATATGTATGTGTATAATCAGTCACACTTTTTATTGTTGTTATAAACCACTGCCTCTACGTTGGGCTTTTGCAGTTCTGTGGAGTTTTCCTTTCTTTCCCTTTTATTCTTTCTTCTTGTTTTTTTTCTTTTCTATAATTTTAATTTTTTTAACCTATTATATTTTTCCTACATTTACTCCTTTGTCTTTCCTACTGTTCTTTTTCCCTTGCAGTTTTATTTTCATTGCTTTATTACCAACTTGGCACCTTGCTTTAGTTTTGTTTTCCAGTCTGTGCTTGGTTAGTTTTGTTCTTAAATAGTAAACATAATTTTTTATTTACTTTGTTCGCCGGGTCAATCTACTATATTTTTTTGAACTGTTTTCACTTTGCTCATGGGTGTATATGTATATGTGTACATTCCATTATTTTAATTATTATTTGCCTGATTCTGTAACTGCCATTTGTCTGGGATACATCTTTGGCTTTTCATTTTTGGATATTTGTTTTAATCTCCCTTAATGCCTTAACAAACCACTTGTGGAATTCTCATTTCTGACCAGAGATCAAGCCCTGAGCCTTTGGAGTGGGGGCACTGACTCTAAGACAAAGAATACCAGAGAACTAACCCTAGGGAGAATCAAATAGTGAGAACTTAACACAAAGGAAACCACTTGAATACAAGACCCTGCATCACCCAACCACCAGTAGCACCCTGTGCAGAACGCCTCATCCATACAATAAACAAAACCAAAATACAAACCCAATCATTAGCAGACAGGATTCCCACCTCACTCAGCCTTGCCTATCAGAGGAAAAACAAAAACTCAGCACAAATCTCACTCTATGAGAAGCTCACGAAAACCACTGACCAACCTCAGGATGGCAGAAACCAAAAGGAAGAAAGAATTCAACCTTGAAGCCTGGGAAAAGGAGACCTCAAACACAATTAATTTAAAAATAATAATAATAAGGCAGAGAAATGCTACACAAATGAAGGAACAAACTAGAAGCACAGAAGTCCAAATAAATGAAGAGAAAATAGACAAACTACCTGAAAAAGAATTCAGAATAATGATAGTAAACATGATCAAAANCCTCTATGATTCACCTCCTAGAGTAATGGAAATAAAAACAAAAGTAAACAAGTGGGACTTGATTAAACCTAAAAGCTTTTTCACAGGAAAGGAAACTATAAGCAAGGTGAAAAGACAACCCTCAGAATGGGAGAAAATAACAGCAAATGAAACAACTGACAAAGGATTAGTTTCCAAAATATGGAAGCAGCTTACACAACTCAATGACAGAAAAATAAACAACCCAATCAGAAAGTGGGAAAAAGATTTAAACAGACATTTCTCCAGAGAAGACATACAGATGGCTAACAAATACATGAAAAGATGCTCAACATCGCTCATTATTAGGNAGCAGCTCACACAACTCAATGACAGAAAAATAAACAACCCAATCAGAAAGTGGGAAAAAGATTTAAACAGACATTTCTCCAGAGAAGACATACAGATGGCTAACAAATACATGAAAAGATGCTCAACATCGCTCATTATTAGGGAAATGCAAATCAAAACTACAATGAGATATCACCTCACACTGGTCAGAATGGCCATCATCAAAAAGTCTACAAACAATAAATGATGGAGAGCGTGTGGAGAAAAGGGAACGATCTTGCACTGTTGGTTGGAATGTAAATTGATACAGCCACTATGGAAGATGGTATGGAGATTCATTAAAAACTAGGAATAAAACCACCATACGACCCAGCAATCCCATTACTAAGCATATACCCTGAGGAAACCAAAATTGAAAGACACATGTATCCCATTGTTCATTACAGCACTATTTACAATAGCTAGAACATGGAAGCAACCTAGATGTCCATCGACAGATGAACGGATAAAGAAGTTGTGGTACATATACACAATGGAATATTACTCAGCCATAAAAAGGAATGCATTTGAGTCACTTCTGATGAGGTGAATGAAGCTAGAACCTACTATACAGAGTGAAGTGAGTCAAAAACGGAAAGCTAAATATTGTATTCTAACTCATATATACGGAGTCTAGAAAAATGGTACTGAAGAATTTATTTACAGGGCAGCAATGGAGAAACAGACATAGAGAACAGCTTTATGGACATGGGGAGAGGGGAGGAGAGGGTGAGATGTATAGAAAAAGTAACATGGAAACTTACATTACCATATATAAAATAGATAGTGGATGGGAATTTGCTATATGGCTCAGGAAACTCAAACAGGGGTTCTGTATCACTTTAGAGGGGTGGGTTGGGATGGGAGATGGGAGGGAGGTTCAAAAAAGAGGGGATATATGTATACCTATGGCTGATTCATGTTGAGGTTTGACAGAAAACAACAAAATTCTGTAAAGCAATTATCCTTCAATAAAAAAATTTTTTTTTAAATAACCTGCCCATTAAGCAATGACATGATCTCATTCCCAGATGCTTCCTGGCTTCAGAGCTGTTGGAATGTGAAAAATGTCTAAAAATTGAAAAAGTGTGGTAAAGACTAGGTTCATCTTACAGGAATCTGAAAACTGTTAAATAGCGCAAACACACACACACACAAAGCACAGCTACAGTATATTTTAAAAGTAGCTTGTAAATGATAACAGTAACTGTAACAATACCTTCTCTGTAACAGGTTCCGTACTTATCTAGGAAAAGTTATAACAACAATAGAAGGGATTCAATTGTTTTATTCTGTAGTTTGTAACTAGAAAAACTATGACCAAGAAAAACTTTTCTTTAAAGCATAAAGTTTTTAGAGTTTCAGACGGCATGTTAAGAGACCACAGAAGTCTCATTCCCATTATCTAAGACTTAATGGCAGAGAAATGGAGAAACCGTGCTTCCCTGGGTGGCTCAGTAGTGAAGAATCTGCCTGCCAACGCACAGACGTGGGTTCAATCCCTGGGCCAGGAAGATCCCCTGGAGAAGGAAATGACAACCCGCCCCAGTATTCTTGCCCGGGAAATCCTGTGGACAGAGGAGCCGGGAAGGTGACAGTCCATGGGGCTCCAAGAGTGAGCTATGACTCTGGAACTAATCACAGATAGAGAGCCCAGGGTAGCGCAGAGAACACATTCTTTCAAGATGTCCTGTCTTGGGAAGCCCGTATATACCTTAGGAATGGTGGATTAACTGCGTGAGAAAAGAGGCATGGATGATGAAGAGGCCATTAATCCACTTCCTGCTTTAAATTAATCTGCTGTTACCTTGGTTTACAGTGGTGATTAATTTTATTTATCCCAGTTTGACTGGCCTACCAATGTCCAGATTGCTGGTAAAACATTATTTGTGGTTGTGTCTACGGAGGTCTCTGGGAGATATTAGCATTTGGATCAGTGGATGGAAGTGACTTAGCAGCAGCAAACAGTAAAGACTGCCCTCACCAGTGCAGGTGGACAGCATCCAATCTAATGAGGGCTTGAGTAGTACAGAAAGGCAGAGGAAGGGTGATTCTGCTCCCTACCTGAGATGTGACCGCCACCCTGAATTCTCAGGCCTGTGGACTCTGACTGAATTGAGCTACCAGCCTTCCTAGTTCTCCAGCTTGCAGAGAGCATACTTAGGACTTTACAGTCTCCATAACTGCATGAGCCAATTTCTATCATAAAACTCCTCATATGGAAATACACAGTTCTGTTTCTCTGGAAAACTAATACACTTGAAAATAATAAAATACTCAAGGTAACAAAAGAGTGGTTAAAAACTATGGGTCTGTACCAGTCCCTGACTCACTCAATTACCGTTAGACTATCTTCCCGTGGAACCCCACTCCCTTTTTTTGCCATCCCCTACTGGAGATGGAACGCTGTGTCAGCCAAACGCCCTACTAGGAAGACTAGCTGAGAAACTTCAATGAGTAGGATAAGTTTTAGAACCTACAAGCTACTGCTGCCAGGGATGGGGTATTTAAATGCCAATTTCACACATTTTGTATTATCTTGGATTATTTCACTGTAGAAGATAAAGTGGACATTTACTTTTGGTAACCAGGCATCCACCTCCTACATTTCTGTTACTGAAGACCCCCTTCTCTACACTCTATCCATGTAGTTTCGATGGGGCCGACAAGCCCCAAGGTGGGCATGTGATTCAGGCTTAACTAGAGCTTCACATCCTCTTTTCTCAGAGCTATGTTCCAAGACAGGCAAGTGGCCCAACCAGAAATAATTCTGGGACTTTTGCTGGGACTAGGGAAAGGTGGAAGGAAATGGAGACTCTCTCTCTTTTCTTTTTGGTCTCAGGTGTTTGCCTGGGGCCACCACTGGCAGTCACTGTGCCATCACATGGACATAAACACGTTGACAGGTACAAGGAAAGGGGGTGAAGGGACAGAAGGGAGTCAGGAAAAGGAAGCAAAGCTAGATGACAATTTTTGAACACCTAAGTCAGACTGTGTCATACCTACAGATAAGATACCTTCTGGACTTTCCAGTTACATGGAATAACAGAAGTCCACTTCTTACTTCAAACCTGAGCTGGATTTTTTTGCAAATAAAATATTTCTAAAAAGGTATCACATGATTATCTCACTAAATGTAGGAAACATACTTGACAGAATCTAACACTCTTTCATAAAAATTCTTTCAAAAAAACTAGGTATAATGGGAACTTCTTCAACCTGATAAAGACATCTACAAAGACCCAAGGCTAATATTATGTTAGTCTCTCAATCTTGTCTGACTCTGTGATCCCATGGACTGCAGCCCACCAGGATCCTCTGTTCATGGGATTCTTCAGGCAAGAATACTGGAGTAGGTTGCCATTCCCTTCTCCAGGGGATCTTCCCGACCTAGGGACTGAATCCAGGTCTCCCTCATTACAGGCAGATTCTTTACCGTCTGAGCCACCAGATGCTTTTCCCACGAAATCAGGAATAAAACAAAAATACTTACTCTCACCACTTCTAAGCAACACTGTATTGGAGGTTCTAGCCAGGGCAATTAGAGTACAGAATTATATAAAAAGCATTCAGACTGGAAAGGAAGAAACAAATCTACCTCTGTTCTCAGACATGCTAATGTATATGTATATATTTTTTTAAAAGGAATCACTTTAAAATCTATTACAATGAGTTTGGCAAAGTTGTAAGATTTAAGACCAATATACATATATCAAGTGTATTTCTATAAAAATACAATGAACAATCTGAAAATAAAATTAGGAAAATAATTTCATTTATAATAGTATCAAAAAGAACAAAACAAGAATAAACTTGACAAAAGAAGTGTAAAACTAATACTCTGAAAACTACAAAACATTATTCAAAGAAACTAAAAATTTGAAGATCATTATTGCAAAACTGTTATCAGCTTGGTTTTTTCCCACATAGTGCAAATGTCTTTTTATGTTTAAACGACAGTAATCATTTGCACAATTCATTTTTCAGTTCAAGTAACAATGGATGGATATATATTTTTTCAATGAGAAGAATTTTTCTTTAAAAACATGCACTTATATTTGGATATAAAAGGGCATAGCTCAAGTTAATTCTGCACTATAACTATATATTCCTTTTTTATTTCATAAAAAGCCATCATTTTCAAATCAAAATTTTTAGAGATCTCCTTATTTCTTTAAAATACAAATCAAACAAATGATTACTTGTGAGTCAAACATACATCTGACTAAAACACATTGTAGTTTCCCTTATTTTTTACTCAGCAGTCTTGTGATGAGTAGTTCATCCAAACACATCACTCAAAAAAATTAAGAAAAAATTAAAAACTGCACTCCATTAAAGACTTAAATTTTTTAGTATTTTAAAATTTATGCATAATGAAATTTCTTCTTTGGTTAACAGTTCTGTGTTTCGATAAACACACAGTCCTCTAACAACTCAAGATACAGAAAAATTACATTATTCTCCTCTTAAAATTCTTTTGTGCTACTCGTTTTTTAGCCAAGCCCTTCCCCCAGTCCTTTACCCCTGGCCAACCACTGTTACGTTTTCAATTTAAATTGAAAATATCCTCTAATTTTCTTGGAGACTTCTTTGACCCATAGGTTATTTTGATGTATTACTGTTTAATTTCCTAATGTTTGGGGAGTTTCTGCATCTTTCTGTTATTAATTTCTTGTTTACTTTCGGTAAAGACACATAACATTATTTTAAATTGGGCAAGGTTTCTACTGTACCCTAGAGACTCCCTACAACACCAATTTGAAACTCTCAGATTTGGTTTGGTTTAATAATCTAATCTAATACTAACAACATCCCAGTATATCCTCCTGCTCCCAGAAAAGAACCCTCCTTTTTAGTCCTGCTGGTTTCTTCACTGAGGGTCTCTTCTGTTCTCTCACACGAGTACTCCTGTCCAAGCTGATTTCACCGACATTTTGGTCCCTCCTTTTCTGTGAAGCTTTCCCTGAGGGCGATTGGGAGCATCCAACTACACCAAGGGACCAGTTACATGCAATGTGGTCCCTCTAAGCCTTGTCAAGCCACAGCCTCAGAATAACCACATAAAAGCTTAAAGGTTAAAATCACAAATTTAGCTGGAAGGGCATTTTCACCACCCTTCCGTCCCTTCTTTTCTGTGAACTTTTCCCTGAAAGTGATCAGTAACATATAACTATTCCAACGGACCCGCTGCATGCAATGTGGTCCTTCCCTCTAAGGCCTGTTAAGCCACAGTCTCAGAATAACCATATAAAAGCTTAAAGGTCAAAAATCACAAATTTAGCTAGAAGGGCATTTTCACAGTTGAGAAAGATTTCCACTAGACCGTGATCTTCTTGGGGCTTCCCTGGTGGTTCAGATGGTAAAGAATTCACCTACAATGCGTAAGACCTGGATTCAATTTCTGGGTTGGGAAGATCCCCTGGAGGAGGACAAAACATATATGAACAAGTGTTACCACTTACCTGGGGGGAATAAGCAAAATTGAGCTTTTTTGCTCAATTCTAAATAAGAGAAAAGGGTAACAGGAGTGGTAAGGACTAAACACTGCGAGTGCAGTCTGAGAACAACGGCCCCCAGGCTTCTTCCATCCATAAACCACTTAATACTCCATGGATCACATAATACTCCATGGATCATTCTTAGTATATCCCATCACATCACACATCCAAATCAAGGGAAAGAAAGACATTGCTTCTGGTAGAGTGCTAATGAGGCAACAGTTTCACATCTCTTATGTTCTTTAACAAATTAATTAATTTTTGCTGGGAGCAAAAGTACAGAGAAAAGTAGTACACAGAACTGCGTGATCTACAATAATCATTCATTCACAAGGATGACTGTCATAGGACCTCAGAGTCAATTCTAAAATTCTGATGGTTAATTTGAATCTTTTCCTTTATAATTTATACCCCTCCAACTTCCAAAAGAACGATTTAAGGAATTCAGGATACATATACTCTCAGAAACCAAGAGAAACCACAATTTTCACACAGGCAATACAAACTGATTTTTTCCTGGCATTATTAATCAAAACTAATATCCAATTACCCTACCCTTAAGTGAAGTATGTACCAGGCAGGTTCATATATGCTATCCATTTCATCTTTATAACAAACCTAGCATAGCTATTATTCTTGCTGTCACAAAGCTGAAACTCATGGAGATTAAGAAGAAGTGCTGCTGCTGCTGCTAAGTCACTTCAGTCGTGTCCGACTCTGTGCGACCTCATAGATGGCAGCCCACCAGGCTCACCTGTCCCTGGGATTCTCCAGGCAAAAACACTGGAGTAGGTTGCCATTTCCTTCTCCAATAAGAAGAGCTAGAACTATTAAAAAAAAAAAAAAAACACTTCTAGAAAACAAAATAGGACCTAGGGTTAGGCAAAGTGTTAAGATTTGACACTAAAAGCACAGGCAATAAACAAAAAAATTGATAAATATCAAAATTTTTTAAATGTTGTGCTGCAAATGATACCATAAGGAAGTGAAAGACAATCTACAGAACGGGAAAATACATTTGCAAATAATATATGTGATAAGGAACTTGTATCTAGAATAAAGAACCCTAACAATTCCATAATGAAAAAATGAATAATCCAATTAAGAATTGGCCAAAGGATATGAATACATTTCTCCAAAGAAGATATACAAATGGTTAAATAACCACATGACATGATGAGCAGTATCATTAGTCACTGGGGAAATGTAAATCAAACCACACTGATATATCACTTCACACTCACTAGGATGGATATAATGAGACAGACAATAACAAGTATTGGTGAGGATGTGAAGAAATAAGAACCTTCTTTCATTACTAACAAGAGTATAAAACAGAGAAGCCACTTTGGAAAAGTTTAGCAGTTCTCCAGACTGTTACCACATGATCCAACCATTCTACTTCTTTGATTAATGTTCAAGAGAAATGAAAACACATCCACACAAAAATCTGACACAAATGTTCACAGCACCATTGCTCATATTAACCAAAAAAAATGAGCAGTCCAAATGTTCATCAATGGACGAATAGATAATCAAAATGATATTTCCATATAGCAGAATATTATTTCTTAATAAAAAGGAATTATTCCTAACAAATTATTCCTAATAAAAAGGAATAACGTACTGATGCATGCCACAACAATGATGAACCTAGCAAAAAAACATTATGCTAGGTAAAGGAAGACCACATAATATATGATTCCATTTACTGCATTTATATGAAATGTCTGGAATTGACAAATTTATACAGACAGGCAAATGTATACAACCTTGGTGGCTGCCAAGGGCAAGAAGGGGTGGGGTGGCAACGGTCACTAGTGGGTACTTCTCTTCAGGATAAGGCGAATGTTTTAAAATTGATGGTGCTCTGTGAATATATAAAAAACACTGATGAGTATACTTTAAATGGGTGAAATTCATGATAGATTAATTAATTACTTTCTTGGTAAAGATATCTAAAAATAATTATAACAGAAAAGGTTGACTAGTGGTTGTGAGCCCATGCTCTGGATCACTCACATTCCAGATGACTTCTTAGTGCTGTCTACCCAGCACAGACATACATGGACTAGCGTCACCTTCTACCTGGGGGGATAAGCAAGACTGTAGCACCGTCTCAGACAATCATCTGGCGAGCGTGATGCAAGCTTCTGTTATTTGTGGAATGCAGTACTGCAATGCGCTCGTGCCCTAACGCACTGGAGGGGCCCAAGAAGCCTGCAGCTGGCCAGAGCTCATGACAGCAGCCCTCCTGTGTGCTGAGTGGGCAGGAAAGTGGACTAGAACTGAAAGCAGAAAGCTCGGAGCACAGTCCTGAACATTTCTTAGTGACAAAACACATGCCCAACACTAGGCACAGTCCTCCTTGCTCCCAGCCTCCCCCCCACCTCCCATTCCCAGATAAAGTCTGCTATTCCAGGCCAACACACTTTAAATATAGGTACATTATGAATCAGCTAGAATTATATAATGACCAAGCAGGAAGGACCTTCGCAAGTATTATGTAATGAATGGAGCACTGACGCTGGAGGCACTCACTCGCTCTGTAACCTTGGGCCAGTTCCTTCCCCCATCCTTCGGTGCCTCAATGTCCTCATCTGGAAATAATAAAGTCAACTGCTCCCTAAATTGCTGCAAAGATTAAGTAACTTAATCTGTGCAAAATGTTTAGAACAGTGTCTGGAACATCAGAAGTGTTTAAGTCTTTTTACTATTGTTACAATTATTAATGGGTAAATCTCATCACTCTTATGGAGGAAGATATTAAAGCTCAGAATGATAAAGTGACTTGGCACCTGGCAGCGACAGAGCTGGCACCAGACTTCCAGCTGGTGCTGGTGCCAGCTTTCTTTGACTCCTCAACTAGCGTTCTACTATGGAGCATTAACGAATAACCAAGCAGGTGTAATACCCCTCAGCTAACGTTTAGGGCTTGAAAGATACAAATAACAAACTCACAGTGGCCCAGCATTATGTCTCATACAACAGAGATGTTTGTGAAATGTTTAATCCATTCCCTTTCCATTTCCGGTTTAATCCTCTAATACGTGAAGATAGGGCTGGACACTAAATTCCAGAATACCCAATGTTCTGCTGCTCAAATCTGGGTAGCTCAAGAATGTTAGAGAAAATACACAGACACTCCTGTTCTTTTCCTTTTCTCCTTTTCTCTGATGGAGCACAGGGTACTTGAGTATGCCTAATATATTAGGTAAAAGAGACTTTTCTTTTCTCTTTCTGTATTTTAGCAGTACACTCATGCAAGCAATTAAGATACAGGTCTTGATGGATGTTTAGTAATTGAAACCTAAACAGTTTAATTCAAGAGGCAAGAGAAGCTCACAAAATACCTACAGTATTTGGCAAAATACAACAAATGTAGCCAAAGTAAGCTTTTAAACAATCTCATCATTTCTTTCTTACGTACACATGCATACTCGCACATTTGCATGCACACACACACATACACACACACACACGTGCATGAACAATCACTCTGCAGTGCTTAAACCAGCCTATGAGGCCGTGCAATTCAGGCCTGCCCCCCATCTCTGCAGTCTTGTTGGAGCCTCTTCTCAACACTCCAGACTTTTGGGTCTTCTTTCCTTAAACTCACCAGTCTTTATCCAGCTTTATGGTCTTCACACTGATATTCTCCGTGCCTAAAAAGTTTCCCCTTACAGCCTCCAACTGCACCTCTGCCTTGGCCTCACCACCTACCCAGCTTTTATTTAACCTTCAGGCTCTGCTTAGACATTTTCCTAAAAGAAGCCTTCCCCAATGACCCAGACTTGCCTCTCCCTTCCTCCCCTCTCAAATCGCACACACTTGAGCACCTGCTTCTAACCACTTATCCAATGAATGCCTGTCTCCCTCACCAGACTGTAAGTTTAAGAAAGGCAGGAACAGTGTCTGTCGTAACACTGCTTGCCCTGTGCCCAGAACAGGGCCCAGCACACAGCAGCTGGTGAATGAAATTAACAACATCCTCCAAGGACTCAAAGGTTTGGCTGATAAACTGATTTGCTAAGTCTCCACTCAGATTTGGACATAAGGTATCAAGTATCAAGCTGTGGACATGACAGAAATACACAAACGGGTTAAGTACTCTCTTTGGAGAAAACTCAAAATGAACAAAAACTTAGATATTACATGTATTTTTAAATTACTATGTGCAAAACCATAAGAAAAAAATGTTACTTAAAAAAAAGCCTCAGGAGAAGAAAATTAATGGTAATTCTTCATTAGCACTTGTCATTAACACTCACACTATCCTCTTTTGGGGAGACTAACTTTCACAGGCGAGGGAAAGAAACTAGGATGCATTTGCTGCGCCTAGGTTGTTACCATTCCTTTCTAGAGTAAATATATCTCCTAAGGAAAGAGAATGCACTGGACAGTAATTTTAAATATACCTAGGGAAGGCTTCCCAGGTAGAGCAGTGGTAAAGAATTCGCCTGCCAATTCAAGAGACGTGAGTGAGACGTGGTTTTGATCCTGGGACCAGGAAGATCCTTTGGAGTAGGAAACGGCAACCCACTCCAGTATTCTTCCCTGAAAAATTCCATGGATAGAGGAGCCTGGGAGGCTACAGTCTATGGGGTTGCAAAGACACAACGGAGCACGCACACACACACGCACATACACACCCAGGAAAAGTCCCCCGTGGTGTGATGGGCTTTTATGCACAGTGTGTCCACAATGAGGTGGCTGGTGAGACAGGGGAATAAGCAGCATAATGTAAAGCTAGCCACTGGCAATGGCTCCAGTGTTTCTTTTCTTTAGGGCTTTCACCATGATGGCATCACTCACAAAATTAACTTCTCTCACTTGGGGCCGAAAACAGGAGACTTTTTCCAACAGAACAGATGGTACGGGCACCACATGATAAAGATTCCAAAGATCCTTCCAGAGAAATTTAGCTTTTTTGAAGAATATATAAAGAAAGTCAGGGAGAAGAAGGCATTTCATGAGCAGGAAGTAGGTACAGTAACAACAGACTAAACTTGGTAAAAGAGGTAAACTTGGAAGAGAAGAGCAAGAAAGGAGAGGGGAAAAAAGAGGGCAAAAGGAGAGAAAAAAAAAAAAAAAGAGCACTGAGGATAAAAGAAATAAGTTAAAAGGCATGTGTGATGGAAAGGGGTGAAAGAACCAAGACCAGTGACTAAATTTCACTCAGGGGCATAAGATCCTACATCTCAGAGCTTAGAGATACCTCTGAGGCAAACCACTTGATCAAACATCCTCCCTAACATTCAGCCAAACCCAGTCATGAGGTATCTACATCTAATACATCAAACGAAGGTGCCTGAAGCAAAGAGCAAGTCTTCTAAAACACTTATCCTCACTCAGTTTCTAATGATCACAAGAAAAATAAACAGAATTCACTTGTAATCACACTATGCATACGGAAGAGATTCTGGGTGCCACCAACAGGCGCACTTTCAGCTGTGCTTTATAACCTCATCAAAGTCACTACTGCCAACTGATCCTCCCAGACACAAACGTCCTTAAAACACCCCAGAGAATCACACTACGACCCTAAAAAAAAAATCCTAGGCTCCACAGAATGGGAAAATACACCTCCACCACTTAAGAATCACTAGGAGTATTTCTCACTTCAAATACATTGCTGTTAAAACTGTAAGAGCCTGCCTACCTCATTTTCCATAATAAAAAGTTTAATTTCAAAAAAGTGCCTAGCACATTTTCAGCGCACAGAAGGCTTTTATTTATATACTCATTTATGAAAATGCTCCTTCTGAATCATATTCACAGCTGAAAAAGTTATGACCTTCTCAAGATATGAAGTACTTCCACAAATTGGAAAGGGGGGGTGGGGTGCTATTTTTAAGTCGTTCTGTTCAGCAGGGCAAGAAAAGAGTTGCTAATATTTGCATCCTGTTTTACGGTCATTTCCGAGTCTGTAAAACCAAAAAATGTTCGGTGAGAAAACCAAAAACATGCATACTTTGGAGCCGAGACTCAGATACCCTGGTCTGCACTCAGGTAACTCTGCAAGTGACAAAAGGCAAGTGCTCGTACTGGGTACTTGGAAAAAGAACCTTTGACCTCTGCTTGCATTCATAGGAAACCTTCCCGAGACCGGCTCCTTCGCCAGAATTCGAGACTCCCAGAGGACCCCACAGTCGGAATGAGCATTTCCCTCCCTCTGACAACGAGGGCATCGTGCCTTTCAAGTCACCCCAAATCTCAGGATTCGGAATTGAGGAGAGCTGCCGCTCCCACCCAGCCCCTCCAGGGGGCTGTGTCTGTACCGCAGGGGAGACAGAGAACTGCCGTGGGGAAACATTCCCAGTCCACGCAGGCCTCTCTGATCTCAGGAGAGACCGTGACCCCGACACCCAAGAGGCGAGTCCCGACGCCGCCCTCCCTCGGCTCAGACAAAGGACCGGAACCCTGGCACGCCCCCGACTCACCGCTCAGATAGTTGGTCCACTTATACAGCACCCCCTCCATGGCGCCCGCGGCCACCTCGCCCTCGCCTGCCAGCCCCGTCACTGCTCCAGGCTCCAGGAGGCGAGGATCACCGGCAGCAGGGCCATCGCCCGGCGCTGCCGAGCCGGTCACTCCCGGCGCCCAGGCCCAGTGCGGGGACGCCCCGCCGGCCTCACATCCTGGGCCCGGGGGCGGGGTCACTGCGGCGGCCTCCGCACGTGAGAACGCGGCCGGCCGGTGGTCCCAGGCGCCGCAGGCGGCGCGCTGTCCTCAAGGAGGCCAAGGTACTGGGTGGGTCCGAGGGGCGACTGAAGTCACCAAAGTGTCGCGAGTGAAGTAGCCGGTAGCTGGCAGCGCCACGGCGCGCTACCTGAGGGCTCGACCCACCGGGCTCAGGGCCCGCTCGCGCATGCCCAGTGCACCGCCTGCGCGCCGGTTCCCAAAATCCACCCCGGAGTTTAGCTGAGATGCCCGCGTGGCTGACCTAGTAGAAGAGGCCCGCAGGGAAAATGAGTCCTGGGAGGCAGGCTAGCGACTAGAGGGAGGGTGAAAAGGGTGTAGGGAGGCTCTGGGACAAAGGGGAACACAGACTTGAATCTACGGTACCATAGATGGGTTCCACCTCCCGATGGGGAGCCACCGCGGCCCCTTAGGGTGCCCGCTGGATTCTAGTCTTCAGAGTCTCTTATTTCAAGGCTAATTGATCCTACACACTTCCAAGCTATTGAGGGTGTATCCAACCATAGGGCGTAAGGAGATGATGGGAATTTCACTATAGAATACTGTGAGTGACCAGAGAGCATAAACAGATATTTAAACTCTAAAACCCCCGCTGTACGAAGTGTAGTCCGTGTATTGCCGCACTGAAGGCACCTGGGAGCTTGTCTGAATTGTAGGATCTTGATGCAAGGCCCCAAACTCCTGAAGGAGATCTCCAGGGGGGATTCCCATGCATATTAAAGTGTGAGAAAGTTCTGTGCTAAGGCTATTTTACTAGGCAAAATGTTAACTATAGATTCTGTGGTAAAAGCAGGTTACAGAACAGTGTACAGTAGGATCCTAATTATTTTAGGCATATGTCACAAAACCATGTGCCAAAATGTTGATGACTATTTCTGCATGGTGGCGTTACAGATTTTTTTCTTTTTCTTTAGTGTAATCTAAAGAATTAAATAAAATCTTTTATTTGCAAAATCTGTTGCCAGAGTTCACAAATAAAAACAAAAATTAATTTGCTATTTATCTGAAATTCACATTTAATTATGCTCCTGTATTTTTAAAAATTATTTATTTTTAATGGGAGGATAACTGCTTTATAATGCTGTTTTGGTTTCTGCCATACATCAACATAAGCCATAGGTATACACATATCCCCTCCCTCTTGAACCTCTCTCCCACCTCCCACCCCATCCCACAGATGGGTTGTCACAAAGCACTATGCTGTGACTCCTGTATTTTAACTGGAAACTCGAGTGTTTTCCAGTTTCTTCCAAGTCAGCTTCAATGAACAAGTATTGCTTTTGAAATTATGCAAAAAAGGTAAAACACAATCTTTAAACTTAGCCTGTTTAATTCATAACTGTGATTTCTATTTCTGCTTTAAAACAGAGGTCTGTACATCCTTATCCTTGATAGAGGCTATTATTGATCCTCTACACTTTTGCTGTGCAGTGGCCAAGTTGTGTCCGACTCTTGGGGGACTCCATGGACTATAGCGCACCAGGCTTCCCTGTCCCTCACCATCTCCCAGAGTTTGCCCAAGTTCATGTCCATTGAATCGATGATGCCATCCAACCACCTCATCCTTTGTTGCCCTCTTCTGCCTTCCATCTTTCCCTGCAGCAGTGTCTTTTCTCATTGTTGACCCTCTACACTAAGGTCACCTAAAATTATTAGTGACCATAATATTATGTGGTGGTGTAGAATGAATCAGAAGGTGGTTAGATGATGGACCTCAACTGCTTTTGAGGCTGAATAAACTTAAGCAGGACACTTAACCTCTCCTAGCCAAAATATTAACTTATCTTTTAGAGGGATAAAAGAACTTGCCTTACCCACAGAGTAGTGAGGTTCACGAAGAACCAGAAAGCACTTTGAAACCGAAACCACTGTTACATGCCTGCGTGCTCAGTCGCCTGAGTCTCTGCGATTCCAGGAACTGAAGCCCACCAGGCTCCTCTGTTCATGGAATTTTCCAGGCAAGAATACTGGAGTGGGTTGCCATTTCCTACTCCTGGGGATCTTTCCCAACCAGGAATTGAACCCGAGTCTCCAGCGTCTCCTCCTCTGGCAGGCAGATTCTTTAACACTGCTCCACCTGGGAAGCCCCCTTACCATGCTTTTTGGTGTGCAGGGGTGTTGGAGGGAAGGAGGCGGGCTCTCTCACCAACCGTGAGACGAAAGGAGTCTTTCCTGAGACCTGTGCCATTTCCCCTGGACCCAGGACTTCACACCCCTGCGGATTCTTTACACTTCTGAATCTGTCTAAGGTTTCCGGTTAGCTTTGCTCCCCACCCCTCGCTCCAGTTCCAAAATTGTGGAATTCTGCAATCCCCGGGCCTTCAGGACCACTCCGGCTGATTTGTTTCTGCGCTACCTCCCCTCAGCGGAACTGAAAAATTGCAATATTGTGGCATCATTGGCTTGAGGCTCGTGAGGGACAGAATCACAAGCCAATGGGAGGCCGTCTTTCCAGGAGCCAGCGTTGTAAGAGCCAGTCAGGGCAGGGTTTGGGCTTAACTCTTTAGAGGTGTGTTCACAGAGCGTGGGAAAGTTGTCCGCGGTGAAATGTGCCACGTCTGCTAGGAAGCGGGAGTCATGACTTGCCAGAGGCTGTTGTCTTTAAGTCTTCAACTACTTTCTTAACTCTATGAGGTCGGGAGCCCTTTCTGTGTTTTTGTAGCAACTTCTTTCCTGCCCTGGCAACATGAGGCTTTTCTTGTGGAATGCAGTCCTGACACTGTTAGTAACTTGTTTGAGTGGGGCTCTCATCCCAGAACCAGAAGTGAAGATTGAAGTTCTCCAGAAGCCGTTCATCTGCCATCGCAAGACCAAAGGAGGGGATTTGATGTTGGTCCACTATGAAGGCTACTTAGAAAAGGACGGCTCCTTATTTCATTCCACGTAAGTAATTATACCTTTCAGGTAAAATAGTAAAAGAACCCAACCCACGTATGCCAGCTCTTGGGCAGGGATAGTGGCGCATACCAACTTTATCTCTTTAAAAAAACTGAAATATCTAATTTCTTTCTATGGGGAAAGGAAGTTGTTGAAAGCCCATCTTATATAACAAGGCCTTTGAAGGTCTTATTGGAAATATGTGCTCAGGATAAAGCAGTAATTTTTTTAATTATAAAAATTAAAACTAGAATTTCTGAAATACTGTAGAAATATCTAGGTGTATAATTAGGCAATAAGTAGAAAAGACTTAAAGAAATTCTCATTTCTCAAACTTTGATCCTGAGGGAAAATAACTTTTGTGTAGGTGAAATTTACTTTTAACTTTTCATAGCAACTTCATGAGCAGAATATACTATCATTTATTTGCTTGTTATAGGATATGTTAACGTTAGTTCATTGACTTACTTAAATTCTGTTCTGATAGATGACACTTTGGTCAAGGCACAGGACCATGATTCATTTCATTATTTCTTTCTGGAAATCAAAGACTTCATTGATGGATGTGGGTGTGGTTATGGAAGATTAATCCAATATCTACAGTGAAGGATTTTCAGGTGGTTACACTATCATTATTTCTGTTTCATAAAGAAAGAAATTGCAAAATGGAAATCTTTTACAAGTATAGTGATTTCCAATTAGGCATTGAATCTCTGATTCCATTCCAAACATTTTTACTGAACATTTCTTTATGTTAGCCCTTTTGTTTGATAGTAAAGAAAATTTAAATATCTGACTTCTTTCCAGCCTCATCCATTCATTCATCTATCCATCAATCAAATCCTACTGAGGGACCACAAGTCACGCCCTAGGGATACAAAGATGACTAAGAGAGGCTTCTTCTCTAGCAGAACACTGTCTACAGAGGGGAAGGAAGACAAATAACTCTGATGTAAAGGACAGAATGTTCGAAGTGCTCACAAAGCATAATGGACTCTAGAATTAACTGTGCTCTAAAGGTGGGGAAAGAGAGCAACTTCCCAGAGATCATAATTGAGATGGGTCTTGAAAGATGGATGGAGGTTTTTTGGTGGAGAATGAGGAAGGGAGGACATCCCAGGTAGAGAGAATGACATGAACTAAAGCCGCAAAGTTTCATGGCCCTTCCTAGACCTTGTTTTCTGATAAACTGCCTTTACTGAGCATTCCGATCTGGTCTGTCATGACGTTCTGAAGTCAGTGGCACTCTCCTCTGAACTCTGTTAGCCCTTGAAAAAAGTTCCAAGATGGTGGCTTGCCACTGAATTCTCAATAGCCCTATCTTTTTTTAATCAATGAGGCCAGTGCCACGTTGGACATTAAATAATATTATGGTTTGCATTTAAAACTTTCAATTACATTTTTATTTTAGTCTGATCTATTTTAGATCCAGCCTTTCAAGTCTCAAAACCAAAAGCCTGTATTGACTTCAGTGTAAACCACTTGACATTATTTAACACTTTGCTACTGAAGTTCTAGTTCCTGATCAGGGGAATATTGTCATGCAGCCTCCAAGTAAATGGCCAAAACCTGCTAACTCTGAGTATTATAATGAAAGTACCACCAAATGATGAGTTTATAAAGCACGTTCATCATTTCAAGAACCGTAACCTATGTGGTAAATGGCCTAAATCCTTTAGCATGACAGTAAACGTGCCCAAACTGTAACAGTACTGGGTACTGGATTCTTTCTTCTTTCTTTATTCTGTTTTAGCTTTCTTCTATGTTCTACAGTTGCCATTTTGCTACTTTGATCATGGGTGAAATTCAGGAAAAGAAGTGAGGGCCTTTAACTACATTTAGTAACCATGGTACTTGGGAAGCTTAGTAGAATGACTTCCAGTTCTCACCTACAAGAGAATAGGACAGTTCCCTTATTGCACTGAAGTGATATTAGTCTCTCAGTCATGTCCAACTCTTTGGAATCCCATGGATTGTAGCCTGCCAGGCTTCTCTGTCCATTGAATTCTCTAGGCAAGAATACTGGAGTGGGTTGCCTTTCCCTTCTCCAGGGGATCTTCTCAACCCAGGGATCGAACCTGGGTCTGCCACATTGCAGGCAGATTCTTTACCATCTGAGCCACCAGAGAAGCCCCCTTATTGCACTAAGAGTGAGTTAATTGGTTTAGATACTGCTCAGCCCACAAGCTCCTCCAGTAGCCCATCAGGTTGTCTTTCTTAGGCTGGCCTCTCATGAGCCAAGATATCTTAACCATTCACTTCTTCTCCAGACCTTGAGAGGCCACTCTTCCAGACTGCCTTGCATAGCCCCACAATAAACACCTAGGGAGAGAATTAGGCCAGCGTCTGAGTGGGGATTCAGGGCTGAAGAGCAGCCTCTTGCACCTGTCAGAACCATCAGCAGGCTGTACATCAGGAAAGGTTGTAGAGAGGATTTAAGATGCTGTGGTCTAGACTCTCCATTGTCCATGGGAGTATTTTTAGCCTCTCATCCTCCTTCCCAAACGCATCCATATTCCATTATTTTATCCCTCTTCTGCACTCTAGTGGTCTCCCAGGGAAAGCATCACTGTGTGATTAGGACTTTGAACTTTGGAATTCAAAGTTTGAACTTTGAACTTTGGAGTTAGGTCAGATACTGGCACACTTAACCTCAGTTTCCTCCACTGTACAATGGTATAATAATGGTACTTGTCTCATATGATCACTGTTAGACTTAAAAGAAGCAAAGCATTTAGATAATACTTGGTATACAACAAGGCTTCCCAGGTGGTGCAGTGGTAAAAGAATTTGCTTGCCAGTGCAGGACACACAGGAGACACGGGTTCCATCCCTGGATTGGGAAGATCCCTTGGAGAAGGAAGTGGCAACCCACTCCAGTATTCTTGCCTTAGAGAGTCCTGTGGACAGAGGAGCCTGGTGGGCGATAGTCCATGAGATCGCAAAAAGTCAGACACAACTTAGCGACTGAGCATGAGCAGGAGCAATAATGAAGTAACTAAACAGTCCAAATGTGTTTTCTTTCTATTGTAGTCACAAACATAACAATGGTCAGCCTATTTGGTTCACCTTGGGCATCCTGGAGGCTCTCAAAGGTTGGGACCAGGGCTTGAAGGGAATGTGTGTAGGAGAGAAGAGAAAGCTCACCATTCCTCCTGCCTTGGGCTATGGAAAAGAAGGAAAAGGTAATAACAATTCTACACTTGTACAACAGCATTATAATTCTTCTCTGGATTAGGCATAGAAGGTAGTAACTCCTGTGTATTTTTTTCAAGAAGTAAATACAGGACTTGTATATCTTAGGAAAATATAATTATGTCTTGATTATCATTTGAAGTGGCCAATTAATCATAATACATAAATGGTCAACTGAACTATCAATGAAAACATGTTCTGTAATCTCAACTTTGTTTACTATTGCTCACCAATATGGTGGGTTTTTTAAGTGGTAGTATTATATATATAACATAAGGGTTACCATTTTGAAGTGTATAGTTTAATGGAATTAAGTACATTCACATTGTTGTGCCAGTGTCACCATTGTCTCCCAGACTGTTTTATCCTCCCTAATTGAAACTTACTGATTTGTTTTAATAATGCAAAAAGAAAGACTACTCGGTATAAGGGTTTTGATGAGTTGAACATTTGAAATGTAGATTATTAAGGCATTAAATGCAGTTTTAGATGTGAGCTGTCTATGAGTCACAACTGACGTCCCCCACGACAGAGCTTTTATTGGCGGTTCTTGTCATGTTTGTTTTAACACTGTTTGATCATTCATTTAAATAAATAATGGAGTGGCGTGCAATGAGTTTAATAAAGCAGAAGCAGCTGGGCTCGTTGGCCCAGGGAGCCTTTGTGCTAGTACTCTAGGGCAGCCAAGAAAGCCTGCTGTTGGGCGGGAGACCATGCAGGTTTCCGAAGGGATGCTTATAAGAAGCCTGCAGGTGTGTATATGCATGCACATATAATTCCTTCATTAGAGTCTAACCTAGGGGAAGAGTCTGGTAGTGGGGAAAGGTTTATAAACAGAATGTCCATCACTATGTTTTCTTTAATAGCTAAAAGACTGAAATCAACTTCAGTGTATAATAACAGAGGTGTAGCTAAATAAAATATGACCCAGTTATTTTAAAATGGCATTTCGGGGCTTCCCTGGTCGTCCAATGGCTAAGACCCCAACACTGTCAGTGTGGCGAGCCCAGGTTTGATCCCTGGTCAGGGAACTAGATCCCACACACTGCAACTAAAAATCCTGTATGCCACAAAAAAGATCAAACATCCTGTGTGCTGCAACTAAGACCTGGCACGGCCAAATAAAACTAAATAAATATTTAAAATAAAATAGTATTTTAAACATTAAAAAAATTATATCTAAAATATGAATGCTATAATGTTATATATAAAATTAGAAAACAAAGATATATGTAGTATGATAATAAGTATTAGGAAAAAATACGTACACATATAAAGTGAATCACAAGGAAATAGAATGTTGATAATGGACAGCGGTTCTGGGAGTTATTTTTATTTTCGGTTCTATCTCTTCCACATTCTGTACATAATGAATAAAAAAAGTTTAAGAAGTCATTAGAACTAGACATAAAATCACTCTGATGTAGTAAAAATACAGACTTCATAGCCTCCAAGCTTAACCATTTATTTATAAGGTGGGACTATGGTTTCCAAACCCAGTTTCCTAAGAACATAGGTGCCATATATGAAGTATTACATATTCTAAAATGGACCGTGCTATTCAAATCTTCTGCATTGAACAGGATTTATTACAAGATTCAATTCTTGTTTTAATAGTCATCCTTTTGGAGAATAAAATCAAGTATCTTGAAAATGTTTCTCTGATGTTCAACATAGTCTTTCACTTTCCTGTATCTTTAATGTTTCTCCTTTTAATATTTATGTAAATCTTCTGCAAAGAACAGGATTTACTAACAAAATTCAATTCTTATTTTAATAATGATCCTTTTAGAGGGTAAAGTCAAGTATCTGATGTTTAACATATTCTTTCACTTTTCTGTATCTTTATTGTTTCACTTTTAATATTTATATAAATATTAAATGGTATTACTCCATTTCTGTCTATATAAGTGATATTAGTATATTAATATAAATACTAAGTGGTATTAGTCCATGTCTCTTTCTCCATACTCCATTTAACTTGATTTTTCTTTGAAACAAGTTCGAGATGTGAATTTGAGTCATTTCCTTCAAACAGAGTCCCATGAAACTAATCCTGCTAACATGTACTTAAACACGAATTTTGTAGTTTTTTAGTACCATGTTTGCATGCCTCCCTTTGGAAAGATACCAGTTTTCTCCATGACCTCTAGTGCATGCCCTTCTCTGCCTAGATCTGGAATGGTAAGCTTCAGCACATGGTGTAAGTTTTGTTGTTTGGATGCTTACAAATGCTCTTTCATGGGAATATGTGGGATGAGGGAGTGGGGCACTAAGAAATGTTTGTAATCTTTACCCAGACCTGCATGTTAATTATACGTATAAGAAAACAAATTGGAAAAAAAAAATAATGTCAGTTTCCCAGAAGTTTTTGGTTTTGTTTGTTTAGTTTTTTTTTTTTTTTTTTAAAGGTCCCTGGGACTCTAACAAAGCTCTTTTCACTTTAAAAGATTTTTATCTCCCTTCTCAGCAATTTGTTTTAATGTCTCCCCCTCCCATGGAATTCCCTCAACATGTGTTGAATTTGCTTCCAGATGAGAAAACTGAGACTTAGAGAAAGGCAGATGTGTTTTGTCCCAAGGTGAGCTCACCTTGTCATATACTGCCTCCCAGTGGTGGAAATGGCCATGCTCGATGGTTTCTAGGCCAGGAGTTTCTGACCCAAAAGTTTAGTAAATCACTTCTACTATGATTAACTCTGAATGAAAGCCCATTAAGTCATTCTTGACATATAATATGTAATCTCTTAATTATATTTGATGAAATTTAATGCTCAGACCATGAAGCATCTGTGTGTGTGTGTGTATGTGTGTGTACAAAACAATCTTTAATTGCCAAGTCAAAACACTCTCTTTTGGATCTAATAATTTGTATTGTTCTATCTTTATTCTATTTGTTTGAATAAACTATAAGTAATTTCTCTATATGCGACAGTCTCAGAAATGGTCTTCATTTAATTCAGTTAAAATAGTATTTTGTTAATTACTGCAAGTTTTCTATCATCTAAACTTTGTGATCTTTTTAATAAAACTTAACCCCCACCCTCTCTACGTGTCAGGTAAAATTCCCCCAGAGAGTACACTGATATTCAACATTGATCTCCTGGAGATTCGAAATGGACCAAGATCCCATGAGTCATTCCAAGAAATGGATCTTAATGATGACTGGAAACTCTCTAAAAATGAGGTGACCTTCCCTTTCTCTCTCTCTCTCTCTCTCTCTCTTCCCTTTTTCCTCCCTTCTTCCCTTCCTTTTTCCTTCCTTCCTTTTAACTCACTTTTTAAGAAATATA
The DNA here is from genome assembly GCA_006410875.1 of Neotragus pygmaeus. NCBI lineage: Eukaryota > Metazoa > Chordata > Mammalia > Artiodactyla > Bovidae > Neotragus > Neotragus pygmaeus. The sequence continues at coordinate 1,309,673 of SJYV01056248.1, read as the reverse complement.
TTTTTAAATAAAATTTATTTTTATTGTGTAAAATGTTATTTATAAGTTTTCTTAAATACTGATGCTTTGAAAATTGCCTTTTTTTCATAAGAAATCATTGTATTGGAGAAAAGTATATTGAGACTTCCCATTGTTTTGCTTTTTTTCTCCTTAATGTAATAAGATTTGCTGTATCTTGCTCAACTTTTTTTTTAACTTTTTTTTTTTTTTGTATTGTGGTGTAGCTGATTAACAATCAGGTAAATAGCAAAGGGACTCGGCAATAAATACACATGTATCCATTCTCCCCCAAACTCCCCTCCAGACCAGGCTGCCACATAACATTGAGCAGAGTTCCATGTGCTATATAGAAGGTCCTTGTTGGTTATCCATTGTAGATATAGCAGTTTGTAGCGTATCCTCCCAGACTCCCTAACCATCCCTTCCCCTTTTCCTTCCCCCTTGCCCAGAGTTCTTGAAGATCTGTTTTACCGAGATAAATTCCTATTTTGGAGTTACTATGTAAGAAACATAGATGTCGTGCATAATATCACTGGTTGTTAAATGAAGTTGTATAGTGATTGCCTAGCAGTTAGCAGCAGCAAGCAGATCACATGCTCAGTTTTGTTCAGGATAGGAGACCCTAGTCTGGATTTTTCACAGAGACAGACCTTTCCCAGCTCCCTCAAGGTCCTGGTATTGAGTAAGGAGAAAGGAAGAAGACTTCTCTCTATAATTTATTTAGGCTTTTGCTACACATACGTGTCTTAGTCTGGCTTCTGTGGGGAAAGTAATGGAGAAAAATCTGTATCCTTAAATTTTTTGTCTATTCATATTCTCCATTATGGGCTTCTCTGACAGCTCACTGGTAAAGACTCCACCTGCAATGCAGGAGACCCTGGTTCAATTCCTGGGTCAGGAAGATCCCCTGGAGAAGGGAAAGACTACCCACTCCAGTATTCTGGCCTGGAGAATTCCATGGACTGTATGTATAGTATAGTCCGTGGGGTCTCAAAGGATTGGACACGACTGAGTCATTCCCCCCATTCTCCATTATGGCTTGGNCACTGGAGAAGGGATAGGTTACCCACTCCAGTATTCTTGGGCTTCCCTTGTGGTGAAGAATCTGCCTTCAATGCGGGAGATCTGGGTTCGATCCTTGGGTTGGAAAGATCCCCTGGAGAAGGGAAAGACTAACCACTCCAGTATTCTGGCCTGGAGAATTGCATGGACTGTATGTATAGTATAGTCCGTGGGGTCTCAAAGGATTGGACACGACTGAGTCATTCCCCCCATTCTCCATTATGGCTTGGCTGGTCAGAAATCAAGTCCCTTTTTATGCTTTCACCCATTTCACTCCAATGACCAGGAAATGATTGAGTCTTGAATAGGATATGTTGTTATAAACCACAGGGTCATGATCCACAGCTACTAAATTTATAACAGCTCAGAGTGTTTATCAGTCATGAACTTGTTTCTATCCAAGATAAATTTGAATTCCCTTTCATTTAAAAAATCCTGAATAAACAACACATTCACATGGTACAAAGAAATCAATTCAATATAAAAAGATTTATTAAGAAGTCATTCTCCCACCTATATCCTCTTCTGCCATGTGACCTTCCCCTTCCTATCCAGTTTTATTAGTTTGATTCATTGGAAAAGACCCTGATGCTAGGAGGGATTGGGGGCAAGAGGAGAAGGGGATGACAGAGGATGAGATGGCTGGATGGCATCACCGTCTTGATGGACATGAGTTTGAGTAAACTCTGGGAGTTGATGATGGATAGGGAGGCCTGGCGTGCTGCAATTCATGGGTCGCAAAGAGTCAGACACGACTGAGTGACTGAACCAAACTGAATGTATTCTTCTAGGTATTTCTTTATCCAACTACTAGCAAACATGAATATACAGTTTTATTTCCCCCTTGCTTACACAAAAAGCAGCATACTATGCATACTGTTTGGCATCTCACTTTATTCACACAATATACCCTGGGGACGTGTTCTCCAATTAGCCCATCTATTATCACTGCCTCTCCCGCTTTTTTCAACTGCATTACATCCCCTTAATCTTAAAAATAAGTGTGCACATTATGTTTGCATATTGGTGGTAGGGGGAGGAGAAAAGGTTTGAAATTGCTCATCTAACAGAGGAATAATAGGGATATGATTAAAAATGAAAATACAGTTGAACTGCATTATGGTGAATCTAGCAGGTAATTGGGGGCAATATTTTGTTTATATATTCAAATATCTGTGTAAAAATAGAAAATTTTTAGCCTAAATACTCATCAGTCTGTATTTTGCTTTAATCTCTGAGATCAAAAGGTCAAGTGGCATGATCACACCGAGGTCCAGAGCAGCTACTGTTTCTAGTCACCTACTTAAATTGTAAAAAGGCCATCACTTAGTCTGATTTTAAGAGAAATATCTGGAATTCTGATCCTTGTTAGAAAACAAGACCTGGGTCATTCAGTGGATTGAAGGATAGCTGTCTTTCAAATCCTTGACTTTATGTGGACTGGGATTAATGTGCTGTATTGTGTGTTTTTCTCATGCTATAATCCTTCTGTTTGCCTCCGTGCAGTAGTCAGTGTCTCTGCCATAGCACTATTTGTTGTGGTTTACTTGCATCCAACTCTTTTGAGACCCCATGGACTGTAGTCCACCAGCCTCCTTGTCCATGGGATTTCCCAGACAAGAATCCTGGAGTGGGTTGCCATTGCCCTATCCAGGTGATCTTCCCGACCCAGGGAGAGAACGTTGAGTCTCCTGTATTGCAGGCGGATTCTTCACCACTGAGCCAACTGGGAACCCCATAGCACTATAGAAACAGCTTTTAAGGGGAAAAGTTCTTTATAATTCTTTTACTATCATATGTAGCTGTTTAGTAGTTGTTATATATAATTAAATGCACTACCCATCTAGTCTATAATATTGATTGGCTCAATGTGGGTGTCTTATGAAGCTGAATTATTAATGTGATCCATTATTTTGTAGGTTAAAGTGTATTTAAAGAAGGAGTTTGAAAAGCATGGTGCAGTGGTGAATGAAAGTCATCATGATGTTTTGGTAGAGGATATTTTTGATAAAGAAGATGAAGACAAAGATGGATTTATATCTGCCAGAGAATTTACATATAAACACGATGAATTGTAGACACACGCCTCCCGTTTTACATGGCATCCATCCTTAAAAGCAAGGGTAATCATCCTGAAAGAAAGTCTTGTTTGTTAACTATGTTTTGTTCATGCTTTGTTTTTTTTATTTTTATATATTTTTCTGAATATTATTTCAAGAACCCCTTAGGGCTTCTAAGTACATTTATTTCTGGTAAGTTATTGGGAAGAAAAAGTTGATCTGTTTTTGAAGAGAAGACTTCTGGACCATTTTTCACTTTCACATGTGAAGCCGTATGTTTTACTTGCATACATATAATTTTAAAATATTGCAACCAGGAGCGTGCCCAACATACAAACAGGTTACAGCACAGATCAGTACCCTCTATTTCTTTTTCCCTCATCTCCAAGTTAGATGCTGATATTTGAAAAGCCTGTAGCAATAACCCAAGGCTTATTATTTTCATGTTGTAATGAAACAGTGTGCCTGTTACTGCTTTTGAGTCTCTGCCTGAGGAAAACAGGAAAATGGTTGTTGAGCTCTACTTTTAAGTTACTGCTTTACTGAGGAGATGTGCAATGCTGAAGTGAGTAACAAAATTCATAATTTATAAATGTTTACATTGAAATATTCTGCCTGGAATTTAAGCTACATAACTAGCAATGAATGACCTACCATGATTGACAGAACAAATTATTTATGTGTTTATTTCTTCGTAATAAAATGTGTCAAAATATTGCAAAGGAGGTGAAGAGTTGGATTGAGTCACTGTTTACTTTTTAAGGCTAGCAGATCACCCTTCCTCATTCTTTAATTGATAAATGTCTATAACTAATGTGTTATACTACGGTAACATTGTCTTATAAGAGAAATTAATGATACAATTTTAAAAAATCCCATTTCTGCCTCATCAGGAAAAAAAATGAGGCAGACCAACAGCAGCTACTTTTTTATTTTCATTGAAGTATAGTTGCTTTGCAATGTTGTGTTATTTCACAGCAGCTACCTTTGAATAGAGGTCTATCCTGAGTCAAAAGTTGATGATTTTATAATTTTATCTTAAATCGGAATTCTTTCTTAATACTTTTAAAAAGTTTTTGCTAAGTATTTACCAAACCTCATTTGCTAAGATGAGTATGTTTACAAAGTGATCTCAAGTGCATCATGGTCTGAGTCTCACTAAGCCTATGAAAAAAAGAGATCTTATTGTACCTATTTTTTAAATGAGGAAGTTGTCATTCAGAGAGATTGATTGTTGTGCCCAAGGTCAATCAATAACTAACTTGTAGACCCAGATTTCAGTCCCCAAGTTAAGTATCTTTCTACTGCCCTCTAGTATTGAAAAGGATTCTCTCTTCAGTTTGTTCTCCTAGCAGTCAACTCTGTTTTTTGTCCTTGGATCCTTATCCTTTGAAGATAGTTAACTGGCGGTATGTGGCGCTTTTGAATTCCCATGATCCAGAAATGTCTCTGGTCTCATCGAATAATCTTAGGGTGAGCACTGAATTGCCTCAAAAACCCTAGGGGTGAGAGGGTCCAGGCATGTGTCTTAGTCCTTTCATTCCTGTTTACCTCTGGGTGGTTTGTACGTTATTTTAATACTTATGAACAATTACTACATCATATATGGACTACTTTCACCGATTATATATTGACATTTCATCACTAAAACAGGAAGTTCTTGGGAAGAGCATAAATAACACCTTTCTCTGATGAAATCACCTATATTTAGAAAACTCTTAAGTTGTCACTGCTGTTTTCCTCAACTTGAAGGACTTACAAACCACAATACAAAAAGCTTTGTACTGTATTATTGAGGGAAAGAAAGTAGCTTGTCATCCCGTGCTATATTGTATAAACATTACTGATGATGCTATCCATGGTGGAGGAGGAAAGGAAAAAGAATTTTGGTTATTCAGGGAGCATATTATTTATCTTGTATGAATTTGGATCAATTCCCACCTAAATATTTAGATACAAGTATGCAATGACAGCATATAAATAAGTTATGGTTGTTTTTCCATTATCTACCTGTTTAGTGTAGCAGCATCTTTGCACGTTTTCATTCGTAAGAATAATCAGACATGAACTGTGACTCCAGTTGTATATAATTTGCCCCAGTAATACTGCTAAGATGTGTTTTATTTAAATTTCTACAACTGTGTTGTGGCATTCTTTTCAAAATAAAGTTTATTTGGGAAATAATTGGTTTTGTGAAGAATTCTTCAAGCCCCAGGTGACTCAGCAGCTTTATTGATTTTCTAACTGTTATTCTTGGTCTTATATTAAAACTAAGTGAGGAAAATGAACAGGTAAAGTGAGGAGAGGGGTGTGATGACATTTTGAATGTATCTTTGGTTATCCACTCTGTTTAGATATATTTGTAAAGAAAGCTGTGGTGTGGTTTCAATTGTTTTGAAATTAGCATCAAACTATTGAGGGCAAGAAAATTAGAGATACCAAGAGAACATTTCATGCAAAGATGGGCTCGATAAAGGACAGAAATGGTATGGANTTCCCCAGCGATCAATGCAAAGAAATAGAGGAAAAGAACAGAATGGGAAAGACTAGAAATCTCTTCAAGAAAATTAGAGATACCAGGGGAATATTTCATGCAAAGATGGACTCGATAAAGGACAGAAATGGTATGGACCTAACAGAAGCAGAAGATATTAAGAAGAGATGGTAAGAATACACAGAAGAACTGTACAAAAAAGATCTTCACGACCCAGATAATCACGATGGTGTGATCACTCACCTAGAGCCAGACATCCTGGAATGTGAAGTCAAGTGGGCCTTAGAAAGCATCAATATGAACAAAGCTAGTGGAGATGATGGAATTCCAGTTGAGCTCTTTCAAATCCTGAAAGATGATGCTGTGAAAGTGTTGCACTCAATATGCCAGCAAATTTGGAAAACTCAGCAGTGTCCACAGGACTGGAAAAGGTCAGTTTTCATTCCATTTCCAAAGAAAGGCAATGCCAGAGAATGCTCCAACTACCACACAATTGTTATATAAATATATATAAATACTGTCCTGTATTATAATAAACACTCTTTCCCTGGTGGCTCAGGTGGTGAAGAATCTGCCTGCAGTGTAGGAGACCCAGGTTCAGTCCCTGGGTTGGGAAGATTCCCTGGAGAAGGAAATAGCAACTCACTCCAGTATTTTTGCCTCCGAGTCCCACGGACAGAGGAGCCTGGTGGGCTACAGTCCATGGGGTGGGCTGGATGACTAACACACATTATAAGGAAAATGAAGGTCATGGGTTCAGCAAGAACTGAGACACATACGTGTGCCTGGTGCTGGGCTCTGGGGACAAATTAAGCTAGAAAATAATATGCAAGCAAAGTGCTCAGAGGTGGTTGGTCTAAGGGTGGTTTATGCTTCCGCCGGAGCAGCCTGGAGGTGGGACACACAGGGCGCTGCTATTTAAATGGTAAACACAAGACATTAAATTTGTCTCCCAGCCAATTCAAGTGGGAGTCCTCTCTATTTCATCATGTCAGGGATGAGGGCTAGCACGACGGGGTCCCTGTCAGTCTCTATTTATTCTGATATCCAGCTAATCACTGCAGGATCGTTGACAATGTCAGAGACTCAAGTTCAGGACCTGGCCCATCTCTCATGAATTCAGACCAGTTGTTAGAAGCAGTCGTGCATAGGGCCTCCCTGGTGGCTCAGTGTGGTGAAAAATCGGCCTGCCCACGCAGGAGTCATGGGTTCGATCCTTGGTTGGGGAAGACTCCACACGCCATGGGTTCCACATGCCACACGCCCGTGTGCCGCAGCTGTCGAGCTGCTACCTAGAGCCTGGGAACCGCAACTCCTGAGTGCGTGCGCCTCAACTCCTAAAGCTCACGTGCCCTGGGACCCGTGCTGAGCAACAAGGGAAGCCAGTGCAGTGAGGAGCCCCGGCTCCCTGAGCTGGAGGAAAGCCCCCGCGGCAGGGAAGACCCGGCACAGCCCGAGATGCAGAAGTGAATTAAAACTTAAAAAAGAAGTGTCCATGCACAACCCAGCTTCCCCAAACTGAGTAAGCCACCCGGGTAGAAGGAGTCTCAGGTGGGACGAGTTAAGGGTCCCCACTGGCCCAGATGTTGCTACGGTGACATTGACAAAAAGTGCCCTTCCTCTAGATGGATGGAGTCCCTGATACGTGGCCCAGTCACAGGACAGTGTTTGTGGAAAATAAGAAAAGTTGCTTTCTCTAAGGAGATGCAGCTCCGTGCTGAGCCTCAGCTCCCACACAGCCAGGAGCCTTTGTGCAGTGCACAGCCTGAGCCGCTGTGAGCGGAAGCCCCAGTAAAGAAGAAGGTGACTAGGGGCTGGCATCATGTTTCCTGGCCACCCAGAAAACCTTAACGGTTGATTCCCAAGTGTGAGGAGTGCCTCGTACTGCAGCCCCACCGGCGTGTGTCCTTCCTCCACCCTGCCACCCGAAACACTACATTCTTTTAAACGTATGTGAAACGACACCTTTAAGACACTGGATGTCAGGCAAGGAGGGGCAGTGCTTCCCTAACTCCCCTGCCTTGCGGGCAGCATAGGAAAGGGGCAACCGGGGGTGGGGGCTCCAGTGGGCCACCTGAGTTGAAGACAAGAGATGAGGGTCTAGGGAGACCACAGCTGCAGGGCCAGGGTGTCGGGGATAAGACGCGGGCACGGGGAGGGAGAACCCGGAGGTGAGCAGAAGCCCCCTCAAGAATGTAGTTGAGAGCTCGTCACACCCGAAGCCAGGACCAGAAAACCACAGGAAAGGCCTAGAAGGAGCCACATCCGGAGCTCTGCGAGGACCAGGGACGCCCGATCCCCCAGCCAGACAGGAAAACATCGCGACCCTCGGGGCGGCCGGCCGCGCTCTCGGAGGTGAGGAATAATTAGCTCCAGGGAGAAGGTGGAGCTGTGACTTTGGGAGGTTCTGCCCCACGTGTGACCCGCGGTTCCGTTTATCACCTGGGCCGTCTGTGGGATGACCTCCCCACCGGCAGCCCAGCTGCACACCCAGGACTGGAGCCGTGGAGATCCAGTAGTCCCCCTGACCTCACCTGGCCACCCGGCCACCCGCGTTCTTGCTGGGAGGCGGCTTGGTCTACAGCTATTGAAACTCACTCTCCAGACAGCAAGGTCTCGGGCTCATACGTAATTGGGCTGTTTGTATCCAAGGAAGTGCCACGTTTCCCACAGCTTTATATAAACTTCCTCTTACTGAATGCATCTGGGTTCACAGGCTGCAGAACTTTTCTTTGAGTTTCTAAACTTAGCAGCTTTTCTCCCTATTCTGTTCCCCAAATATGGGTTCAGCTAGAGACTGTGCTCTAGGAAGCTGAAGGTCTGGCCACTGTACCCAACTCAGCCTCGTGACTGGGGTGCAGTGAGGTGGGTAGGGCTGGGCAATGAGGCAGAGGTCAGATAGCAATGTGTGTGTGGGGGGGTAGCTGCCAAGAAGGGCCACCCCTGGAGGCAGGGTCGGGCACCCATGTGGTGACCCCCCCATGCATCCTGCCTCATTGGAAAAAGAAGTGGCACCTGCAGACCCTGGCAGGGGCAAGTAGCCCACCTGAAGCCAAGCTGCATGCCAGGATCTCAGCCACGCCCCTAGGCACATTGTTGTTAGGTTGCTAAGTTGCCTGTTTGCGACCCCACAGACTGCAGCACGCCAGGCTTCTCTGGCCTTCACTATCTCCCAGAGTTTGCTCAAACATGTCCATTGAGTCAGTGATGCCATCCAACCATCTCATCCTGTGTCATCCCCTTCTCCTCCCGCCTTCAATCTTGCCCAGCATTGGGGTCTTTTCCAATGAGCAGTCTCTTCGCATCAGGTGGCCAAAGTATTGCAGTTTCAGGTTTAGCATCAGTCCTTCCAATGCATGAGTCCTTCCCAGGCATGAGCTGTTCTCTAAACTGCCTCTTCTTGCCTAAATGTAATCCTCTTGTGTTGAAACATAGGTTTTATTATTAGGGGCCAGCAAAGCCAGCAGATGAGGAGACAACGACCCCTGAAAATACGCAGTTTGTTACTCACAGTTCCCAAGAGGAGAGGAGAGCACACGGCCCCACGCAGAGCCACACGGGGAAGCACCAGGGTCTATCAGGAGACGGAAGGAGTGCACAGGAGAAGTGAGAAATAGCCTTTACTGTGGTCTAACTAGAAGTAATGGGCGAAGCAGGGTAAGCAGGCTTGGGACTGGCTACTGCGAATAATTCCAGCCAAATCCGGAGGCCAGGGCAGGGGGATAAGTGGCCCTGAGTGTGAGAGCCCTTTGAGAGCTCAGCGAAGGGAGTGATTGGGGTGGACTTGGGATTTGTTGCTTTGTACCCAGCAGCTCTGCTCCCAGAAGAACTGTTTGCTGTCTCTAGGAATCAGCAAACCCGGGAAGTCCCTCCGGGGCCAGCAAAAGCCCGCGGTCAAAGCACTGGAAACCACATGGCTGTCTCACATCTCAATTTCGACCAGGATGGGCGTGGATCGAGCCTTGGGCCCTGAACTGCTCAGCCATTTGGCTGTCCAGGGGCTTCCCTGTGGCTCAGCTGGTAAAGAATCCGTCTGCAATGCGGGAGACTTGGGGTCGGCCCCTGGGTTGGGAAGATCCTCTGGAGACAGGAAAGGCTACCCACTCCAGTATTCTGGCCTGGAGAATTCCATGGACTGGTTCCCTTGTGGTTCGGCTGGTAAAGAATCCACCTGCAATGCGGGAGACCCAGGTTTGATCCCTGGGTTGGGAAGAGTCCCCTGGAGAAAGAAAAGGCTACCCACTCCAGTATTCTGGCCTGGAGAATTCCATGGGCTGGTTCCCTGGTGGCTCAGACGGTAAAGCATCTGCCTGCAATGCGGCAGACTCGGGTTTGATCCCTGGGTCAGGAAGATCACCTGGAAAAGGAAATGGCAACCCATTCCAGTAGTCTTGCCTGGAAAATTCCACGGATGGAGGAGCCCGGCAGGCTACAGTCCATGGCGCCACAAAGAGTCGGACACGACTGGGCGACTTCACTTTCTTTCACTTTCGGCTGCCTGGTACTGTCCTCTTCCTTTCATTGGTCGTGCAATAATGCAATCCTTCATTTTACACATTCGATGTTTTAGGACCTTGTATCTTGAATTAATGGCTAAGTTTTTATACCATCACCACTATTTATTTATGTTTTCTGTCAAACATATCATCTCAAGAAATCCTTCAACAACCTTGAGGTTAGATATGGCAGATAAGATTGGTTAAGTATTTAATATCCATTCTCCCTTTCTTCCTTACCAGTGGAACTCCGATTGTATTCAAGGTAGTAACGCACCTGGCTGAAATACTGACCACTCTGTACTGCTTAAGAGGTAGTAACAAGGATGCAACAACCAGTTCTAGCAAACGTGATACGAAGGAAACAGGTCCTGCGGCCTTTTTCGGGAGGGAGCAGACGCAAGTGGCACCCACACTGTAGCCTCCTGCCTTCTGCCCCTCCTCTGTTCTCCTGCCTGAGATATAAGTCGGGCGCTTGGAGACCTGAGAGCCAACGTCCAGGCATAAAAGCAGAAAGCTTGCAGCCCCGGATGATGGAGTAAGAAGGCGGAAGGAGCCTGGGTCCTCAGCTGCGCCAACCCCAAACTGTATGCCTCCAACCTCCTGTTATATGAGAAAAACAGTATCTCTATTTTAATGAAATTACTGTGACTATGTCTTTGGTGCATATGTGTGTGTGCTCAGCCATTCTGAATCTTCGAGACCCCATGGACTGAAGCCCACCAGGCTCCTCTGCCCATGGAATTTCCTAGGCAAGAATATTGGAGTGGGTGGCCATTTCATTCTCCAGGGGGTCTCTCCCCCTCAGGGATTGAACCCACGTCTCGTGCATCATCCTAATGGATGAAATAGACAATGTTTTTATTTCCTTTTATGAAGGAAACGGAAACTTATAACGTTAATAAAATTATCCAAGGCCTGGCAGCTCTTAAATGACAGCGCCTCTAGCCTCTATGGACTGAACTGTGTCTTCCCAAAATTCATGTGGTGAAGCCTCAACCTTGAGCATCTTAGAATGTGACTGCATTTGGAGACAAGGTTAAACGAGGTCATTGCTGTGTGCTGGTCTCAGCTGCTAATAACCATTGTTGTGGCTGGACCAGCCGTTGTAGTTATGATTGCGAGACACACTGCAGCAATAACCATCAGGAAACAGAAAAAAAAAAAATCTATTATTTGCAGGACCCAGAAATTACATGGTTTCCCCTGGGGGCAGACAGCGAGGCTGTGGGTAGAAAGAGTGTGAACACAGGTCCAGGGTTCTGCTTTTACTGGGGTCAAGGGTGGGGGCCTAGGGTTTCATGGGTTCACTATTGCTGAGAGTTCAAAACATAAGAGTGGGAACTTGAAGAGAAAGACAAGCTCTTTAGAGAGATCTCTGAAACAAAAGAGCCTCACTAGGGGAAGACGGCTTTGGCTCTTTATCTAGCCCTGTGGCGGGCAGTGTGTCTATTCAATCAAAGCTTAAGTCAGGCACTTACGTTACAAGGAAGAGAGAACCTGGTTGCCAGGGCTCACGGCTTACACCAGTCATAAGTGGAGTGTCAGTTGCTCTGTCCAGCTCTGCAGTTCCATGGACTGTAGCCCACCGAGCGCCTCTGTCCATGGGGTTTGCTAAGCAAGAATACTGGAGTGGGTTGCCATTCCCTTCTCCAGGGGATCTTCCCAGTCTAGGGATCGAACCTGGGTCTCCTGCACTGTGGGCAGATTCTTTATCATCTGAGCCACCAGAGAAGCCCTAAGTCATAGGGGTGGGGCCCCAATCCAATAAGATTGGTGTCTTTGTTGTTATTCAGTAGCACTGAGCTCTTTGCAACCCCATGGACTGCAGCATGCCCAGCTTCCCCGTCCTTCACCATCTCCTGGAGTTTGCTTAAAACTCATGTCAATTTGCCTGGTGATGCCGTTCAACCCTTCTCTTCCTGCCTTCAAACTTTCCCACCATTAGGGTCTTCTCCAGTGAGCCAGCTCTTCGTCCTTATAGGGAGAGGAAGAGACACCTTCCTTATAAGACACCTTATAGGGAGAGGAAGTGTGTGTAGACAGCAGAACAACCTTAAGGACCCAGAGAGAAGGTGGCCGGGTGCAAGCCAAGCCACAGAGGCCTCAGAAGACACCAAACCTGCCAGCACCTTGATCTTGAACTCTGGGTCTTTGTTTTCCCCTCAGCTACTAGCATGTTTGGGGTTTACCCTCCTTCCTTGTCTCACCTTAGCTCTTCTACCTCATCCTCCATACTCAGCCTCCCCCGGGAGGGCGGGGGGAGGTTCAGAGCACCAACCTGGAATTCCATCCCTGTCACGTTTTAGAAGAGTATCTGAAAGCAAGATGAAGTGTGGAAGGATGAACATCATCTGTATAGTGTGGTTTGCGGTTTACAGCCAGAGTCACATGGGACTTGAATTTTGTCGAATGCCTTGTAGGCATCTATGGATATGATCCTGTGATTTTTCCTCTTAGCTCTGTTAATATGATAGATTTCTTACTATTAAACCATCCTTGCCCTTCTGGAATAAATCCTACTGGGACATGAAATGTCATACTTAATGCACTTTTTATTCAATTTCCTTATTTTTTAATTTTTTTAACTTGGATTAATATTTATTAGTAATATAGGACTCTCTGTCAATTGCGATTAGTAATATTATATTAGCTTCATAAAAGTAACTTAGAAGCTTACATTCTTTTTCAATTTGCTGCAAATTTATGCAAATCTGCAACTAATTGGCGTTTAAAGGCTTCATAGAGTCCCTGGATTAGTCTGTGCCTGTAAATTTAGAATTTTCTGTCTTTCTTCTATCGAACTTGTCTGTATACATATTCTATGTCTATTTGGGTACATTTTATTTTCTTAAAAATGTATCCATTTCATCTAGGTTTTCAAATTTATTTGCCTAAACTAGTAGGCCACAGGACTGGAAAAGGTCAGTTTTCACTCCAATCCCAAAGAAAGGTAATGCCAGAGAATGCTCAAACTACCACACAATTGCACTCATCTCACACGCTAGTAAAGTAATGCTCAAAATTCTCCAAGCCAGGCTTCAGTAATACATGAACCATGAACTTCCAGATGTTCAAGCTGGTTTTAGAAAAGGCAGAGGAACCAGAGATCAAATTGCCAACATCCGTTGGATCATGAAAAAAGCAAGGGAGTTCCAGAAAAACATCTCCTTCTGCTTTATTGACTATGCCAAAGCCTTTGACTGTGTGGATCACAAGAAACTGTGGAAAATTCTGAAAGAGATGGGCATACCATACCACCTGACCTGCCTCTTGAGAAACCTATGTGCAGGTCAGGAAGCAACAGTTAGAATTGGACATGGAACAACAGACTGGTTCCAAATAGGAAAAGGAGTACGTCAAGACTGCATATTGTCACCCTGCTTATTTAACTTATCTGCAGAGTACATCATGAGAAACGCTGGACTGGAAGAAGCACAAGCTGGAATCTAGATTGCTGGGAGAAATATCAATAACCTCAGATATGCAGATGACACCACCCTTATGGCAGAAAGTGAAGAAGAACTAAAAAGCCTTTTGATGAAAGTGAAAGAGGAGAGTGAAAAAGTTGGCTTAAAGCTCAAGATTCAGAAAGCTAAGATCATGGCATCTGGTTCCATGACTTCATGGGAAATNAGTATACTTCCTCTATGTGTTTGGCTATTCTTGAAATTTTCTAATAATTTTTAAAGCGCAATCCTTTCTTTGTATTCATGGTAAAGAAAAATCAGTAAGCTGAGAAATTCATATGATGGTAAAATAATTTCTGCTTTTAATTTTTGTTTCAAAAAATATGAGCAGTGCTTTTTGAAATTTGAATAGAACCAAACCCAAATTCCAGTTCTCAGGAATAAATCATTCTACATATTCAAAAGGTCAAATCCTTTGCACATGTAAGAGCTACAGCCAATGGTATAAGGGATATAATAAGAACAGTATAATTTATAAGGGATATATAAGAATAGTAAAAATGTAGAACTTGATTTATGATTAAGGTAGAAAGTCAATGGAAAGGAAAGAATAATCATGGATTTAAAAACTAAACTATCTCTATGTATCTAGATTATTGTCAGTTCTCTGAAATTAAGCTGACAAAAAACGAAATACCAATTTTTTGGTCTTTCATAGAACTCAAAAGAGCACCCCAAACAAAATACTCTTTCTCTAGAATGAGAAATTTCATAAATTCTCTCAATAGGTGAAATCATTGTTTAATCACTAAGAGCATGAAGGAAATCTTTTAATTGAAACCAAAATTTCTACAGCAATTTAGACAAACTTTGTTTTTTCCGAAGAACTGGAAAATAACTAATAGTAACTTCTGATACAGTCATATATTATCTCGAGTGAGAAGTGATGTTAAAATTGTCAACATAAAAGGCTCAACATTTACAATTCAAAATGAGCTTTCATCTATTAAAATGTGGCCACAGGTGTCACTAGAGTATTAAAAGCAAGGCCTATTTTAAAACCATACATAGCATGAGGTCAACCTTTTCTACACATTGTAAACTATGAAAACATATCAGCAAGAAAGGATTAGGCTGAAACTCCTTAAGTCTGATTGTAGAATCTTATAGTCTGTTCTTTGATGATCATAAGATGAAGTTTCAGCAACTGTCCTTTAAATGATCTGCTCCGTGAGCTAAACCCATGAATGAGTCCTGAAGTTGCAGCAATGAATGTCAAGCATATATAATTTGTTTCTAAAACCAAGTCCTGAACATTCATGAACTGCTATCTTATTCAAAATTAAATAGGAGCCACTCATTGAAATGACACATTTGAATAACTGAACTTACAAGCCCATCATCTAATTATATGAGTAGGATTTTACACCTTCTCGCTAAAATACAGTTTATGGCTTTTTAAACTACATATCTAAAAGGCCAGATTGATCATTTAAATTCTAAAAATAATTTAAAAATAGATATGCATACTTATAATCTCTCAGTGTGGCCTATACTCAATACGGGCAGTCATTCTGCAAATTGTTTTAAGGGCATTCTAAAGGTTTGTTACCATGGTAACCAAATTCAGAAAACTAACCTCCTAAACATGGTTGTCATAGGATTAAAGCAGGTGGCTGACTAATCTTAACTAGCGCTTTTCATTCTCTTTTTCCCATGGCATCCTGTCGGCTCCTTTCTTTGGTTCTCATAAGATTACATACAAAGCAGTTACACGGCTTTCTTACCCATACATAAGTGTCTCACTCACATAATATTGTCTGTCGTTCATCTTCAGGAGAGTTGCCCAATGATAGATCTTTTTCCTCCTCCTATAATTACACTAAAAGAAGTACTAAGTAGAAAATACCTCTACGTCCAATGTGTTAAATGTATTTCTCAATTACACATGCACTTCAGCTCCTCAAAATCATTGCATCGGGTTCTTTAGACAACCAGTAACACTGGTTGTAGAAAAGGCAAAATCATCATCAATATAATATTTTTAAATAGTCATATTGATTTATTCAGCTATGCTGGGTTTTAGTTGTGGCATGTGGGATGTAGTTCCCTGACCAGGGATCAAACCCGAGCCCCCTGCATTTGGAGCTCAGAGTCTTAGCCACTGGACCACCAGCAAGTCCTATCATCAGTGCATTTTTTTAGGTGGTCTGGGTTTGGTTAATCCTCATTTATGATTATCTTTTAAACTTGTTTATATTTCCCAACATGCTGGATTAATGTATATATCTATGCATAACTCTCATGTTACTCTGACAGCAACATACAATATATGCATATATGACTTCTATACTTATTATTTCCCTGCTTGCCTCTAACTTCTTGAAAGGTGGGGCTGATATGACTTTTTCATCTTTGCAGCAATAGTGCATTCCTGGTACAAGTGTCCAATAAATGTTCCTTGTTCTATCAGTATGTTGAAGAAGTTCTATAAGTATAAACTATACATTTACAGTTCTTAGGGCTTCCCTGGTGGCTTAGCTGGTGCAGAATCTTTCTGCAGTGCGGATGAGTCTAGTCGAATCTGGACATTTGGTTCCTTAGGGGCATTAAGATTAGTGTTCCTTGCCTTCCACATCTGTCCATGAAGGAAGAATTGCTATGGGACTTGCTATTCTATTGTGAACAACTAGAAAACTGGGCAAAATATATAAAACAAATTTTTTCAGACATTGGACAACCTATGAGCAACTAGAAGAACAGGACTGGAATCCTCAAGAGAAAGGAAACAAGGTAAGAGCCGCTGCTGCTGCTGCTAAGTCCTTTCAGTCGTGGCCGACTCTGTGCGACCGCATAGACAGCAGCCCACCAGGCTCCCCCGTCCCTGGGATTCTCCGGCAAGAACACTGGAGTGGGTTGCCATTGCCTTCTCCGATAAGAGCTGCAGTTACCCCAATTTTCTTCTGTTTGGAGGCAATTCCTGAACTATACATGATAAAAAAAGAAGGAAAACAAAACAGAGCCCAGTTGTCTTGTAGGATTGAAGAAACAGACATCAGAGTTGAAGGAGGTCAAAGCAGCTAGAATTTTGTCGGCAGAGCTTTGAAGAAGAGAAAACTAAACAGAAAAAAAGCCCAGAAATTTGCATAAAGTTTTCCTTGAGTCACTGAGAGACCAATCTGTGCATGCATATGGTAAGTCACCGCAAGGGAGGCCAAAGAATAACTCCTGAGGGAAGAACAACTGTTGCATAGCTATGCAACAAAAAATTCCCAAAGCTCGCACAAAACTGAGAATTGTCCAAATTCCTACCAGTCAGAATCACCTGACTGATTACATGGAACACTCATTAGAGCCAATAGGTGAACCATACCTTCGTAAAAACCAAAGTAGTCACAGAGTTAAAGCTACTCTGTGTGCATGCTCAGTTGTGTCCGACTCTTTGTAACCCCCTGGACTGCAGCCCACCAGGCTCTTCTGTCCATGGAATTTTCCAGTGGGTTGCCACTGACAGGTGGATCCTTTACCACTGAACCACCGGGGAAGACCAAAGGTACCCTAGGAAGGTTCTAAACAGTTTATAAACATGTCTCGTGTGAAAATGACTCTTAAGAACCAAGTCCAACAACCTTTAAAGAAATATAAGAAAAAACCCATCACTTGACGACATAAAATTCACAAAGACTGACATCCAATGAAAAATTACAAAAGAGACAAAGAAGCAGGAGATAAAACAACCAATAAAAGACTAAAAATAGAAATGATGGAATTAGCATATGAGGACTTTAAAACAGCTATTACAATATATATGATCTGATATTTAAAGGAAAATATGTATGAGAAATGGAGAGTATAAAAAAGTAGAATTTAAGAGAGATAAAGAATAAAGTATCTTACATAAAAGTTTCATTGACAGGTGGCATTTAATCCTTTTACTGTGCAACTTGGCTTCACTTTGCCCGGTTTCTGAAGCTGTGAGAGATGGTCAGGTCCGGATCTCAACCAGGCCAAGTGAGGTCTATACACCTGAGATATCTACTGTGGGGATGAAGAGGGATTAAGGCATTCCTCAGACCAGGAGAAGTATAAAAGCCCCTTTGAAAAAATAAAAACAAAGAGAAAAATAAACTTTCATGACAGTATTAACCATTAGTAGATTAGAGACTGCAGACGAAAAGATAAGAAAACTTGAAGAAGTATCAACAGAAATTATTCAAAATGAAGAGAGTATAAAAGAGAGGAAACTTCAAGAAGTATCAACAGAAATTATTCAAAATGAAGAGAGGGAAAGAACAGATTCTCGGTGATCTGTGGGACAATATCAAGGGGCCTAACAAATTATAATTGGAGTCTCTGAATTTGGGAGGGGCAGGGTACAATGGTATGTTAAAGATATAACAGCCAAAGTGTTTCCTAATTAGATGAAAACTATAAATGTACAGATCCAAGAAGCTCCGTAAACCCCAATGGGATAAACATAGGAAAAACAAACAAACACAAAAGACCAAGGTACATTATAACCATATTGCTCAAAACCTGTGTTAAAGGAAAAACTCTTAAAATCCACCATAGGAGAAAAAAAGGAAATATTATGTACAGAGGGAGAAATACAATCATACACAGACTTTCCTTCAGAAACTTTGCAAGTCTTGTTTGACAGTAGAATATTTATGACAATAGAATGGTACCTTTAAAGTGCTGGAAAAAAACGAAGCTCTCAACCAAAAATTAGTTAGTTTAGTTAGTTCAGTTGTTCAGTTGTGTCCGACTCTTTGCGACCCCATGAATCGCAGCACGCCAGGCCTCCCTGTCCATCACCAACTCCCAGAGTTCACTCAGACTCACGTCCATTGAGTCAGTGATGCCATCCAGCCATCTCATCCTCTGTCATCCCCTTCTCCTCCTGCCCTCCAACCAAAAATTGTTTCCAAGAAAAAGTTTCAAAAATGAAAGTAAAGTGATGACATTTTCAGACAAAACTTGAAAGAGCTCATTATCATATAACCTGCACCTAAACAAATGACAGCGATAGCAGTAAAAATGGGGTGGAGGATAGGTACACGGTTGAAAGTGTACTGCATTATATCTGAAATTGTTCTATTTGAAGGTAGACAGTGATAAGTTTAAGATGCATTTTGTAAATTCTAGGAAAATAAAATGAAATAAAACAACCAGTATGGCTAATAATTTTTTCTGACCCCATGGACTTCAGCACGCCAGGCTCCCCTATCAGTCCAATGGGGTCACAAAGACATGGACATGACTGAGCAACTGAACTGAACTTTGTTTTTCTCATTATTTACAATAACAGTTCTAAAATGGAATATGAAAAACAATTCTTCAGAAAAAGGAAAGAGCAAAAAGCAAACAAAAAAGAACAGAATAAATAGAAGTAGCAAGATGTTCGGAGAAGGCAATGGCACCCCACTCCAGTACTCTTTTGCCTGGAAAATCCCATGGACGGAGGAGCCTGGCAGGCTTCAGTCCACAGGGTCGCTAAGAGTGTGACATGACTGGGCGACTTCACTTTCACTTTTCACTTTCCTGCATTGGAGAAGGAAATGGCAACCTACTCCAGTGTTCTTGCCTGGAGAATCCCAGGTATGGGGGAGCCTGGTGGGCTGAGGTCTATGGGGTCACACAGAGTCGGACACGACTGAAGCGACTTAGTAGCAGCAGCAGCAAGATGTTGCATTGAAAACCTATCATATTGATAATTACATCAAATAGAAATGGTCCACNGGTATGGGGGAGCCTGGTGGGCTGAGGTCTATGGGGTCACACAGAGTCGGACACGACTGAAGCGACTTAGTAGCAGCAGCAGCAAGATGTTGCATTGAAAACCTATCATATTGATAATTACATCAAATAGAAATGGTCCACACCTGAGTTTCTCAATCCCGATACTACCAACATTTAGGGCTGGAAAATTCTTAGTTGTGGCTTCCCAGGTGGTGCTAGTGGTAAAGAACCCACCTGCCAAGGCAGGAGACATAAGAGATTTAAGTTTGATCCCTGGGTGGGGAAGATCCCCTGGAGGAGGAAATGGCAACCCACTCCCGTATTCTTGCTGAGAGAATCCCACGGACAGGGGAGGCTACAGTCCAGGCGGGCTACAGTCCAGGGGGCCGCAAAGAGTCCAACATGACTGAAAAGACTTAGCACAGCACAACACAGTTCTTAGTTGTGAGGACCTATATTTTGTACTTTGGGATATTTAATAGCATCCAAGAATTGGTGGCAAGAATACATGGAAGAACTGTACAAAAAAGATCTTCACAACCCAGATAGTCATGATGATGTGANTGGGTCATGAAGATCTTTTTTGTACAGTTCTTCTGTGTATTCTTGCCATGTCTTCTTAATATCTTCTGCTTCTGTTGGGTCCATACCATTTCTGTCCTTTATCGAGCCCATCTTTGCATGAAATGTTCCCTTGGTATCTCTAATTTTCTTGAAGAGATCTCTAATCTTTGCCATTCTGTTGTTTTCCTCTATTTCTTTGCATTGATCCCTGAAGAAGGCTTTCTTATCTCTTCTTGCTGGAGCTGTTTATGCTTGGTGAATTCAGCAGGAGCACTGAAATGAATGGGCAGAGTTGAGCAGGTCATGGCTCTAGTCTGTGGTTGGGGCAGTGGCAGACTATCTCCCACAGGACTTTCGCCAGAACCACTTGCCTCTGATGTTGCACCACTAACTTGGTTCAGGTTCCTAAACTTCAGTGGGACTTTCCTTTCATATGGGCAGAGAAGAGTGCTAGGTTCTCTGATGCTCATGGTAGGTTTTCAGTGGGTCTTCATTAATGTTTGAATGTCCATGTTGTTTAGATCTGAATGTTTCTGTTTCTGGGACAGTGAGGACTGGATATGGATACAGTTGGCTTGATTTGAGTTGTTACTGACCTTCTCTGGCTGCCTTCTCTACATGTTTCTTTTGCCCAGAGAGTCATGCACACTGAAACACTTTGATTTTCATGTGGGCAGATGTCCTGAAGATGTCTCTAACAAATCCCATCCCACATGTCCTTCTCACAGTGTGCTGGACACACCTCCATGGGGTGGGGGTGCGGGTTATGCCCCCCACCCCTGCCGTGAATCTACATGAGGCCTTTTGGTGGCATCAGGCAGTGAAACCTGATGGAGGTGATGCTGTGTGACCTCCAGGGCTGGGTCATAAAATGATCTGACTTCTGCTTGTCTCCCTCCTTTGGGACTCTAGCCCTAAGTTCCCAGGCACCATGCTGGGAGGAACCCAGCAGATACCATGTGGTGGGGCCCCCGTGGAGAACCTGCAACCAATGCCAACTGCCAGATGTGTGAGTGAATGCCCTTTCAGTGATTCCAGACCTCAGACTCCATGGAATAGACTCACACCATCCCTTCTGTGCCCTTTCCAAATTCCTGATGCATCAAATTCATGACATAATAAATAGTTGTTTTATGTCACTAAATTTGGGGGTCATTTTTTAGCAGCCATAGTAANCCAGACCTCAGACTCCATGGAATAGACTCACACCATCCCTTCTGTGCCCTTTCCAAATTCCTGATGCATCAAATTCATGACATAATAAATAGTTGTTTTATGTCACTAAATTTGGGGGTCATTTTTTAGCAGCCATAGTAAGTACAGTTCAGTTCAGTTCAGTTCAGTCACTCAGTCGTGTCCGACTCTTTGCGACCCCATGAATTGCAGCACACCAGGTTTCCCTGTCCATCACCAACTCCTGGAGTTCGCTCAAACTCACGTCCATCAAGTCAGTGATGCCATCCAGCCATCTCATCCTCTGTCGTCCCCTTTTCCTCCTGCCCCCAATCCCTCCCAGCATCAGAGTCTTTTCCAGTGAGTCAACTCTTCGCATGAGGTGGCCAAAGTACTGGAGTTTCAGCTTCAGCATCATTCTTTCCAAAGAACACCCATGGCTGATCTCCTTTAGAATGCAAAACCTTTTATAAATATAACTGAAATAAATATTTTAGAAAAATTTATTTTCTTTTTTGGGACATAGATTAAATGACTCTATACGTTTTGTTCTCATGGTTATAATCATTTTAGGAAATAGACTAGATTCCTTTCACTAGTTATGGTACATTAATGCTCAAATCCACCATGTATTTATGGTGTACGC
Source organism: Neotragus pygmaeus (assembly GCA_006410875.1). Lineage (NCBI taxonomy): Eukaryota > Metazoa > Chordata > Mammalia > Artiodactyla > Bovidae > Neotragus > Neotragus pygmaeus. Next base: position 1,288,026 of record SJYV01056248.1, on the reverse strand, counting down.
CTCAAATACACCATCAATTATGTCCCCTTGCCTAATAACTAAGCGCAGTTTGATACATACCAGAGGTAGTTGCTAGGCGGCCTTGACCTTTTTTCTGAGTTGCATATCTGTGTTCCGAGTTGCCTTGGCGTGTTTTCATATCCGTATGCTGCAGGTAAAATAACTTCACGGGAAAAAACCAAATTCACTGTTCCCATTTCATTTGCTTCTTTTCCTCTGACAGCTCTGTTGTCTGCCACAGAGTTTATTCTAGAAACCAGAAGCAAGCCTTGAGCCATGTTTTCCGACTCACCTGTGGATGCACAGGGACAGTGGTCACCGAGTCTTGTTGCTTCCTCACCTGTGTCCCCTCACCACTCCCAGTTCATTCACACCCACCCCCATCTCCTTTCTACTTTGATCTGCTTAGTCGTGCCCAGGTCTCTTTCCCCTGAATTCCCTTCCCTGCAGGGTCACTGGACTTTTCTTTCCAGATCACAGCTCTATCACGGCCTCATTGAAAAATGTTGGGTTGTTGTTTATAAGATGAGAATCCAGGCTGATTTGTATGCCATTCAGAACTCTTCCTGCTTGCATCCTGTTCACTTTTCTTTCTTTTCTTTTAAATTAATAAACATTTTTAGAGCAGTTTTAGGTTTGTGGAAAAATGAGTGTAAGTACAGAGTGTTCTCATATAATCCCTCACTGCCCCTGCTGCCTGCTTCCCAGTTTCCCCCATTATTAACATTTTGCCTTAATATCTTTCACAGTGGATGAGCCTGTATTGATACATTATTATTAACCCAGTCAAAAGTTTATTAAAGTTCACTCTTGGTGTTGTGAATTCTCTGGGGTTTAACAGCATCTAATACCGTGTATCCATCTATCATACAGGGTATTTTCAGTGCCCTAAAAACCCTCTATGTTCTAGCTAGTCATCTCTCCCTTCCCCTATCCCCTGGAAATCCCTTATCTTTTCACTGTCTTCATAGTTTTACCTTTTATAGGTTATATAGTTGGAATCGTATAGTCTGTAGCCTTTTTGGATTGGCTTCTTTGACTTAATGATAGACATTTAAGATTCACTGATGTCTCTTCCAAGCTTGATAGAATGTTTCTTTTTTGCTCTGAATAATAATCCATTGCCTGGATATACCACAATTTATTTTTCCATTCACCTATTGAAGGACATCTTGGTTGAATCCAAGTTTGGGCAATTTTGAATAAAGTTGCTGTAAAATTTGTGTGCAGGTTTTTTGTGCACATAAATTTTTAAACTCATTTGGATAAAAGTACTTTTTAATGTCATTTTATATTTTGAATAAGTGATAAAATGATGTGGTTCAAAGATTTAATAATATTAAAAAGGTTTACAGTAAGCAGTCTTAATCTCTTCCTCCTGTCTATTAAAATAACCATCTTATGTAATCCTTTACAATCCAATACAGTATTGTAAAGTAGAATAAAGTAAAAAATAAAATTAAAAAAAATAAATAAAATTCCCATCTTATGTAATCCTTTTTTTTTGCCCATCTTGTCATCTTTTATGCAAATGCAAATAAATATGTATATGCAGTCTTGTCTTTTTTCCTGAAAGTAGCACATTATATACACTATTTTGAGACTTGATTTTTTTTAACATACAATTTCTAGTTTACAATTGGCTTTCTTTTGTTTAGTAACATTTTCTAATGAGTTTTCTATAGCTGAAAGCTTTCTAAAGAGTTTTCTATAGGTGAACATAGAAATAGAGATTATTATTATTCTTTTACAGCTGATAGTAAGTAGTCTATTGTGGAGAGATTCCATAATTTAATCAGTTCTCTATTGGTGAATGCTTGGACTTTTGGCTGGTCTGGAAAGTACAGCCATGAAGAACATTGTACACAAGCCTTTCTGTACAGCCGTTGAACACACTTCCACATGCAGGGTCACTGAGTCATAGGATACTTTTGTTTTGGTAATAACTGACCTCTGTTGTTGCTGCTGCTGCTGCTGCTAAGTCACTTCAGTCGTGTCCGATTCTGTGCAACCCCAGAGACGGCAGCCCACCAGGCTCCCCTGTCCCTGGGATTCTCCAGGCAAGAACACTGGAGTGGGTTGCCATTGTCTTCTCCAATGCATGAAAGTGCAAAGTCAAAGTGAAGTCGCTCAGTCGTGTCTGACTCTTCGGGACCCCATGGACTGCAGCTTACGAGGCTCCTCCATCCATGAGATTTGCCAGGCAAGAGTACTGTAGTGGGGTGCCATTGCCTTCTCCAGACCTCTGTTAGGGTTGTACAATTTCCTGCTTACTTTTAAAATCTTCATTCTTAGTTTTCCTTTCCTAGCTTATACAGTAGGCGTCAGCTGCACTGAGCTGCTTCTTGAGCGAACAGCACACTTTCGTTTCTGTGTTCTTTTGCTCTATCCTTTGCTGAGTCTCTCCTTCCTCTCCTGTCTTGTCGTCTGCTTGGTAGACTCCTATGCGTTCTTCAAGGCACCAGCGCCAATATCGCCCTCCTCCTTTTAGCCTGCCACCCTTCTGTGAATGTGTAGCATAAGTGTCTTTTTCTTTTATAAATTATTTGAAATTCCTAATCACCTGAAACTAGGGGGATGTATTCTGGCTTAGGAGGCAGGGGCCTGTGTTCTAGTCCTGCCTTCTGCGTTTGCTGCGTCTTGGACCTTTGAGCCTCTGAGACTCAGTTTCCTCATTTGCCAGACAGAGATCACAGCACCCCACTCCCACCCCTCCGTCGTCTTCTTGAAAAGCACGTGTGAGCTAACACAAGAAAGCACTTCGTAAACTCCAGGGAGAACACTGTGCAGAGAGAGATTTTTCTTTTTCTTTTTTTTCAGGTTTTTTTTGTTGTTGGTTTTAAAAAATTAATTTATTTTTAATTGAAGGATAATTGCTTTACAGAATTTTGTTCATTTCTGCCAAACATCAACATGAGTCAGCTATGTCCCCTCCATCTTGAAGCTCCCTCCCATCTCTCTCCCCCTCCCACCCCTCTAGGTTGTTACAGCGTCCCTGTTTGAGTTCCCTGAGTCATACATCAAATTCCCATTTGTTGGTTAGTCACTTCCTTCGTGTCCAACTCTTGTGACCCCACACACTATAGCCACCAGGCTTCTCTGTCCATGGGTGGGATTTTCCAGAAAAGAATACTGGAGTGGGTTGCCATTTCCTTCTCCAAAATTTCCATTGACAATCTGCTTTACATTTGGTAACATAAGTTTCCATATTGCTCTTTTCATACATCTTACCCTCTCCTTTCTGCCCCCCGCCATGGCCGTAAGTCTGTTCTCTGTGTCTCCATTGCTGCCCTGCAAATAATTTTGTCAGTACTATCTTTCTAGATTCCATATATATTACTATATTTATCTTTCTCTTTCTGACTTATTTCACTCTATATAATAGGCTCTAGGTTTATCCACCTCATCAGAACTGACTCAAATTCATTCCTTTTTATGGCTGAGTACTATTCCATTGCATATATGTACTGCAGCTTCTTTATCCATCTGTCGATGGGCATCTAGTTTGCTTCCACGTTCTAGCTATTGTAAGTAGTGCTGCAATGAACATTGGGGGTACATGTGTCTTTTTCAGTTTTGGTTTCCTCAGGGTATATGCCTAGTAGTGGGATTGCTGAGTCATATGGTGGTATGGTTCTTGTAAAGCACATGTAAGCTGACATGAGAGAGCACTTTGTAAATTCCAAGGAGAACACTGTGCAGAGAGAGAGTTTTCTTTTTCTTTTTTTTAAAAAAAGAATCAGGTGGTGCTGAGAGATTCTGTGACTCCAGGTCTCAGTTCCCAAACTCCTAATTTGTAGCATATGCTAAATCTGCTTTTCAAACTTACTCTGTGTCTTTAATTCCCATACAGTTAAACCTGTCTCCATCCCCTGTTCTTGTCCCAAGTACAGAATGATGGGTTCTTTTCTACCAGGCTTTTGAGCTACAATAACTATAATGTAACTTTCATAACAGTCTTCATTAGCATACAGAAAATTTTAACTATGAAGACTGAGAACTTTTCATAAAAACTCTTCTATTACTCAGCCTTTTCATGACATTTTAAACATTGTCTGCAGTTTCCCTGGAAATCTCATGTGAGTGTTGCAGTCCCTGAAGCCCGTTTTCTGAGAATAATCCTGTGCAGAAGGTCACTCTGATTACTCATTGCCGCCCACCCACCCACACTTCCAGCTGAGCCATCCTCCCAGGCGCACTTGCCTTTAGTTCATGCCCTTACCCACTCTTCCCTTCATCCTGCCCTCAGTCTGTCCCTCTGTCCACCTATCCATCTCTCATCTACTCTTTGTCCAGTTCACTCTACTTGAGATGGAGGAATAAAAAATGGGGTCCTTCAGCACTGAGTTCCTCAGTTTCTAAAATGACACTGGGCGTTTTGTTCAGCTGCACAGTTGGCAGATCAGAGCATTTTATTTTGTGCTCTTTAGTCTTTCTTCTGCATTTGCTGGGTTTTTAACAACTCTCATTTTGGTTGCAGAGTAGGATGGGTAAGTTCAGTTCAGTCGCTCAGTCGTGTCTGACTCTGCGACCCCATGGACTGCAGCACGCCAGGCCTCCCTGTCCATCACCAACTCCCAGAGTTTACCCAAACTCATGTCCATTAAGTCAGTGATGCCATCCAGCCATCTCATCCTCTGTCATCCCCTGCTCCTGCCCTCAATCTTTCCCAGCCTCAGGGTCTTTTCAAATGAGTTAGCTCTTCGCATCAGGTGGCCAGAGTATTGGAGTTTCAGCTTTAGCATCATTCCTTCCAAAGAACATCCAAGACTGATCTCCTTCAGAATGGACTGGTTGGATCTCCTTGCAGTCCAAGGGACTCTCAACAGTCTTCTCTAACACCACAGTTCAAAAGCATCAATTCTTCAGCGCTCAGCC
>SJYV01056248.1:1223940-1280578 GCA_006410875.1 Neotragus pygmaeus | reverse complement strand
ATAGTTCATCAGGCACTCTATCTATCAGATCTAGTGCCTTAAATCTATTTCTCACTTCCACTGTATAATCATAAGGGATTTTATTTAGGTCATACCTGAAGGGTCTAGTGGTTTTCCCCACTTTCTTCAATTTAAGTCTGAATTAGGCAATAAGAAGTTCATGATCTGAGCTACAGTCAGCTCCCAGTCTTGTTTTTGCTGACTGTATAGAGCTTCTCCATCTTTGGCTGCAAAGAATATAATCAGTCTGATTTCAGTGTTGACCATCTGGTGATGTCCATGTGTAGAATCTTCTCTTGAGTTGTTGGAAGAGGGTGTTTGCTATGACGAGTGTGTTCTCTTGGCAAAACTCTGTTAACCTTTGCTCTGCTTCATTCAGTACTCCAACACCAAATTTGCCTGTTACTCCGGGTGTTTCTTGACTTCCCACTTTTACATTCCAGTCCCCTATAATGAAAAGGACATCTTTTTTGGATGTTAATTCTAAAAGGTCTTGTAGGTCTTCATAGAACCATTCAACTTCAGCTTTTTCAGCGTTACTGGTCGGGGCATAGACTTGGATTACCGTGGTATTGAATGGTTTGCCTTGGAAACAACAGAGATCATTCTGTTGTTTTTGAGACTGCATCCAAGTGCTGCATTTCGGACTCTTTTGTTGACTGTGATGGCTAGTCCATTTCTTCTAAGGAATTCTTGCTCACAGTAGTAGATATAATGGTCATCTGAGTTAAATTCACCCATTCCAGTCCATCTTAGTTCGCTGATTCCTAGAATGTTGACGATCCTCTTGCCATCTCCTGTTTGATCACTTCCAATTTGCCTTGATTTATGGACCTAACATTCCAGGTTACTATGCAATATTGCTCTTTGTACCATGGAACCTGATGGATAAGTATGTATCTATTTGTGAAGGCCTCTGAGTCCTGAGGATGCTATGCACTGTGTATTGCAGAACTCATCTCCCTGTACCTTGGGCCCTGTGGCTGAGGAAGCAGACGAATGATTTCCTGGATTATGATGTTCTGTCTGTGCATGGGTGCATTTGTTTGTGGATGTGGAATGGGTTTAGGTCTATTTGTAAATGGTTAAGCCTTCTATTTAAGAAAGAAAGGATACAACATTACAATCTTTTCCTGGAAAAAACAGTGGGTTTCAACTAAAGTTTCCATTATCTATACTTGGTGCCCAAGAGAGTCATTATACCATAATTTATGGAGACAGGATTCTTTATAGCCAAGTCAGATTTGATACATAATGGCTTTTTGAACAGTTCTCTTATTATTATATAATATATAATCCTCTCCTCCATTTTTCCCTCCTTTAGACTTCATTGTTTACTTTTTTAGAAATTTATTAAAAAATTTAAAAAAAGATTTTTCCACTAGGTGAAATTCTGTATGGGATTAGTATCCTCAATCAGGTTATACAAACTTTCACAATTTGGGATATATTTTTGGTAGATACTTTTTCCTCCTTTCTTCCCAAAGAAAATATTTGCAAGAAGATCAAAAAATTACCAGTTAATGGTAGCTGGTGGCATAATTAATAACATTGTCCATGTCCATGTCCAAGGTGGTGCAGGGAGTGGGTTCTGAATGTTAATTCTGAAGATTATTGCTTACCACAGGGGAGTGCAGTCACTTTGGAATCAGAAATCTGAGCAGAGCCATGGTCACTAAGTAGATTGCATGCTTTTCTTCCTGTCTGTTTTCCTGTTTTCATCTCTTCAGCACAGAGGCAGGGTTTCCCAGCCTCCTGTGGAGTCAGAGCATCTCCCTGGCCCCATGGGAGAGTAGCTTGGNTAAGTAGATTGCATGCTTTTCTTCCTGTCTGTTTTCCTGTTTTCATCTCTTCAGCGCAGAGGCAGGGTTTCCCAGCCTCCTGTGGAGTCAGAGCATCTCCCTGGCCCCAGGGAGAGTAGCTTGGCCTGGGGGCTTCCTTCCATTGCATTCCCTTTCCCAAGCCTGTTTCTGAAACCCTTCCATTGTCCATCCTAAAGATCTTGCAGCTTCAGGGAGATAAAAAAACAGCTCTTCTAAAGTATACTCAGCATCTTCTTTTGTCTTTGTTTAGACTCCTATAAGCCTTAATGGCACATTTCCCAAAACTAGTCTAGTTGCAGGCAAGAAGACACTGGGGTTAAAAACATTAAAAAACAACCTCAGTGAGAATCTCAATACTGCTTTAGAGTCACAGGTTTTCTAAAGCTAAACCTATTTTCCTAAAGCATCCCGTTTTTCCCTACCTTTCTTTCTCCTCCTAAGAAGTCTGGCTGACTCATCAACTCATTTCACAGTGGTTTTCGCTGGCAGTGCCAGGGTTGTGTTCACCGTCTGAGTACAGTGGGAAAGACACAATGGTTGCTTTGCAGTAAGTGAAACGTCTATTGTGTGAGTGTCTCTATTCCCCTTTCACTGGGTGATATCCAGAAATAGTGTGTGCAGGAATGTGCAAGGGTTAGGCGACAGCATGATGCTGATTTTGCTTTTTCATTTTGGACGCCATCACACAAAATAATAAAGAGCTTGCCCCGCAGAAGAATTGTCTTTTGTCTTTGTCTCCGGGGGCTTGTCAAGGTTTATCTTTCCATCCTCCAACCTGGTATGTGTCCCCAGGAGCCACCTGAGAGCGACGAGCTCAGTACAGGTAACGTCTTTCAAACTTCAGTGATTAGCATTAGGCAGTGCTGACAGTTCCTTTTTAAGTATGCGTTTCAATTTCTTGGCCATGCCTTGCAACCTGTGGGATCTTAGTTCCCTGACCAGGGACTGAACCTGCGCCCCCTGCGTTGAAATTGCTGAGTCGTAACCCCTGGACTGCCAGGGAAGTCTCAAAGCTGACCTTTAGGAGTATGCCTCAGCCCTCACCNAGAGATGTGTATAAGAGACAGGCATTAGGCAGTGCTGACAGTTCCTTTTTAAGTTTGCGTTTCAATTTCTTGGCCATGCCTTGCAGCCTGTGGGATCTTTGTTCCCTGACCAGGGATTGAACCCGGGCCCCCTGCGTTGAAATTGCTGAGTTGTAACCACTGGACTGCCAGGGAAGTCTCAAAGCTGACCTTTAGGAGTATGCCTCAGCCCTCACCCCCCACCGCTCCTCGGGCTTGTTGTGTGGTCTTAGCACCCGGAAGTCACACGAGCTGACAGATTTGTTTCACTAAAGACTCGGTGGGCCTGGCTATGGGGCAGCAAGACAAATTGCTGCTCTTTTTGTGTGAGCCCCTTGAACAGGTTAATTACCAGGGCTGAGGCCAGAACTCTACCCCAAAAAGACTGATCTTTTGAGTGGTGAACGTTTTCTTTTTCCTTTTTTCCTAACAGAAATCTGGCTGGAAATTTGCACTTTAGAAATAAGGTTGGGTTGTTTTTTTTTTTTTTTTTTTCATGTTGAAAGATTTCAGCTGCTTTTGGATTCTTCCCCTCAGAGAAACCTTCTCTGCTACTTCAAACCCTACTTCTTCTCTGCCTCGTTAATGACGTGGCAATTGTGTTGGTGAATCTTATTTAAGAAAATGCCTGCCTGCAGAGTTCATGTTCTAGACGGCTGATTGAAGTCTAACTCATTATGTTGTGTGTAAATGTTCCTTATTTGTGAGATTTGCTCCCAAACTGGGACTTTTAAGTAACTAAGCTCTGTGAAACAAATGTTTCTTCCTCCCAGACCTGGGTGTGATTAGTCGGGTTTCAAACCCAGTGGACTGTGTGAATTACAGCCATAGAGGGGCCCTTGTTAAGCCAGACTTCGGTGGTCCATGACAAAGATGCCCTGAGGGGGTGTGTTACAGGCTCGCTTCGGCTTCCCTTGTGGCGCAGGGTTCCATCCCTGAGTTGGAAAGATCCCCTGGAGAAGGAAATGGGAACTCACTCCTGTATTCTTGCCTGGAGAATCCCAAGGACAGAGGAGCCTGGCAGGCCACAGTCTATGGGGTCACACAGAGTTGGACGTGACTGAGCAACTGAGCGCACGCACATAAGACTGGGGTGCTCACACACCAGCTCCCCCTCACCGGCTGCCCTGTGTCCTGTGCAAGAATCTGGGGATCAGCGTTCAGCCTGGTGCTTGAAAGGGGCTGATTTAGCTTATATGTCTAGTTGGGGATCTCCTTGCTTCCTCACGATTCCAATTTTGGTGTGAGAAGTGTCAAGTTGGCTGCATGTCTTCTGAACTCCCACGAAGACCATGTGGTCTTTTGGATTCAGTGTTTAGTACTTTTATCAGTCAGTACTTAAGCTTTTGCAGTCCTGTGACTCAGTGCCATCACAGCTCCCCTAAGTGGCCGAGTGGAGGACCTCCCTGAACCAAGAACACATTTTTTGACATCCCCACCTTTTCCTTCTCATCCTCTTTCCTCTGTCTGGAATACCTCGAAGTCTGGCTCAGTTTGCAAGGTCAACTCAAATGCCACCCACTTGATAAAACCTCTGCCCACTTGGATGTGTTTCCTTGCCTTTAACCTCAATTATGCACAGAGTCGGACACGACTGAAGTGACTTAGCAGCAGCAGCAGTAGCATGCTCCTTCTGACCTTTCTTACCGATTCATTCATTCTTTTATTGATGCCTGCTATGTACCAGATTTGGGATCGAGCCCTCTCTCGTTTCTGTATCTCTCATGGAGCTTACATTTTAGCCTGGGAAAATAGCATACAGAAATAGCACGCGCAGTACATAAGTCAATTATATAGTATTTTGGAAGGGTTAAAATGGAGTGGAAATGGAAAAGGAAAAAGAATAGCAGGATTGGGTTGATCAGAAGTGCAAAGGCTTCCCTCATAGCTCAGTTGGTCAAGAATCCACCTACAGTGCAGGAGACCCCAGTTCGATTCCTGAATCAGGAAGATCCATTGGAGAAGGCATAGGCTTCCANGGAAGACTAGAATTTAGGTAAGCAAAGCTAACCAGAGACTGTATACTTGAAAAGAGATAAAAAGAAACCATCAATGGGACTTCTCTGGTGGCCCAGTGACTAACACTCCAAGCTTCAATGCAAGAGGCCCAGGTTCAATCCTTGGTCATGGATCTAGATTTGGAATGCCCCAACTAAGACTTGGCACAGCCAAACAATAAAAAGAAATCTTAAAAAGCAAAATCAATTATTTTAAAAAACAGAGAGTGATCATATGGGTAAGACTGACAACAGCAAGCTATTAGATTTTTTTTAGATATATGGGTTAAAAATAGATAGTGTTTCGTACAGTTAAATTCATCCATTTGACGTGCTTATTGAGTTCTGACAATTTTATGGTCCCATGTGATCAGGCAATGTACATACATGTGTTTCTGTATGTCTGTTGCTGCTGCTGCTAAGTTGCTTCAGTCGTGTTCGACTCTGTGCGACCCCATAGACAACAGCCCACCAGGCTCCGCCATCCCTGGGATTCTTCAGGCAAGAACACTGGAGTGGGTTGTCATTTCCTTCTCCAATGCATGAAAGTNGTAGCTCAAATACATCTGACTCTTTGCAACCCCATGGACTGTAGCCCACCAGGCTCCTCTGTCCGTGGAGTTCTCCAGGCAAGAATATTGGAGGGGGTTGCCATTCTCTTCTCCAGGTGATCTTCCCAACCCAGGGATAGAACCCAGGTCTCCTGCATTGTGCACAGATTCTTTACCATCTGAGCCACCGAAGAACCCTTTGTGCTTCCAAAAGTTGTTCAGTAAATAATTGGTGAGTAGGTAGGTGCACAACTCAGTAGATGATCCTTAGTGAAACTCTTAACATCTGTATGTTACAAGTCAATTACGCCTCAATTTCCTTAGCTAAGTGGAAGTGCAGCTCTTTGCTCTACCCCCCTTACAGAGGTGCTGTGAACAACTAACAGAGGGCTGTGAGCACTTTGTATTTAGAGGATACAGTAGCATCTTTCGCTGTACTTCTCAAGGGTATCCAAATAAGAGTGTGAGTGGAATCTAGGATCAGACCTGAGCTCTGCCTACCAAGCCAGGTACCCTGGCTCATGGCTGTGTCAGGCTCAGTTCAGTTCAGTTCAGTTCAGTTGCTCAGTCGTGTCCGACTCTTTGCGACCCCATGAATCGCAGCNTTCTGAACTCCCACGAAGACCATGTGGTCTTTTGGATTCAGTGTTTAGTACTTTTATCAGTCAGTACTTAAGCTTTTGCAGTCCTGTGACTCAGTGCCATCACAGCTCCCCTAAGTGGCCGAGTGGAGGACCTCCCTGAACCAAGAACACATTTTTTGACATCCCCACCTTTTCCTTCTCATCCTCTTTCCTCTGTCTGGAATACCTCGAGATCCCCTGGAGAAGGGAAAGGCTACCCACTCTGGTATTCTAGCCTGGAGAATTCCATGGACTGTATAGTCCTTGGGGTCACAAAGAATTGGACACGACTGGGGACTTTCACTTTTCATAAGGTGGGAGCAGGGGGAGATGCCGTGCCTGTCAAGTAGACACGCCTTAAGTTGGCCGGGGGTCGTGGTCATTTGTGTGTGTACCTTCTCCTTTGCCAACTGAAGGGACAGAGACTGGGCCCCTCTCTGACTGACCTGCCAGCAGCACTTTGCACAAGATGCCTTGTGTGTGGTTGGTGCTCTGTAGATAATTGATGAAGTGGGAATGAAGGTGTAAACATGAATTTGAGGACAAATAAATAAGCTCATTTCCTATTTTTGCTTTTTTCCCTCTCCTTAAAAAATATTTATGACAAATCTGTGCTTAGGAAGTTGAGATTCCTTCCCTATTTAGTCAGTCTTTTCAAGACAGAATTTGTCACTCGACCTCAGTGGGTACAGGGGTTTTGGAAAGTGTTGATCAATGTCTGGACTGCGTTTTGCATGAAATAAGACAATTCTAACATATATACCTCAGTCCCATGTAGAAGAGCACAGAGGATCATGGTTTGTTTAGTGCTTTGGCCAGTTTTTGTTGTCAAAGGATCATTTATTTTTTAAAAATAAATAACCATAAGGAACTGAATAGGGGAAAACATTTCAAGAGTATATTTTATTATCAGTTTGCCATGAAAAACTCAAGGGTTTCTCGGCAACCTCTGAGTTTAGCTTTCAGTTTACAAGTAGTTATCAAGTGAAATAACGTTATTCCAGGGCAGAGCGATACCTAATGTGGATTGTGAAGATACAGATGTCATGTGACCACTGAGTGTGCATTTCAGCTCTTACCTGGGGTTTAGAGATTATGGAAAATCAATGCAGAATAGCTTCCTGGGCTGCATTCAGAAATATAATTGGGTGTTGAATCAAAAAAAGAGATCTAAGGCTGCAGTTGATCCAGTGCTTTCAGATGCCCAGTTTAAAATGTAAATGGATGCTGTGGCTGATAGAGTTCTCCCCTGACAGCTAAAAAGCCCTGTATAATTTAAAGCCCTGAGTTCCACAGCCTTCTCGGGAAGAGGGTGTCATAGATACTAGAATATCAGTGTCAGGAGGCCCCGCGGCCAGCCTAGCCTAGTGCTTTTCTTGCTGCTCCAGTGGAGTCTCCTAGGGGCCCAGTGTCGGCAGGTGAAGGCCCTGAGTGCTTTCCAGGCTGCTGTGTCTTTACTTGGAAAGGAATGAGCTAATCTAGATCAAGCTATTTCTTTCCAAGTATTTTTAGCCTCAGGATCCTTCCTCCATGCAAACTTTTACCCAAAAGCATAAAGACAGTAGAACTGGTCAAAATGTATTGGGGTGAATGGAAGAACAGGCATGGAACTGGAGGAAGTAAGACACAGCTCTAAGTGGCGTGTACCACAGTTGTAAAAGGAGTTCAAAAAACGTCTTTCTGGGACTGTGCCCTCATGGGCTTAGTGTGAGGATCAAATGGGGCAGACTGGGAAGCACAGTGGATAAGAGAGTGTACGCTTAATGCATTAGTGAAATGTGAAGTATCACTATGTTTTTCTCCTTTGTACCACTAGAGCAATCATGTAGGTTGTCAGACTATGTTCTAAGAATCTGGGGATCATTGCAGGAAGCTTAAGGGACCTCTGTTCTGCAGACAAAGCATCTTCCTTTTTATCTGCTTTCTACGTTAGCCGTCTAAGTAGAATTTCCTTTACAGATAGAGCTCTATAACTTTTACAGAGTTTGAAAACCACTAATCTAGAAGGAGTTTTGCAAATTAATAGGTATGCTTGTTTGAAATGCTGGTGGCCATCTATGCCTTTTGAAATGACCAGATACAGAATATTCAGGGCAGAGACCAGCTCAATACCTGGTATGTGAAAATAGATGGCCACTAAAGATGTCTTCATTATGCACTGATTGGCTTGAACTAAAGAGACTGGAAACTGAGTGAGTGGCAAGACTGAAACTCACTGTGGAAACCTTTGAGCTGCTTCGAGATGTGCGGTGTCTTTTAAGTCTGGGTGTTCCCAAGGCCTTTTATTTCTTGGCTCTGTTTGTAATGGATGTGGTGATTTAATGTCAGTACCGAGGGGAAAACTAAGTGGTAGCTGACAGATAATGGCCCTTTCTTTCTTCTGTCTTCATTTTTTAGTGCACTTACATTTCAATCAACCAAGTTCCCAGGACCCATGCAATTGTGATAAGCAGACCTGCGTGGCTTTGGGGGGCAGAAATGGGAGCCAATGAACATGGAGTGTGCATAGCCAACGAAGCCGTCAATGCCAGAGAGCCAGCTGCTGAGACGGAAGCCTTACTGGGGATGGATCTGGTCAGGTACTGCATGGTGGCTCTCAGAGACAACTGCTCCAAACAGGTTGGGGTGGGGATGGGCTTTCTCTCTCTCAAACCTCATACTTTGTTATGCAGTCCTTCCAAAGAAGACGTATGCCTTTTGATGTAAATTTCGAGGTGGTGGAAAAAAGAGTAGATTACAATGGAGTATTATTCAGAAATTAAAAAAAAAAAATCAAGTGCTGATACCTGCTATACTTGAAAACATTATATTATATTACGTGAAATAAGCCAGACACAAAAGGTCACATATTATATGATTCTAGTGACATGAAATACCCAGAATAGGCAAATTCACAGAAGCAGAATGTGATCTCCTGGGGTTGGAGTAGGGGATAGAGAGGAATTCCTAATGGATACGGGGCATCTTTTTGGGGTGTTTGAAATGTTTTAAACTTAGATCATGGTGATAGTTGCACAGCTTTATGAAGATACTAAAGATCAATCAGTGACACTTTTAAATGGGTCAATTTTATGGTCTTTGACATATAATAATATATAAAAGTAAATAGAAAAAAAATATAAAACACATAAAATATAAAGGAATAAAGAACAGAAACTGCTTCCCCCCTTTCCCCCTCTATGTCTCTGTCCTCTTTTCTCTCTTTCTCTCCCCTCCCAGCCACAGGGTAATGCATTCACGTTTAATGCGTTAGTGAAGCGTGGAGGTGGACGAGTAAGCTTGGCAAGATGGAGGTCTCCACTGGCTTGTTCACTAATGTGTCACAAGCACTAGGGCCGTGTCCCTGGTGTGCAGTGGCTGATCAGTGGCCAAGTTTGGGAAGAATGACTACAGTAGAAAGTGGCAGGAATGAAACGACATTCTGAAGTAGTTTCTTTTTTTCCCGAAATAGTGAAATGCAATGGACTCATGGCATGGTAGAAGGGGAACTGGGCTGGGAGCTGGAGATCTTGGTTTTCAGTGTGGAAACACCATTATTATCTGTGCCCGTCATTTGTTCAGTGTGAGTCCTGAACTGGATGACCTCTAGAGCTTCCCAAAGGGGACATCCCACAAAAAGGAATGGAGGTTTTTACACTTTATAGGTTTTGCAGGGAGAAATTGCACATCTACACAAAGACGTCTGTGGCACATAGCTTCTTTCACCTGGTGGACAGGTCAGTTTGCGACACTTTTTTGATGCCATGTTGCCTTTATGCCTTCCTAACCCTTCCCTACTATTGCTGGTTATTATAAACTCAGAAGGAGCAGGTCCCCTGAGCTGGAGAAAAGAAGGAAGAAGCCTCATGTTTATAATGAGTTCTCTCTTGATCAACAGAGTGCAATGGAGAGAATAACAAATTTTCAGCTTATGTTTTGACAGCTGTCCCAGTAGTTTTACCTCCATGTTTAAGGGAAATCCTGAAAATGAAGAATTAGCAAGGGAAAATAATGCCCCTTTTATGCCTCATTTACAACCTCGCATTTTGAGTTATCATTGTCTTCATGGAGGGGATTAATGAAACTGGCAAATATCACCATTTAAACAGTTGATTTCTAAGGGATCACAGAAGAGAATGGGTTTTTTTCTTTCTTCAATGCTTCTGACGTATCTTTTCAGGTTCATTAACCTATAAGACAACCAGAGTTATTGAATATGTGCTTTGTGTTAGACTCTGTAGGCACATAAAGAAGCTCAGACGCTTCAAAGAGATCTTAGCCTGTTTGCAGGGAGAGGACAGAAAATTGAGCAATGCAAGATTTTAGACCAATTTAAGATGACAGGAAGAGAAATGTGTCTTAAGGCAATTGGAGACTTTTAGCCACCTACATGGCACAGAATCCCAGGCTCTCAGCAAACGCGGCTGGATGTTCAGAGATGATAATGGGCTGCATCCATTTAGGAATGCTTCAAGGAGATGCATTTCACCTGGGTCTACAAGGCCCAGGGATGTAGACAGAGAAGATATATTTAGCACTTCATTGAGGTTGTGATAGTTACCAAGGTCTGGGACAGTAACACATGTTGGGAGTAGATGACAGGGTAAGTTTAATTGTAGTCATTTAGCTTCAACTCCTTTCCTGGCCACCCGTGACCAGCTATTACAATACAAAGACAGGTGTGTGAAGAAGACCCTGCTGTGCTATCTGCACCTTGAGTGGCTGTTTGTGAGTTCAGGGTCTCAGCTTTACACCAGCTATGATCACACACAGTCAGATACTGAGGAGCCATTCCATACCAACTGAATCCTAAAAGTGACCCCTGAGCCAGAAGGCCTCCTAGATCAACGTCTAAGTGCCTCCCAGGTGATGGGTGCTGTGGCTCCACATGTTTTCAGAGGGACTTAAGGGTGGGAGGGCGTGCATGCTCAGTCATGTCCAACTCTTTATGACCCCATGGACCCCACCAGGCTCCTCTGCCCAGGTTTTCCAGACAAGAATAATGGAGTGGGTTGCCATTTCCTCCTCTAGGGGACCTTCCTGACAAAAACTGTAAAACAGCTACAAAGTTTATTATTAGAGACACAGCACAAGGTATGGGAGAGCACGCAAAGGAACAGTTTATTTAAGTCAGAAGCAGGGCAGAAATAGACACCGGAGAGCAGTGCGGTAAAAAGGTGATTTGAATCTCTTATATAAGATAGTTCTTCCCGGTGTTTTTGGTGAGTGTGAGGACTCACTGGTGATTTGAAAGGGGGTTCAGCCAGTGTTGGTTTTGCTCTTTTTAGGTGGTGCAGTGTAAAGAATCCTCCTGCCAATGCAAGAGACACAGGTTCGATTTCTGGGTCGGGAGGATCCTCTGGAGTAGGAAATGACAACCCACCCTATTATTGCCTGGAGAATCCCCTGGATGGAGGAGCCTGGTGGGCTACAGTCCTTGGGGTTGTAAAGAGCTGAGTACTACTGAAGCACACACACTAACCAGTGTCTATAGAGGAAAGAAGGAGAAGGCGATGGCACCCCACTCCAGTACTCTTGCCTGGAGAATCGCATGGATGGAGGAGCCTGGTGGGCTGCAGTCCATGGGGTTGCGAAGAGTCGGACACGACTGAGCGACTTCCCTGGCACTTTTCACTTTCATGCATTGGAGAAGGAAATGGCAACCCACTCCAGTGTTCTTGCCTGGAGAATCCCAGGGACGGGGGAGCCTGGTGGGCTGCCGTCTATGGGGTCACACACAGTCGGACACGACTGAAGTGACTTAGCAGCAGCAGCATAGAGGAAAGAACCTGTGGAAATATGAGTTACTATTTCCAAAACACTATTGGGTAATGAGTTTTGCAGAGAGTATTTCATTTAACTCTCTCCACCATCGGCTCAAGTGGGTGTGGCTACTTCTGTTTGGTAGACAGGAAACCGAGGCTAAGGGAGATTAAGGGACTTGCCTGAGGCTTCCACAGAGCCTGGTGTCGGGTGCCTGCCCCCTCAGGGAGGCTGCCTCCATACTAGAGTGCAGGTTACTGCTCACCAGGAGCAAGGAAGCTCTGGATACCAGGAGATGGAGGCCAGTCAAAAGGTTTCACACACCTTTCTTCTAAATCAGTGGAGCCGTTAACATCCACTTTCCCCCTCCTGCTTTCATCCCTCTGCCTAGAAGCTGGGAACCTTTTGATAACCAAAAAACAGTGAACCAAGAGAGGCCTTGCAGACCCCTTGATTTGTGGGGTTATTTGCGTCTGCACCTGTATAGGCTCATTCCTGAAAGGGGAGGGGGATCGACTTCTTTTTATGACTTTTTCTAGGGCAGTGATTGTATGCTGACAGGAAGTATGATCATAACTTGCATGTATGTGCTCAGTCGTGCCCGACTCTTTGCAGCCCCATGGACTGTCGCCAGCCAGGCTCCTCTGTCCATGGAATTTCCCAGGTGAGGATGCTAGAGCCGGTTGCCGTTTCCTGCTCCAGGGGATCTTCCCGACCAAGGGATGGAACCCGCATCTCTTGAGTCTCCTGCATTGCCAGGTGGCTTCTTCACCACTGTGAAGCCCCGTGTTTCACCTTAATTGGGATACAATGGCACAGGGGTTTTCCTAATCGGTGGAAGCATAGGGATCAGGAAGACAAGTGAGCAGTGTTCCTAAACATGGGAGCTTGCAGCAGGGGAGTGCAGAGGGTGCTCATCTTCCTTGGTGAGCTGTGTTCACCTTTCCAGAGAAAGGACACAGTGAGTTCGACATACCGGTGAAAAAGTCATTGGCCCCAAATAGGCATTTCCTCCAGGATTTTTCCATAAAAAATAAGGATTTGAATTTGGGAGCATCTAACTCCAAGACCCAGAATAACCTGACCAGGTGCACATTTCTGAAGGATTTGAGTTATGCTGAAGATAAATGTCAGAGCGAGACTCTAGCAGTTGATTGATAGTTAACTGTTGGCGCAGTTAATTTCAATCCTTTTCCTGCTCCAGTCAAGCCCAGGACGGAGGTATAGCAGCCAAAGTGAAAGTAGGCGTGGAGACCAGAAAGTCCCTGTTCTCATTTGGCATCACATGAATGCGCCTCATCTAGGAGGGGAAATGTTGGGAAAGGCTTTAAAATAGGCCTCTTGATGGTGGGTGACATGTGGGCCTGGATCCAGAGGTACAGATGCACCTCTGGATCTCAGGTGGAGAGGATGCGACCCTCTATCATCCATAGCTTTGGCAGCGGTCCTATTCTTGGCCCATGGCAGGGAGACCACCTGGGAATGGTCAGGTGGGACAAATGGGGATCTTTTCCCCATGGTCCTGGCATGAAGGGTTTAATCATTATCATGTCTGTGGATGAGTGCAGAGGCCCTCCTGCAGACACTGCAGAAGGAACCAAAGTCAGTGTAGGGTGCAAACGGGCAGAGCAGTAGGAGAGTAAGTTACAAACTGCAAAAGAGGCCTTCCTGGCGGTCCAGTGGTTGGGACTTTCCTTCCAGTTCAGGGGCCACGGTTCCGTCCCTAGTTAGGAAACTACGATCCCACATGCCTTGGGGCCAAAAAAACAAAAAGCAAAAGCAATGCTGTAACAAATTCAACAAAGACTTTAAAGATAGTCCACTTCAAAAAAATATTTTTTTTTAATCTTTAAAAGAAAAACTGTGAAAGAGAAGTCACAGCTGCCAAAGGTGCCCTTGCTGTCCCTGGCTGGGTATTCACAGGCTCCTCCCCGTGCCTGTTTGCACGGGCAAGTGGGGCCCTACAGAGGCCCCGGGTGCATTCTGCCTAAAATGACCAGGAGCCGCCAGGGACCTGTGGAAAGCAGGAAGGGGCCCTCCTGTGTGGCCAGCTCTTGGCTGTGAGAAGTACTTGCAGCACACTTGTTCGCTATGGACCTTCGAGATGAGGTGAGTGCTTATTTCCTCTACTCCTTTTTGGAGAAGATGACACGGACCACTACTTCCATCTTCTAATGAATTTTTTCTTATATGACTCCCCTAAGGCTTCAACTTCTCAAAGCGTTGCCTTGTCATCAAGGCTTCCTAAATAAGCTTAAATTGAGAAATGCCAAATGAATTGGTATATAATTATCTCTGAAAATAAGCCTGTTGCAAAGATAAATCCGGATCATGGAGTCCCATTATCTCTTCGTCTCCCTGGCAGCACAGTGCAGTGTCCCTTCAGGAAGAATCAAACTGGGTGAATTTTAATAGTAATTGCATCTCAAGTTGAAAACTCACCCAGAACTGGCCTCTGCTGCCAACTTAGTAGGGTTCCATTGCTTCTGTTCTGAGACTCCACGCTTCTGTCACCAACATTGCAATTTGAATGAAGAGATGAATAAATAGAAATTTACTAAGCACCCATTACATGCCATTCTCTTTCAAATCAGCCTGAGAGGGAAACAGTACTGTTTTTCACTTTACAGACAAGACAATAAAGGTTCGAAATGGTTACTCCGGGTGGATAACAAAAACAGAATTAGAAATGAGGTCCCTTTATCTCTGAGTCATTTGTTTTTCTGCCACAGTCTGCTGAGTCTGAAAACTTGCTGATCACCTACCTGGTCCCTGGTGCCAGTGCCATGTATTTTCATGTTCATTATCTCATAAAACCCATCTTCCTAGTACTCCGTGACATAGGTGCTTATTTTACTGGTGACATAAAACTGAAGTTCAAATATATGATATAACTTGCTCAAGTTACACGGCTTCCCAGGTGGTGCTAGTGGTAAAGAACCTGCCTGCCAATGCAGGAGACATAAGAGATGTGGGTTCCATCCCTGTGGGAAGATCCCCTGGAGGAGGGAATGGCAGCCCACTCCAGTATTCTTGCCTGGAGAATCCCATGGACGGAGGAGCCTGTGGGACTGCAGTCCATGGGGTCAGAAAGAGTCAGACATGACTGAAGTGACTTAGCATGCAAGCACGCAGCCTCAAGTTCCGTAGAGGGCGGTCTCTGTGGCCTCTTTAAGGAGTCTCTTCATTGGAAGGGCAGGGAGGAGATGGAGGTTTCACTTTGGAAGAAGTTTGTCTTTTAGAATGACTGAAGCTGTAAGTCATATCAGCGGAGGTGGGCAGTTAGGTAGGAGGAGAAGTATATAGAAAAAGGACTGGTCTTGTCCTAACCAGCTGCCCATTCCTAAGGAGATGGTGGGTGAATTACATTCACAGAGGACAGTGGCTGGCTATAGAGCCACTTCTATTACTAATCCAAATACCTGCTGTAGAATCATAGAGGTCAGGGCTGGACTGGGCAGAGGTTTCCTTTTGCCCAGAGGCAGGAGGGAGAACAAGCCACAGAGAGATTCTCTTGTTAAGGTCTTCTATGAAGCTGGCCAGTTTCAGGGGAGTCAGAATTAGAAAAAGAGAAACCGCCAAGCTTCCTTTTGACAGAGAGAAGCCACTGGGCTCCTGACTGTGTGGAAAGGGCATGACTGAAGACAGAAAACGCCCCCATGATTCTGAATGAAATGTCTGCCATGTATAGTGAGTTCAAACACTGTTTCTCTGTTTGCATATCAGCCTGAGTATTTAACGTGGTCATGCACATCGGCATTCTTCATAACTCAGCTTGGCCCCAACCTTAGATGCCCGTGCTAATAAGGACGTGGTGTGAAATGACACAGGTGTGCTTCTGGTCTTCTTACTTCAGGCTTGGTTTAGAGAGAGGGGCAACAGCTAAAGAAGCCTTAGACGTCATCGTCGCCTTGTTGGAAGAACATGGACAGGGTGGGAATTATTATGAAGATGCAAACTCCTGCCACAGCTTCCAGAGTGCATATCTGATCGTGGACCGTGAGGAGGCCTGGGTGCTGGAGACTGTAGGGAAGTACTGGGCTGCGGAGAAAATCACAGGTGAGTGGGGGTGGCTGGTGGGGAGTTTCAAGGCCAGGAGGAGCTAAGGCCATGGTGCCTGGACTTAAGACCCTCTCAGTGCTACATCTGCAGGCTCCAACGTGCTCCTCATTTCTGGGCACCCAGATGCACACATATTTGGACGTACATGGCATTATTTTAAAACAATTCATTATCGGGAATTCCCTGGTGGTCCAGTGGTTGGGACTCCATTCTGTCACTGCCAGGTACCTGGGTTCAATCCCTGGTTAGGTTACTAAGATCCTGCAAGCCGCACAGTGTGACCTAAATAAATAATTCATTATCAGGGTCACTGTGTTTTTTTAAATGTTGGGGCCTGAAAAAATATGAATGAAGAAGTAACCATATTTTAAAACCATATATATAGATTTGAGCAGAGGGTAGTAGTTATCGAGACTAACCTGGTGAGGAGAAATGTCCAGAGCTATGACATTCGTGAGTCTTGTTAGCAGCACAGAGCCTCTTTCAAAGAACCTTTCACTTTTCTTGTGGGCAGTAAATGCTTGGGGTTTAGTTTGTCAGGTCAAGTAACTCACTCACTGAAAACGTGATAAAATGTGTCAGGGCTGCTCAAACCGTCTAGGAGATCTTAAAAGAAGACCAAGGACCTTATGTTTCTCTCTTCAGAAATGGAATTGATTCCTCCATATAGTTAGAGTCAAGTTGCAGGGGAGAGCTGCCCTGTAATGTCCATTTCTTGATAAAGTCTTTATAAGTCTATTTCTAAATAGCTGGACTTTGTACTCTTTACAGAGGGAGTCAAGTGCATTTGCAATCAGCTTTCGCTCACGACTAAAATCGACGCAGAGCATCCGGAACTCAGGAGTTATGCTCAGAGTCAAGGTTGGTGGACGGGAGAAGATGAGTTTAATTTCTCTGAAGTTTTTTCTCCAGCTGATGACCATCTAACCTGCTGTTCAGGCAGAGACACCTTAGAAAAGCAAGAAGGTGAGTTGGGGTGTTCCTTACAGTTCTCTCTCTCATACCGTTTGTCTTGCAGCTGTTTCAGAGACCTCGTTTGAACTGAGGAGAATAAGCAAAGAGGAAAAGTGGAGAACAGACCTTGTCCGGTATACGGAAACTGACCTGTGCTAAAGTCCTTGGTGTGCAGTCATATGGCCACAACTTGTATTTGTTTTTACATGATGCTTTTTTATCCATGGACATTTCCTGCTCCCATTTCTCCTTAAATGCTGATGTCACTATGCTTGTCTTTGAAACACTCAGTGCAGCTTTGCTTATACCTCAGCATTTTTACATTTGGTGTATCTTCTCTGTATATCTTCCTATTTCATTAGCCTGCTGAGTCTTGACATCAGCGGTGCTATCTTTTATTCACCTTAGGATCCCCGTGTGATGCCTGTTATGGCCCTTTGTTCCGTGAACACTTGTTGAGTCAAATTGTCGAATTCCTTTCATGAGCCCTCTATTTCCCACCCAATATTGACTTAGCCAGAATCCATTTTTAGGTAAATGTGGTGACTGGTAGCTTGTTACTTTTGTGCCTGAGTGGAAAACCCTTGCCTATAAACCACAATGGCCACATTTTATATTTGCTGGTGAGACATGTGTTTTGTGAGTCAAGCCTTTGGTGATTTAGAATAGGAGTTGACCTGTTGGTAGATGCCTGTTTTGTAAATAAAATTTCCCTGGAACACAGCCACACCTGTTTATTTTCCTGTTGTTTATGGCCGCTTCCATGCTGTGTGGCAGAGTTGAGCAGTTGCAGCAAGTCCAGCAGAGATTATAGGGCCCATGTCTTCATGTGTATGTGTGTCTGGGCTCAGTCATGTCCAACTCTTTGCGACACCACAGACTGTAGCCCGCCAGGCTCTTCTGTCCATGGGATTCTCCAGGCAAGAATACTGGAGTGGGGTTACCATTTCATCTTCTAGGGGATCTTCCTGGCCAAGGGATTGAACACACGTCTCATGAGTCTCCTGCATTGGCAGGCAGATTCTTTACCACTGAGCCATCTGGGAAGCCCCACAGGACCCATAGGGCTAAACTGTTTCCTGTCTGATTCTTAAAGAAAAAATTGGCTGACTCTTAATCTAGAAGAACACTTTAGGACTTTTGCTATAAACTTTATTAATATATTCTGGATAGAAAAGTAAGAAAGTATTTAAAAATGAGAATCTTATAAAAAACTACACTTTTTCACTGAAAAAATCTAACTTGGTGAAAGTATAATATATAATACCGATTGTAAAGTAGTCGTGCCTAAAATATCAAACATTGGCCTGATGCACCTTCTGGATCTAGCTACTAGTTTGCCAGAAATTCAGAGGATGGAGGAGAATATTAATAACACCATCTGCAAAGTGTAGCTTAAAAAGTCCGGAGTATGGGAGACTCAGGAGAAATGGCCGAGCAAATAAAATGCAAGGGGGGAAAATGAGAAGCAGTGATTAGAAGAGTTTTAAGAGACATTATCAACCTGTCAGATCCTGGTTTAAATCAATAGATTCATTTATGAGACAGGGAGGAAGCTTGAACCCTGGATAGTTGAAGAACGTGGGGACTTGTTGTTAATATTTTTAGCTGCAATGTATTATCCATGGAGGTATTTACAAAGAGGATATGAGTTGTGGTAGCAAAGTTTAAGGCACCTTTTCCCCATGTTGACTTTCTTTGATTTGATCTTTGTGAATACAGATTGAAAAAATACTGTTTTAATGAATTACCAACAGAGGGAGAAAGTGAAGAACCAGAATCCTATGTAGGGAAAGATTTGTTAGCCTGTTTATCTGAAGTCAGAGCCAATAGTCCTTATGGTTCTCAATAGTTGAAAGACTTCTCTGTGTATATTTCCCACTGTGGAGAGGGTATTCCCTAGATATAATATTAACTCTAACCAGCAAGATTATACCAGAGAGCTCGCTTGGTGCTCTCCATAGATTATATACTTACTTATGAATATAATTCTGTTGCATATTGTACTAGTTGAGGAATTCCTAAGTGCTATAACAAAAAGACACCAAAATAATGTGGTTTTTAAAAATGCACCTTTATCTCTGTCTCCTAGTCCAAATATATATAGACAGTCCAGGGTGGGTGGGTTACTTTACTTCAACATGTGACTTTCTTTTGTGGTCCACTCACTGGCGTCTCCCAGCCAGCAGGAAAGGAGGGAAAAGAGCGAAGGGCAAGCATTCCTTCCTATGGATGTGATGGGCGAGTTGCACGTCATTCTGCTTATCTCTCATTGGTCAAGATCTATCCTGTGGCTACGCCTAAAGTAGTGCTGTTCTGTTCCCAGCTATAAATTCAGGGATTCTGTTACTCAAAAGGGAAATAACTAATGGATTTTGGGTAGCCATGCCTCCTCCCTCTCTGTTTTCTTTACAGAAAGCATCACTGTGCAGACCATGATTGATGTCCTCCGGGACAAAGCCAGTGGCGTCTGCGTGGATTCTGAGTCTTTCCTCACCACGGCCAGCGTCGTGTCGGTCCTGCCTCAGAACAGAAGCTCGCCGTGCGTCCACTACTTCACTGGGACCCCAGATCCTTCCAGGTTGGTCCGAGACATAGTCACTCAGCTGGCAAGTGTGTGCTTCCCCTGAGAGCTCACCCAGTATCACACCCTGAGTTCCTGCCCTTCCCTGTATAGTCACATTTTTCAGTATCACCATGGCCAGTGCAGTACAAGAGCTGTGAAAAAGGGAACATCTTGCCTTTTATCACGTAGTGTTCATCACAATCATGGAATTCAATTGTTGTAAATTCAACATTCATTAATGTATATTTTGGGCCAGGCATTGTGTGCTGTATATGAGGGATGCAAATAAGTAAAACTCAGTGAGCCAGAAGAGGTAACAGGAAAGCTTAGGATTGATCAGAAGCATCAGTTGCTGGGAGTTAGAGGACAAAGTGGCCCAGAGACAAGGCACGTTTCAGCCACTTCAAGGGCACTGGCCTCTTCTCTAAGACATTGTGTTTTAGGGCATTGCTTCCCGCCCACACACCTCAGCAGAGGGCTTGTGGCCTCTAGCATAAACCACCTGAAGTTGAATCCCACCTCTGTCACTTAGTATTAATAGCCAGTAAGTCCCTTAACCTCTCTAAGCTTGTGTCTGTCCTATACAATGGGCATAATCTCAGACCGTACTTTTTTATGCTTGTTGGGAGGATTAAATGAGATAATCCAAGTAAATGCATAACAGGTTTAGCTATTAATTTAGACTATCTCTGGTCTACCTGGCAGACAGCAGCCCTTCTCAGTAACTTTCAGTCCTGCACACCAAGATCATGCCCTTGGTAACTTAGACACAACCATCGTGACTTCTAAATGTTCGGAATCACTGGAGGGGAGTTTTTGAAAAATACAGATGTCTTAACCCAAACCTTTTGTGTCAGGAATTTTAAGGTGAGTTTAGGAGTCTGTCCAGTAAGTCTGATTCCTAAGTCTGATTCCTCAGGCTCTAGAAGACTGCCCATTCCAGTAGGATCTCTGGTATTTTTCACGTGTTCCATTGGCTGATCATCGTTTGAGTATCAGGTGTCAAACCTTTGACTCTGCTACCAGGGAATCTGTAGCTGTTTGATTTCATTCCCTTTCCGGCTGAAAATACTTACTCTCCTCTTGTTGTTTCAGGAATACAGGCAATGGCAGTGCCCAGCTAGGGACTGACTGTGTCTTAGATGACCCAGGGGAGAAGCCAAGTACCTTCCCTGACTCTTTGGCCTCCCTGTCCCAATATAAGTAGCTCTTTCTAGCAGGACCTATTAAATCCTGTGTAACTATCCTTAGTCTTTCATTCACTCATTTATTCATTCAGTAAGCACGTGTTAGGTACCTGCTGTGTACCAAATATTATGCTTATTGTGTGCTAGAGACTAACTGTTTACAAGATAAGAGGTGGCACAAAGAAGGCAGTGAAGGCGAAACTTCACAGAGGAAGAACTCTTGAGCACTGGTGTCGTGAGAGGCGGGGTTTGTTAGGTGCTGAAAGCGGGAATGACATTCTGGGAGGGAGGGAACAGCATGTGCAAAGGCACAGAGGCGTGAGCCAGCAAGGCAGCCCTTGCAGCTGTGCATCCTTTTATGGGTTGAGTTTCCATCCGTCTCCCCACTCCCCCAGTACCTCCCAAGCCCAGCGTGGGCCCTCTGCTGGCCTCTAACCAGCAGCCTCACCCACTCACCAGTATTCCAGGCAGCCTCTCAGGACACGCCTCTTGTTTGACTCTTTCTCTTGATTTGATCTCCCCGTTAGGAATGCCTGGTTCTGTGACCCCACTCCCACCCCCCTTTTGGTCTATCAGATCTGGGGCTCGTCCTTCCTCTCCCATGTGGATGCTGACCTTGCTTGCTGGTGGCTTTTGTGAGCACTCTGCTGGCCCACAGGGATACGTGTAGGCTTTCAGAATCTGTCTGGAACATCCTGTCAAGGTCTTTAGACATTGTTCTTCCAGGAAAGGAGCCTTTGAAGGAGCGAGTTGAGCTGAAGAGTGACCACAATAGCCCCCTTGGTTGCTGACTTCTCAGACACCTGCTCCAGCTGTGCTTAGAAGAGAGCTTTGCGGTGCCAGGACGTGAAGATAAAGTAATTCTGTTTCCTAGGCTATAGGACACAGCCCAATGCAATTCTAAAAATGCACTGAAAAATAGCTTTCTAATATCTAAAAGTGAAAATTTCAAGTAGTTTTAAAAGAAAATTATTCGTGGTTAAATTAATTGAGAAGACCTTAAAGGCTATTAAGGGCTTCCTGGAAGACATTCATTTTTATCATCTATGGTTAGATGAACTACATTGCCTACTGTGACTACAGAACTGTCATACATTTTTTTTTCTCCTATTCAACATTTCAATGTTTCTTTGTAATTGGGTATCCTCACCATTTTGTATTTTGTCAGCAGGAAGCATAATTACCTACTCTTGGGTTTTAGGTAATAAAATTAGGGAAATTTTAGCCAGCTTCTGCTAATGCTACAAACATTAGAGAAACGTTTGCAGGAAATAGTTTCAGAGCAGTGGCCCCGCAGAAGATTATGATCAAAGAAGACTGTTATTTATCCTCCCAATTAATGTTAGAAACCAAAGGACATGATCTTACTGCTGTTCTGTCTGCTTCCGCACTTCTTGGCTCTTTGCTCACTGTATTAATTATAGATCCTTTTCTCAAAATAGCTTGTTCTCAGAGTTCCCTGTTTTTCTTCCTCCTTCCCTTCTTTCTCTCCCTCCTGATTTGTACCAGATGTTATGTAAGTTCGAGAGTTGGAGGCAGATACAAAAGCCAGAGTTAGAGAGAGAGAGGGAGATGCAGAAGAGCTTTAATTTTATTGAATAGGCAAATTCCATCATGTACTATATTCTGTTGAGTCAGCTGGTGCCTCGATCATCCATATAGTGACACTGATTGGCTTTAGTGGACCTGTTCTAACCATTTGCTTCGCGCAAGCCAATATCTGTTAAAGCTTCATCGGTATGAAGGATTGGGAAGGGAAAGAGCAGAGAGGTAGCTTCGCATTTTGAGACAGTGTAATTTCCAGGTTCCATTGCTGTGTTGGAGTTTGTGAGAGCTGATGATGTCATGTCTGCCCAACCCTGTGTTCAGTAATGTCACACGGGTAGCTTGAGAGGGCCCCAGTGAGTGTGTTTACACTGTGGAAATCAGCAGACACTATGAATTAGGGCTTATTGCTTCCACTACTTAGAAGCTCTCACATCTGAGGAAACACAAATATTCAAGATATAGGAGAATAAACCAAGTGGAGGAAAGAATTAAAAGTGTTTCCATTTTAAATATTAGAAAGCTATTTCCCAACCCATTTCTTTAATTGCATTAGGCCATGTAATTCAGCCTGGAAAGCAGAAAACTAGGGAGGAAATTCTAGGAAAAGAGGGTCTTTGACTCACTTTATGGCAGGGAACTGGAGAGATGCAGGGGATACAGGGTATGTGTGTGTGTGTGTGTGTGTGTGTGTGTGTGATACAGGGTGTGTGTGATACAGGGGAGGTGTGTGTGTGGTGTTTGGAGAGATGCAAGGGATACAGGGTGTGTGTGTGTGTGTGATACAGGTTGTGTGTGTGTGTGGTGTTTGCTTCCTCTTCTCCCAGGTACTAGGCTTGAGAGTCTACGTTGCATCAGTTGAGACTGTCTCATCTGGTTAATTCAAATGTCAGTGGCAAGTGGAACCTTTCATTATTGGAGATAATGTTATAGACACTGTGGTTTATGTAAATACAGGGCCGCGGCCTGCATGGACGACACCCAGCTGAGGACCTTGTGTAAATAGCCCTCCCTTTGATTTCATTCCTAACTCTCCCAACAGTATCTTTTTCCTCTCTCCCGCCCCATAGTTTTGACTTTTCAAAACCTCCCAGGGTATTTGGATCCAGTCCAAAGGGTGTCCCAGGCTCCAGAAGTACTAGTTTTCTTTCCCTCTAAATGGAAAGGCCCTTCGCAGATAGGTTCTGCTCTGAGCCAGATGTGGCTTTAGCTATGTATGTGATTTAAGTGATTCACAGCCCAGCTGGGATGACCCATTGATGAACCATTCAGAGGGACACATGCAATTGAGGGAAACTGGTTCTTCCAGGCCCATATCAGATTGGTTTAAAGTTTAGCAGATTCATCCAAGCAGGGCCCTTTGTGCTGCTGTTTTTGTGCGAGCAGATCCACTAGGGACTCTGGGGCAGAAGTTAAGCCCATCACTCTGGGAGTTTCTGCATCACTGGTAAGAACACAGCCATGTTTGAAGTAAGAAATGTGAGCTGGCCAGTCATACTAGAGGTCTGTGTCAGAGTCAGCCATGAACCGCTCTTGGGGTGCTCAGTATGAGTGATGAACTGGACCCCACCATGGCTGGGTGTGCCGGGAGGGGTGGTCATGACCCACATGGCAGTTCAGCTTTGCCGCCGGCTGGATATATGGCCTTGATCAAGTCATTTCATCTCTGAACATACATTCATTCAAGTGTCATTTAAGAAGCTACCATCTGAGGTTCACTTTGGGGAAAATGTCAGAGTATCTTATCTTCTCACCTACTTGTATTTGTAATGTCATTTTCTATAATGTTTGGTAAGAAATCAAAACATTTGGAAACCACTGAGTTTTCCATGTTGCCCTTTTCTGGATCTATAGACATAAGTGATCAGTTTGGAATTATAGATAATTCCCACATTCTGGTATATTATTGCAGTTTATTATGGCAATAATTTTATTTATTCAGTCTCAAAAAGACTCTCCCTTTAACCATTTGACAATAAAATAATCCAGCTGCCAGTGCAAGAGCCACAGGTTCAGTCTTTGGGTCAGAAAGATCCCCTGGAGGATGAAATGGTAACCCATTTCAGTATTCTTACCTGGAAAATCCCATGGACAGAGGAGCCTGGCGGGCTACAGTTCATGGGGTCGCAAAGAGTTGACAAGGCTAAGTGAGCACAACCACCTGACAAATACATACTTCATGTTTTTAGCAGCTGAGGATGCTGAGTTCCTTATAGACTTCG
This sequence comes from Neotragus pygmaeus, assembly GCA_006410875.1. NCBI lineage: Eukaryota > Metazoa > Chordata > Mammalia > Artiodactyla > Bovidae > Neotragus > Neotragus pygmaeus. The sequence goes on along the minus strand of SJYV01056248.1, from coordinate 1,256,242 downwards.
GAAGAAAAATTCTTGGAGGACTTTGGACGCTTTAGAACATTACAGAAACCTCATCATATTATTAACTTACTTATTTTTAAAGTTAAAATGAATGGATGGGAGGGATAAACATATAGTCCCTCTTGTCTTACAAATGCCACCAGACACTCACTGATGTTAAACTAACCTCCACATGCCAATGAGTGTGGACCGGCTTGAGGTTCCATCAGGCAGGGGGTTAACTTTGCTGTTATCTTGTGTATTGGGTGCAGAAGACCACAACTATACTTACCATGAACTTCTTGAAAGCACAGGTTCATAAGCCTCATGATGTAGAAAGAGAAATAGCACAATAGCTTTAGCAGCTGAAAGGGAGAGATCATTGCAGCCCATTGAGAGACAGAGAGGAAAAATGATGGGCCCCATAGCTGGTCAGAGGTCAAGAGGGGACACAGACCCACATTTGGAGTCCAGCCTAATTCCCGGCCTTGCTGTGGTGAGGCAGGCACACCTGGGCAGTTGCTCAGGAGGACCCGGTGTCATGGTTCTCCTCATGGGGCCAGTTTCAGGATGGTCCTGAGCCGCGTGGTAAGTAAAGCATCGAGTTCCAGAAATTAAATGACAGGCTTGCCTACGAAACATGACTCTCACTGGGACTTTGGAGAGGTGGAGAAGAGAGGTTCCGTTTACTTTGCCGACTAAGGTCCGTCTAGTCAAGGCTCTGGTTTTTCCGGTAGTCATGTATGGATGTGAGAGTTGGACTGTGAAGAAGGCTGAGCACCGAAGAATTGATGCTTTTGAACTGTGGTGTTGGAGAAGACTCTTGAGAGTCCCTTGGACTGCAAGGAGATCCAACCAGTCCATTCTGAAGGAGATCAGCCCTGGGTGTTCTTTGGAAGGAATGATCCTAAAGCTGAAACTCCAATACTTTGGCCACCTCATGTGAAGAGTTGACTCATTGGAAAAGACTCTGAGGCTGGGAGGGATTGGGGGCGGGAGGAGAAGGGAATGACAGAGGATGAGATGGCTGGATGGCATCACTGACTCAATGGACATGAATCTGAGTGAAATCCGGGAGATGGTGATGGACAGGGAGGCCTGGCATGCTGCGATTCATGGGGTCGCAAAGAGTCGGATACGACTGAGTGACTGAACTGAACTGAACTGATGGGATACAGAAGTGAGCACCGGCTGTGGGGCCTGGGGCCGTATGAAGTGGGAGAACCCCTGTCCCAAGGGGTCTCCTTGGCAGCCCAGGCTCAGCGGCTCTGCTGGACACTGCTGATCCTCTGACTTGCCATGGTTGAGCCTGCCCCAGCCTCACCGCCAAGTCCAAGCTCAAGCCCACGGGAGCCCTGGCTCTGACCCCTCTCTGCAATGCCAGGCCTAGGGAGGAGGTGTGAACTATGCAGGATCTGGGCTGCAGGGTCTCTCAGGCGATCTCAGTGCAGGCCAGGGAGGCTGCAGGAGGCTTCTAGTCTGCTAGAAGACAGTGTGTGCGCACTGACTTTTCAGGAAACCCCGAGGGCTGTCAGGCCCAGAAGGGTAGGATGCTTGCCTGCTGTGAGGTTGCTGTGTTGTCTGAAACCAGAGGTGCCCGGAGGCAGTTAGTTCTGGATATCTCTCTGCTGGACTCTCCCTTACCACCACCTCTTCTATCCCTCCCCACCCATTACCCTCTTCCAGTAAACCCCCAAAATGCCGTCAACCAAATGACCAGTTGGAGAATTCAACTCCATGGGATCAAAATTCTATAGACATTTAAAATTTTTGCATTATTTCCTTCCACTTTCAGCAGTCACCCACTTAACATTCAGGAGGAGGGAAGAGAAGTGCTGTGTTTTCAGGAGGCAGTCGCAAGTGGTAGTGAGTGTTCCCTCTGTACAAGGTAGCTCCTGGTTTCTCAGGGAGAGAAGGATTTTGGGAGGACGTGACCTTGTGGAATTAGGCCCAGCCCATGCGCCTGTGCCTCACACTTCTTGGTGGACAGAGCCAGTTTCCTGTATGTGTTTGCATCACCTGCAGAGACCAGCACTTAACCAGTCCCACCCACTTTACCTGGTGGCCTCCCTGGTGGCTCAGACAGTAAAGAATCTGCCTGCAATGCAGGAGACTTGGGTTCAGTCCCTGGGTCAGGAAGATTTCCCTGGAGTAAGGGCATGGCAACCCTCTCCAGTATCCTTGCCTGGAGAATCCCATGGACAGAGGAGCCTGGCAGGATACGGTCCATGGGGTCACAAAGAGTTGGACACAACTGAGCAACTAAACTCGTTTTCACCCACTTCACAAGCTTAGGGTGTATCTGCTTTCAGTATTCAAATGAAATTAACAAGAGCCGGATCTTTCATGCTGTGATCACGGTCTTTCTCTCACCTGAGTCCTTTTCCCCTGATAACCTCAGGGAACTAATCTGAGGGGTCACTGCTGGTTACTGTTGTCTTTGGTTATGCTCCTTAGACCTGGATGGCATCAGTCTCCTGGGGACATTAACAAGCAGGTTCTAGTCAGCAGGACGGGGGTGGGGCCTGAGAGTGATACTGATGCTCAAGTCCAAGGACACAGTTTGGGTGCAAGGGTCATGGGTTCCCAGCGCTTTGCAGATGGTGGTGTATGGGAAAGTGTGTGGCACACTGGATAGCCCAGGGACCTCGGGACACAGGGATTCAACTTCCCAGCTCACTTCTCACCTACTGGAGGCACAGAGTGGGTCAAGGTGCACTAAATTAAGAGGACAGAGAATAACCCCAATCGAAGCCATACACTTGTCTCATTGTCTCCGATTGTTCTTGCAGGTGCCCCTGTGGTGTGATTGAACACAGGCCACCCTTGGGGCCCAGAGGTGCCATGCTCCCCTGGAACACTGCTTTGATCTAGCTGTGTTCTTTCTGGGTGCAGAGCTGGGAGAGTAAAGCTCTCTCCCTGCTGTTTCAGTCAGCTGTGGTTGCCACAGACCCCATGGGCCTAGAATCCCAGGACGCAGTTTCTTAGATGCCCGGCTGTTTCGGGGTGTGTGCACATCTGGAGGGGTGTGTTGCCGTGTCCCTTGGTATGCACAGATATACACACGCATACCTGTGCACACACACATGGGCACTCGCATGCAAGACCATGTCCGTAAAGTTACACCCCGTGTGCCAAAAGAGCCGAGTCAAAGAGTTCTTGCTTCAGCCGCCTACTATGCCCTCGGCTGCCCTCTCACACAACCAGACTTCTGTTCTCTATGGCATGCCCTCTCTGGGGCCCCTGGGGTTCTGTTTTGGTCATTGGTCTTCATCTGTGCCCTCCTTGAGCCTGTCAGAGATATTCCAAACATTTTCAAATAAGGTAGAACCTAAAAAAAAAAAAAGATGAGGTCTCAGACCCTGCCTTTCCAGGGGCCCTTGTTCCGTGGTCCATGGTGGTGAAAGACTGACTCACACTGGTGGCCCATTGCACCCTTTCCTCAAAGCACCGTGTGTGTTCATGGAGCTGAAAGGAGCTCTCAAATGGCCTTCCCAGAACAAAGCTAGTCTGTGTCGATGTCTCCTCACTGTAAATAGAGCACTTTGCAACTTATAATTGGCAGTTAGTTTTATTAAAATAATCACGAAAATATGCAGCTGGCGCTCTCTCTCGGGAGGCACCCGCCTGCCACCCGCCGTTAGCTGACCCTGGGAACATCTGCTGTCCTCAGGCCCTTAACCTGGTTTGGCTGAAGCGCTCTCCTTTCTCTCCAGGTCCATATTCAAGCCTTTCATCTTTGTCGATGACGTAAAACTCGTCCCCAAAGCACAGTCTCCCTGTTTCGGGGACGACGACCCTGCCAAAAAGGAGCCTCGGTTCCAGGAGAAGCCAGACCGCCGGCACGAGCTGTACAAGGCGCACGAGTGGGCCCGTGCCGTCCTGGAGAGTGACGAGGTGAGCCTGCGTGGGGGCCCGGGCGCGGGCGAGGTCCAGGAAGGAGGCCGGAAAGCGGATGACAAGCTCATCCTTTCCCTCCTCTCCAGCTAGTCTGCTTCCAGAAACCCAGGCTCCGGAGGCCCTCGCTAGAATGCTGGTGGTAATTGTTCCAGCCAGCCTCTCAAAACCCAGTGAAAGCAAGCCTCCACTTTTGATGTTGTTCAAAATGCAGTGGCCTAAGAATATCCCTCTTTTACTTACTGTCCACCTGGGAATAACAGAAATGTGCAGTACTCGTTGGGAGAACTGGTTTTCTGAGGTCAGATATTCTTTGTATACTTCTGGAGGTAAACAGTTGTGTTATGGCAGCACTTTTAAAGATGGAATCATAGTTTTGTTTTTTCTTTGCAAGTAATTCTTCAAAAAAAATCCCTGGAGATGGTTGGTGGTGATGGCTGCATAACAGTGTGAATGTATTTATGCCGCTGAACTGTATGCTTAAAAATGGTTAAAGTGGTAAATTTTAAGTTTTGTATATTTTTTTCATGTAAAAAGTTTTTAAATTAATTGTCAGTTTTAAAGTGGTTCTTCTTCAAAGTGCAACCCTCCTTCCTCTACCCAAACTTTGGTTAATAAAGTTACGTCAGTTCAAACAAGAGAAATATTCAATATATGCCCATAGTAGTCATTAGTGATAGGCTTTCAAGAAAAATCCAAGCCTATATGTTTTTAAAACAATTTTGGCTGTGCTGGATCTTCACTGCACATTTCTCTCTAGTTGTGGAATGTGGGCTCTAGAGTGCAGGCTCAGTAATTGTGGCACACGGGCTTAGTTGCCCCCTGACATGTGGAATCTTAGTTCCCTGCCCAGGGATTGAACCTACGTCCCCTGCACTGGGAGGGGGATTCTCACCACTGGACCACCAGGGAAGTCCCCATAGGCTTATATTTTGCTGACAGAGAAGGAAGGAACATAGTTGTTAGATGCTCATCTGCTTCCCAGGCATTTATTTACCAACGTGTGAAGTTCCATTTTATCTTGAAAAGAGGGACCTTTTATAGGGAATTGGTGCACACATTTTGCATGGACTGGGTAAGTTTATTCTCTTATATCTGGTATAGTGGGCTTTCTAAGAAGGGTATAAAGAAGGACACATGAACAGTAAATCCAAGGGAGCTTGGAAAGCATCTCTGAAAAGGGTGGTCACAGTTTCTAGNAGGCTGGGAGGGATTGGGGGCGGGAGGAGAAGGGAATGACAGAGGATGAGATGGCTGGATGGCATCACTGACTCAATGGACATGAATCTGAGTGAAATCCGGGAGATGGTGATGGACAGGGAGGCCTGGCATGCTGCGATTCATGGGGTCGCAAAGAGTCGGATACGACTGAGTGACTGAACTGAACTGAACTGATGGGATACAGAAGTGAGCACCGGCTGTGGGGCCTGGGGCCGTATGAAGTGGGAGAACCCCTGTCCCAAGGGGTCTCCTTGGCAGCCCAGGCTCAGCGGCTCTGCTGGACACTGCTGATCCTCTGACTTGCCATGGTTGAGCCTGCCCCAGCCTCACCGCCAAGTCCAAGCTCAAGCCCACGGGAGCCCTGGCTCTGACCCCTCTCTGCAATGCCAGGCCTAGGGAGGAGGTGTGAACTATGCAGGATCTGGGCTGCAGGGTCTCTCAGGCGATCTCAGTGCAGGCCAGGGAGGCTGCAGGAGGCTTCTAGTCTGCTAGAAGACAGTGTGTGCGCACTGACTTTTCAGGAAACCCCGAGGGCTGTCAGGCCCAGAAGGGTAGGATGCTTGCCTGCTGTGAGGTTGCTGTGTTGTCTGAAACCAGAGGTGCCCGGAGGCAGTTAGTTCTGGATATCTCTCTGCTGGACTCTCCCTTACCACCACCTCTTCTATCCCTCCCCACCCATTACCCTCTTCCAGTAAACCCCCAAAATGCCGTCAACCAAATGACCAGTTGGAGAATTCAACTCCATGGGATCAAAATTCTATAGACATTTAAAATTTTTGCATTATTTCCTTCCACTTTCAGCAGTCACCCACTTAACATTCAGGAGGAGGGAAGAGAAGTGCTGTGTTTTCAGGAGGCAGTCGCAAGTGGTAGTGAGTGTTCCCTCTGTACAAGGTAGCTCCTGGTTTCTCAGGGAGAGAAGGATTTTGGGAGGACGTGACCTTGTGGAATTAGGCCCAGCCCATGCGCCTGTGCCTCACACTTCTTGGTGGACAGAGCCAGTTTCCTGTATGTGTTTGCATCACCTGCAGAGACCAGCACTTAACCAGTCCCACCCACTTTACCTGGTGGCCTCCCTGGTGGCTCAGACAGTAAAGAATCTGCCTGCAATGCAGGAGACTTGGGTTCAGTCCCTGGGTCAGGAAGATTTCCCTGGAGTAAGGGCATGGCAACCCTCTCCAGTATCCTTGCCTGGAGAATCCCATGGACAGAGGAGCCTGGCAGGATACGGTCCATGGGGTCACAAAGAGTTGGACACAACTGAGCAACTAAACTCGTTTTCACCCACTTCACAAGCTTAGGGTGTATCTGCTTTCAGTATTCAAATGAAATTAACAAGAGCCGGATCTTTCATGCTGTGATCACGGTCTTTCTCTCACCTGAGTCCTTTTCCCCTGATAACCTCAGGGAACTAATCTGAGGGGTCACTGCTGGTTACTGTTGTCTTTGGTTATGCTCCTTAGACCTGGATGGCATCAGTCTCCTGGGGACATTAACAAGCAGGTTCTAGTCAGCAGGACGGGGGTGGGGCCTGAGAGTGATACTGATGCTCAAGTCCAAGGACACAGTTTGGGTGCAAGGGTCATGGGTTCCCAGCGCTTTGCAGATGGTGGTGTATGGGAAAGTGTGTGGCACACTGGATAGCCCAGGGACCTCGGGACACAGGGATTCAACTTCCCAGCTCACTTCTCACCTACTGGAGGCACAGAGTGGGTCAAGGTGCACTAAATTAAGAGGACAGAGAATAACCCCAATCGAAGCCATACACTTGTCTCATTGTCTCCGATTGTTCTTGCAGGTGCCCCTGTGGTGTGATTGAACACAGGCCACCCTTGGGGCCCAGAGGTGCCATGCTCCCCTGGAACACTGCTTTGATCTAGCTGTGTTCTTTCTGGGTGCAGAGCTGGGAGAGTAAAGCTCTCTCCCTGCTGTTTCAGTCAGCTGTGGTTGCCACAGACCCCATGGGCCTAGAATCCCAGGACGCAGTTTCTTAGATGCCCGGCTGTTTCGGGGTGTGTGCACATCTGGAGGGGTGTGTTGCCGTGTCCCTTGGTATGCACAGATATACACACGCATACCTGTGCACACACACATGGGCACTCGCATGCAAGACCATGTCCGTAAAGTTACACCCCGTGTGCCAAAAGAGCCGAGTCAAAGAGTTCTTGCTTCAGCCGCCTACTATGCCCTCGGCTGCCCTCTCACACAACCAGACTTCTGTTCTCTATGGCATGCCCTCTCTGGGGCCCCTGGGGTTCTGTTTTGGTCATTGGTCTTCATCTGTGCCCTCCTTGAGCCTGTCAGAGATATTCCAAACATTTTCAAATAAGGTAGAACCTAAAAAAAAAAAAAGATGAGGTCTCAGACCCTGCCTTTCCAGGGGCCCTTGTTCCGTGGTCCATGGTGGTGAAAGACTGACTCACACTGGTGGCCCATTGCACCCTTTCCTCAAAGCACCGTGTGTGTTCATGGAGCTGAAAGGAGCTCTCAAATGGCCTTCCCAGAACAAAGCTAGTCTGTGTCGATGTCTCCTCACTGTAAATAGAGCACTTTGCAACTTATAATTGGCAGTTAGTTTTATTAAAATAATCACGAAAATATGCAGCTGGCGCTCTCTCTCGGGAGGCACCCGCCTGCCACCCGCCGTTAGCTGACCCTGGGAACATCTGCTGTCCTCAGGCCCTTAACCTGGTTTGGCTGAAGCGCTCTCCTTTCTCTCCAGGTCCATATTCAAGCCTTTCATCTTTGTCGATGACGTAAAACTCGTCCCCAAAGCACAGTCTCCCTGTTTCGGGGACGACGACCCTGCCAAAAAGGAGCCTCGGTTCCAGGAGAAGCCAGACCGCCGGCACGAGCTGTACAAGGCGCACGAGTGGGCCCGTGCCGTCCTGGAGAGTGACGAGGTGAGCCTGCGTGGGGGCCCGGGCGCGGGCGAGGTCCAGGAAGGAGGCCGGAAAGCGGATGACAAGCTCATCCTTTCCCTCCTCTCCAGCTAGTCTGCTTCCAGAAACCCAGGCTCCGGAGGCCCTCGCTAGAATGCTGGTGGTAATTGTTCCAGCCAGCCTCTCAAAACCCAGTGAAAGCAAGCCTCCACTTTTGATGTTGTTCAAAATGCAGTGGCCTAAGAATATCCCTCTTTTACTTACTGTCCACCTGGGAATAACAGAAATGTGCAGTACTCGTTGGGAGAACTGGTTTTCTGAGGTCAGATATTCTTTGTATACTTCTGGAGGTAAACAGTTGTGTTATGGCAGCACTTTTAAAGATGGAATCATAGTTTTGTTTTTTCTTTGCAAGTAATTCTTCAAAAAAAATCCCTGGAGATGGTTGGTGGTGATGGCTGCATAACAGTGTGAATGTATTTATGCCGCTGAACTGTATGCTTAAAAATGGTTAAAGTGGTAAATTTTAAGTTTTGTATATTTTTTTCATGTAAAAAGTTTTTAAATTAATTGTCAGTTTTAAAGTGGTTCTTCTTCAAAGTGCAACCCTCCTTCCTCTACCCAAACTTTGGTTAATAAAGTTACGTCAGTTCAAACAAGAGAAATATTCAATATATGCCCATAGTAGTCATTAGTGATAGGCTTTCAAGAAAAATCCAAGCCTATATGTTTTTAAAACAATTTTGGCTGTGCTGGATCTTCACTGCACATTTCTCTCTAGTTGTGGAATGTGGGCTCTAGAGTGCAGGCTCAGTAATTGTGGCACACGGGCTTAGTTGCCCCCTGACATGTGGAATCTTAGTTCCCTGCCCAGGGATTGAACCTACGTCCCCTGCACTGGGAGGGGGATTCTCACCACTGGACCACCAGGGAAGTCCCCATAGGCTTATATTTTGCTGACAGAGAAGGAAGGAACATAGTTGTTAGATGCTCATCTGCTTCCCAGGCATTTATTTACCAACGTGTGAAGTTCCATTTTATCTTGAAAAGAGGGACCTTTTATAGGGAATTGGTGCACACATTTTGCATGGACTGGGTAAGTTTATTCTCTTATATCTGGTATAGTGGGCTTTCTAAGAAGGGTATAAAGAAGGACACATGAACAGTAAATCCAAGGGAGCTTGGAAAGCATCTCTGAAAAGGGTGGTCACAGTTTCTAGACCTTGCTCTTGCCCCAGAAATGACCATTCTGACATGAAAAAGTCACACAGTTATTTGATATTTGTCCTACCTGCCAGATGTGTCCCTGGAACTGCAATGCTGCCACTGGACTGCACTTCCTCTGTCCAGGGCTGCCTGCCCTGATTGCTGATGGTGTACGTTTTAGGTGGATGACAGTAAACCCGAGTAGGGGGAAAACGTCACTCCCTGATGTGCAGTTTTCTGGTTATTTGGCAAATGAAGGCAGGGGTGGGAAGGCCTGTGTGTTCTGAGGCATCCTACACAAAATTTCCAAGAGATGAGGTAGATGAGGCTGGGTGGACTTTGAAATTTGGAAATGACCATTGGTTTGAGTTAAGGCAGCACTGGGAGATGGTGGATGAATGGTGACATCCGTTTCTCTGTTCTGGGAGTAACTGGACAAACGGAAGCTTCTCACTGTCATCCACTGTGGATGAGTGACTCTCACTTGGAAGAAGAGATGTCACCCCGTCAGAAGAAACAGTAAACTGGGGATAGACATGCCATTCACGGATCCATTTATTTATTCAAAAGGCATTGTTGAGAGTGCCTCCTCTGTCCCACGGAGGAACATAGAGATCAACCTCGTTCTTACTCCCTGGGTGACTGTGGCCTAACAGGAGACCCAGGCAAGTAGACAGGCCATCACAAGACAGGAAGAGAACAGCCGTGGCAGAGGAAAGGCGTGGATGAGGGAGCCCAGAGGAAGGGATTCTGCAGGTGGCGCGAGCTGACCAAGCGTTGGCAGGGAGCAGGGGGCCTGTGCAGTGGCAAGAAGGAGTATCGTGGGCTGCAGGAAGGCAGCGAATTCAGTCTGGCTGCAGGGAAAGAAGATGCCGGAGGCAAGGCAGGAGGGGAGCCGGGCAGGAGCCTTGTGGGCTGCAGAGGGCCTTTCCCACTGTCAGTCAGGAGTCTGGATTGCATCCTGAGTGCAGCGGGAACTCTGTAAGTATTCCGGGCGGAGCAGTGACATCACCACATCGCAACTTTAGCAGCACCCCGTGGCAGTCCCGCAGGAAGCCCACTGAATGGAGTGGGGGTGGGCCCTCAGGGGGCTTTTAGCATCCACTCCAGTGGCCCCAACTCTTTTTGTCCTTTTCAGGAACAAGGTCAGAAGCTGAGGAAGACGATGCTGGAACTAGAGAAGCAAGGCCTGGAAGCCATGGAGGAAATCCTGACCAGCAGTGACCCCCTGGACCCCACCGAAGTGGGGGATCTCTTCTATGACTGTGTGGACACGGAGATTAAGTTCTTTAAGTGAAGTAAGCGTTCCCTTTCCCCTTCTTATTTAAAATTTCCCACCTTACTAAATTACCAGCAAAACAAACCATTCTCCTGTCCGAGTAAAATGAGAAAGTTCAGATGCGTCAAAGTCCCAGTCCCTGTGTTCTGCCTTGAACCTCACAACGCCGGCCCCTTCTGCAGCGTAGATCCCCTCATGCAGTGTAACGTGTATCCCCTTGCCTATTGTCTGATCGTATGACTGATTGTGGATTTTAAGCTGCTATTATTGTATTTCAGTGACAATGGACACATTAGCCTTTTCATGGGAGGACTAGAGTCCATCAAAGCCGTGGAAGACAGGCTCCATGGCGCCGAGTTTGTGGGAAAGGCAAAATCTCTTGAAGTCTTTTAGTAGCGGTTTCTTTCCGGTTAACAAAAGGTGTTTGTCTGGCCCTGAGCTCTTGTGTGTATGTGCCCAAGGGAGGCTTCCACTGAGACACTGAGCGCAGGCCAGTAACACAGAATGCCCCCAGCTGTATCTTCTGAGATGCAAAACAAGTGGGAAGGAATGGTGGGGCTCCGCTGGCTCCAGGCACAGCTCCTTCCAGATTCCCTTGATCCGAAAGAACCTGTGCACTGCGCTCGTGTGTACGGTGGATCCACACAGATGGCCTCCACCTGCTGTGTGAGCTGGAACCTGCCCACCCCGCCATCCCCGTAGGGATTCAGGGGCGGCTGCACAGGTAACACTCCTGATCAGGGAGTGGCTCTCCTACAAGGCAAGGGGCTGTCCCTGCCACTCACCCGCCACATAGATACGCTTGTGTCTTGAAATGATTCTGGGCATAGTTTAGAATTAATTAAATGGCCCTGTGGCAGAGTTCCACCCCACAAAGCTGCAAATTTCTCAGCTAATGAAGGAAGGAAAAGGAGAAACTTTTGGCTGTTTAGATTCCAGTTAAAGTAGCTGGAATCTGAGCAGCCACCCCATTATCTCAGCAGAGACTTTAATTAAACTGATTTGTTTCCCATGTTGTGGGCGCATGAGGGATCTAACTTACCAGCATAGCTCAGGAGAGCATGTGAAGAAGACCAGATGGCTCAGCACGGGGAAGACAGAGGGCAGGAAGGTGACAGATGGATGGAGAAGCATTTCGCCCCAGGGGACAATCCCACCCCCGCCCTCCCTGCCCAGCCCTGTTACAGCCCACAAAGCTGTGGAGAAAGCACCTGGCTTGCCCTGATCTTCCCCTTAATTCTTCATGCCCCACATGGCCCCGTAGCTACTTTCAGGCTAGTAGCTGAAGTGGGCAGGTGGTGGTGGTGGCAGGGGTTTCACCTCCAGCTATTGAAACTCTCAACCACTCTTGACATGGATAGAGGCAGAGATGAGGAGGAGAGGTGTACATGTTAATACAGCAATGGGTGGGAGGGCTGCGGCTTCATTTCTCCAGCTTGACCTGTACCATCTGGGCCTAATCACCTTCACTGGTGATAGGTATTTGCAAATGGAAATACTATGAATATCAGGAGTCTTGGAAGTGACTTCCAGTTAGACTCGTTTTCCAGCTGTAATGTATCATATGCCGCGAGAGCTGGAGAGGAATTGGGCCCCAGACACAGACGTAGATACTGAGGGTCACAGGTTTTACTACTGGAACAAATCTTTTTTCCTACTAGCTCCCCTCTAAGGGTGTAGGCATAAGAGCACTGTGAGTTTTTTTGCCCAGAAGTTTTGAAAATTCTGTATGTAAAATCACTGTGATTGATGAGACATGGGAGCAATATTTGAGCTGAAAAAACTAACAGTGATCATTCACAACAGCTTGTGGTTGCTGAATTTCGTCTGGGTTTGGTCTGGGCTTTCAGTGAGAGCTTAGGGTCTCCTCTTAGGTGGATGGACATTCTGAGAGCGTCTGTCTACAGCTGTTGAGGGGGGAAGGGCAAGGCTTGAGGATGACACAGGCACCTCATCCCCTCCCAAACCCACCTGCTGAGTGGTTATTTAAAACAAGGTGATGCAAAAAGCCACTATAAAATTCTACCACATAGTCTCTCCTTCCCCTGTCATAGAAACAGTCCATCAGATCTGGCATGTCTGAGATACCCAAGGTGATTACGGGTTTTAAAAAAAGAAGTCTGCTGCTGCTGCTAAGTCGTTTTAGTCATGTCCAACTCTGCGACCCCATAGACGGCAGCCCACTAGGCTCCCCCATCCCTGGGATTCTCCAGGCAAGAATACTAGAGTGGGTTGCCATTTCCTTCTCCAATGCATGAAAATGAAAAGTGAAAGTGAAGTCGCTCAGTCGTGTCCAGCGCTTAGCGACCCCATGGACTGCAGCCCACCAGGCTTCTCCATCCATGGGATTCTCCAGGCAAGAGTACTGGAGTGGGATGCCATTGCCTTCTCCGCAAAAGAAGTCTAGTGAGAATAAATTACCCAGAGGCCCAGCTTTCATTATTATGGGCCAAGCAAAGGTCACGGATAATCCAGTCAGCCTTATGCCATTACCCAGCCATTGTGCAGTGGGAAACAACAATAACCACTTCTGTTAAGGACATTGACCTTAGTCCAGCAACCCAGAAAAAGGCCAACTATAACCAAGAGTTGGGTGGGTTAACGCTATTATCACAATTGTGATGCCACTGTCTTACCACTAGAGGGCGGGGCAGCCCTTTCCTGGCATAAGTTAAAGAGGCTAGGATGCTTTCTTAGATTTGTACAGAGGTGTACAATTAAAGCTTGAATAATAGCAGTGGACAGATTCTTTGTGCATTGGGATGCGTGGGGAAAGACAAGAAGAGAGCAAAGAATCTGCTGATGTGGATGTTCACTTCTAGTGACAGTAACAGTTTGAAATATGCAGTTGGATTTTGAGGACACTTGCTGAGGGGGATGTTTGTTTAATTTTTATTTTTACTTTATTTTACTTGACAATACTGTATTGGTTTTTGCATACATTGACATGAATCCACCACGGGTGTACATGAGCTCCCAAACATGAACCCACCTCCCACCTCCCNTTTGAATTTTCTTACTTGTCTATGTTTGAGCTGAGCAAGTCAATACAGAGCAATATTATTTTCTCTTAGTTCATAGCATGTCAAAAGTTGACAGAACCATTTTTTTTTTTCAAGAGGAGCAGCATAAACAATGCTATGAGAGATTATTTATGACTCAAAAAATTTCCCCAAAGAAGTTTGAGATTTATTTCATTTCTAACAAGAATTTATCATGAAATATGCATAATTATCCCTTTTACTTGTACTTTTAATCAGTAAAGAGAACCATAAGTGCAGCTTTAATACTAAAGGTAAGAATTCAAACTCAAGTAAGAGCAAGTGTTAGCGAGGCTCAGGAAGGATGGAAACCTTGCTGATGTTCAGCTGACCCATGGTATAAAATGTACTTTTGACAATTACATGATAAAGTAGAAATACATGAAATTGGTTTTACATTGTTTATTGAAATCTATATATTCAATTTAACTGTAAAAATATTAAACTGTGGCTCAAAGATTTAAAAAATTGTAATAATACAGGATTATAGGTTTAGGAAAGAAAAAAAATGGACCTAAGATACACAGATTTGTTAAACTTCAGAAGTCATGTTAATATGAATACATTTTCTTAATCTTAATTTCAGAAATTAAAGATAAATTTAAGTGTAAATGAACATATCTTGAGCCCATTTGGTGTTAGCAAATTCTTTCACAAAGTTACCTAAAAATTATTCCTAACAACCAATCTAAATGGTCAATAGAGATGGGAAATATAGGAAAAGTAATAAAATATGCTTTTCAATCAATAATTACTTATGAAACTTTGTCTAGAATGATGGCCAAAATGCTATGCTTCCTCCTATGGGATTCTGTAGTTCATCTGCACTCAATAAAATTGATTGTTTCTTTTTAAATGTAAGGCTGTACACTAACTGGACATATAAAGTAAATAACTCTGAAGTTCTAGTAAAAAAGAGAGGTCAAATGCAACAAAATGATACAAATGAATAAGGTATATAAGGTACATGTTTCAGTGGCCAAAACAATGTGAGTTAATAAAAAGAGAGCGGGAATTAGATACTTCCCTGAAATTTAGCAGCAGCAAATTAACTTGAGAGAAATACAAAAATTTAGCAGAACTGCATATTGTACCAGTGGATTATTAGATTTGCATATTTCTAAATCTTAGGTAAGTTATGGAATGTCTCAGTATCTGGAAGAAAGCAGTCTTTAAATTGCAGGTAGATCCAGCCTACAGACAAGGGCAGAATCCCTATAATTCTGCCATATATTTTGGATTAACCCCCTCACTGTTCATTTTCAGAACTGGTTTATCTCAAATTTGTCCACCACTTTATTTACATTAAGACAATGCATGTGCACACAGTAGTATTCAACTGTATGATCCTATGGACTGGAGCCCACCATACTCCTTTGTCCATGGAATTTCCCAAGCAAAAATATTGGAGTGGGTTGCCATTTTCTGCTCCAGGGGATCTTCCCAATCCAGGGATTGAACCCACATGTCTTGTGTCTCCTGCACTGGCAGGAGCCGCCAGGGAAGCCCCTCCATTAAGATCAAAAGAAAACAAAAGACAGCTGGACATAAGAAAAGAGGTTCCACAGAATATTGGTTAGTTTTCACAGGTTCTTTAAGTGGGCTTCCTTGAAAATGAAAATTATGAAAATTATGAAAATCGGAAGCAACCAAAATGTCCTTCAATAGTTGAATGGATAACAGACTTCTTGTCTCTGCTACCTGAGAGGGTCTTAGAAACAATACCTCCATAGCAACAAACACAGATCTCACTCAAATCTTTTTTCTAATATCATTTTCCAATAAAGTAAGTGAAGGGTCCTTGAATAAATGGCTGATTCTAATGCTAGAGCAATAAATATATCAAATATGCCTGAAACATCAGACATTGTCTGAAAATATTGACATATTCAAAAAATTACATTGATGGGAGTATGTCAAAAGAACACGGGAATCAAATGGAAGAGCTCTCATTAGCCAAGGAGGAATAATTTGAGCAACAAAATAAATACAGTGACAGTAAACTATAAACCAGAGTATAAGCATCAATAAGTCCATACTTATATAAATGTGTGACTGAATAAATAAATAGAGAGACTAAACAAATCCCCCATGAAGAAGAATTCAAACAAATGTTTGTAAATGTTCTGTTCTCACAAAGGTGGAGCAGAGCTACTCATCCCTTCAGTGTAGGCTATGCAAGGTGATTTCTTTCCATAGAGGATGGTATGAGAAAGGAGAAAAAGTGCAATAGTCTGTCAAGTACCACCTCAAGCCATGTGATCAAAGTTCACATCAACAGCGATGTCATGTTGAAAATATGTACCATTGATGTGATGTGATGGGAATGACACTTTATCTCTGTGGTCATCCACACAAACACAGATAAACCCACTGTAATCATGAGATAAATATCAGATAAATTCCAGTTATGGGGCATTCTACAAAATATCTGACCAATATGCTTTAAAACTGTCAACTGTCATCAAAAACAAGAAAACTCAGAAACTGTCACAGTCAAGCGGAGTTTGAAGGAGTTGTGATGATAATATATAATGTGGTATCATTAAGTAAAGGGCACAGTAGATAAAAACAAAGGAAAGCATGGGCTTTAGTTAATAATGTCATTATTGTTTCACTGGTTGTGACAAATATGTTGTTCAGTCGCCCAGTCATGTCTGACTCTTTGGGACTCTGTGAACTGTAGCATGCCAGGCCTCCCTGTCCCTCATGATTTCCCAAAGTTTCCCCAAGTTCATGTCCATTGCATCGGTGATGTCATCCAGACATCTCATCCTCTGATGCTCTGTTCTCCTTCTGCCCTCAATCTTTCCCAGCATTAGGGACTTTTCAAATGAGTCTGTTGTTCGCATCAGATGACCAAAATATTGGCATTTCAGCTTCAGCCTCAGTCCTTCCAAAGAGTATTGAGGGTTAATTTCCCCTAAGGTTGACTGGTTTGATCTTCCTGCTAAGGGACTCTCAGGAGACTTCTCCAGCATCACAGTTCAAAGGCATCAGTTCTTTGGTGCTCTGCCTTCTTTACAGTCCAGCTCTCACAACTGAACCTGACCACTGGAAAGACCATAGCATTGACTATACAGACCTTTGTTGGCCGAGTAATGTCTCTGTTTTTCCAGACACTGTCTAGGTTTGTTGTAGTTTTCCTGCCAAGAAGCAAACGTCTTTTGATTTCATGGCTGTAGTCACCATCCGCAGTGATTTTAAAGCCCCCAAAGAGGAAATCTGTCAGTACTTCCACCTTTTCCCCTATTTGCCATGTAGTAAATGGGGCCAGATGCCATGATCTTAGTTTTTTTTAATATTTAGACTTAAGCTGCCTCTTTACTCCTTCACCCTCATTAAGAGACTATTTAGTTTCTCTTTGCTTTATGCCATTAGAGTAGTATCATCCACATATTGCAGTTTATTAATGTTTCTCCTGTCTTATTTTCAGCTTGTAACTCATCCAGCCCAGAATTTCTCATGATGTGCTCCACATATAGATTAAATAAACAGGGTGACAGCAGACAGCCTTGTGCTCTTTATTCAATCTTAAACCAATCAGTTGTTCCATACAGAGTTCTAAATATTGCTTCTTGACCTGCATACAGGTTTCTTGGGAGATAGGTAAGATGGTCTGGTATTCCCATCTCTTTAAGAGTTTTCCACAGTTTATTATGATTCACACAGTCAAGGCTTTGGTGTAGTCGATGAAACATAGGTAGATGTTTTTGTGGAATTCCCTAGCTTTCTCTATGATCCAGCATAATATTAATAATATAAGATGTTAATAACAGTGGAAACTGGGTTTGAGGTATAAAGAATGTCTCAGTAACTTTTCTGTAGTCCTGAAACTTTTTAAATAAAAATGTATTAATAAATAAAACTATGGTTATGCTCTATAAGGCAGTTTGTTTAAAAACACAGAATACAATTCCAAAAGTACTAGAAAATAATTATTTCCAATTTATTTAATATACCAGAATCTCTTAATATATATTTGATATTGAAAAGAACACCTGCTATACATGAAAAAGTCTCAATTATTTTTTAAAAATGTATTGAAAATCTCAATAGAGAACAACAATAATTTTTGAGGATGACTAAATAAATAATGAAATCTCCAAATACCTCTAGTCATACATATTCATAATTAGTTCTTTATTCTGACCTGTGAGGGTAAAATTTAAATGCAAATGTCATGACTTTCTGATGAAAGCATGCACAGTTCAGGCTCTTCAGTTATCAAATAAGTGCATTCCATCTTCTGGGTAAGTGCTAAACGTGTTGCACCAAATTATCTTTAGACATTTAAAGTGGTGACTCTAGGGATCACTTAATTAGTGAAGACTCTTACAAGCAATTCAAAAAGATTATTTTTTGCCCTAAGTAAAAAATGCTGACTTTGCCCAGGGAAAATAAACTGAGGTAAGAGGTTGATTTATAGTAATTCAGTTTTCACCCAGTTGTCTAGCTGTGTTGACACAGTTGAAGAGGCCAAATTACTTGTCACATTACAACGATCCAGTGGGATTTACTCTAATGAAGGGTGAAGCCCTCTCAAAGATTTCTGAGCAACTGCAAAATGGCAGTGAGAGGCTGAGAAATTTCCTTTTCATTTAATGATACATTTTATGATCTGCAAATAAAACATGTCTACTAAAAGTGTTTCCTATGAGTCTATTTCGCTCACTATATTCTAAAGGAAAAGTTTCAGTTGTTTAAATATTTAAGTATTGAAACGTTTAGAAGATGTCCTTGGTGAACTGCATCTAACTTTTGAGTTGGGAAGTCACTTGTGAGATGAGCTGTGCATTCTTTGCAGCCAAATTCAATTACCTAAACAAACATTTATCAACTACTTCTGCTAGGCAGGAACTATACACCTTCATGAACTAAGAAATCAACAAAGAAGATATGCAGATGGCAATGACACACATGAAAGGATGCCTTACATCATATGTCATCAAAAAAATTCAATTTAAAACAACAATGAAATATCACTGTGTACCTATTAGAATGGCCAAAATCTAGGACACTGACAGCTTCAAATGCTGGCAAGAATGTGAAGCAACAGGAAGTTTCGTTTATTGCCGGTGGGGAATGCAAAATAGTCCAGCTGCTTCAAAAGACAGTGTAATGCTTCTTATAAAAGTAAACATACTTTTATCATATAATCTAGCAATCTCACTCCTTATTTAGAGGAGTTAAAATCTTATCTCTACACAACCACCCCTCACATATGTTTCTAGCAGCTTTATTCATAATGCTAAAACCTGGAAGACACCACAATGTCCCTTAAGGAGGTGGATAGATAGATAAACCAAAATATATCCAGACAATGGAATATTAGTCAGATATGAGCTATCAGGCCATGTAAAGACATAGAGGAAATTTAAATGTATATTACTAAGTGAAAGAGATCAATCTGAAAAGGCCTTTCACTGTTTCCAACTATATGACTTTCTGCAACAGGTAAAACATATGAAGACAGTAAAAAGTTCAGTAGTTGCCAGGAGTTAATGGGAAAGGAGGGTTATATAGGTGGAGCACAGAGGATTTTAAGGGCAGTGAAACAACTCTTGTATATTACTGTAATTGTAGATACAGGATTTCATATACTTATCCAAACTTGTAAAATTTACAACATGAAGAATGACCCTAGTGCAAACTATGGACTTGCAGGTGATTTTGATATGTGAGGTGAGTTCATCTTTCATAAAAATTATACCACTCTGATGGATGTTGAGAAAAGGGAGAAGTTATACATGGATGATGTCAGGGCATGTATGGGAAATCTCTACATCTTCCATTCAATTTGCTGTAAATCTAAGAAATAAAGTCAAATTTGTAAAAAGAAAAGGAAAAAAGCATCTGCTAGTTTTTGCTGTAAATATTTGGACTTACTGGCATGGGTAAGCCATGGACTACAATACACCCTCTATGATATTGTTGACAAAAATTCCACAGGCCTTCTTTTCTTTAAAAAGCAGCCCATAAAGTTTTTGGTGCCATAAGTCCTTTCAGCCCCCTTATGAAACTACAAGCTCTTTATCAATATTTTAAAGGCATAAGTGGGTGTGAAAGTCACTCAGTTGTGTCCAACTCTTTGTGACCCCATGAACTATACAGTTCATGGAATTCTCCAGGCCAGAGTACTGGAGTGGCTTGCCATTCCAGTATATGCCCTCCTCCAGGGGATCTTCCCAACCCAGGGATCAAACCCAGGTCTCCTTCATTACAAGCAAATTCTTTACCAGCTGAGCGACCAGGGAAGCCTTAAAGGCATAAAGTCAAGAATATAAACCAATTATGATGATATCATCACCAAAATATTTTAAGATTTTTAACAGTAATATATATGCTATTTTTATTAAAACATTAAATAATAATACTTAGCAACATACATAATACNCACTCGTGTGTCCTGACCCCAAATGAGCTGGCACCCTGCTAGCATTGTTTAAAAAAGGAGTAAAAAGTATGTGTTGACACAGCTCAGGCCCTGCCTATGAGGATCCAACTCATTCTCTAAAACATGCTAGGTTTAAATATTACACAAGTTATATGTATATGAACATATATTCTCATAATTAAGAATTTGAAGAATATAGAAAAGATAACAGGGGAAAAACCCTAAAGTGCTTCCTCTCTGCCTGCCCTCTCTAATCCCAATTATTTATCCCAGAGTCACCTCTGCTAAAAGTTTGGTGTTTATCCCTCCAGCTTGGTTTTACTTTTTGGCATTTACTTACACAGATGTGTATGTATATAGGCAGATGCGTGGTTTGGTTGATCTAGCCAAGTTTTTAAATCCACATTCCCAGGAATTCCAGAACTTTTTCTGTGAGCCAGGTAATCCAAATGGTCTCCCTGTGTCTCTTTCTGTCTCTCTGTGTCTCTTTCTGTCTCTCTGTGTCCCAAATGTCTGCTGCATTTGGTACAAGACTTTTCTGTCTGCTTCCATCACCGTCTAGGAATTAAATATCCATGTCCCAAAGCCCTTAAAACAATTCATGCTGCTGTGCAACTGACTAACATGAAAACCAAAAATATCCATCAGAGATTATTTATGATAGTAAAAAAAAACACAAAACCTGATAATAACCAGTGTTCAGGAAATCTAGGGTTTCTTATCATATGATGGAGCACCAAGCAGCCATCTGAGTGTCTCCAAAGGCTCAAATAATTTGGGTTGATGTTTGAAATGTAGGAGAAAAAAGCAGGCTAGAAATTGTATAAACAGCAACACGTCAACTATTTAAAGGGCTTCCCTGAGAGCTTGGTTGGTAAAGAATACGCCTGCAATTCAGGAGACCTTGGTTTGATTCCTAGGTCGGGAAGATCCCCTGGAGAAGGGATAGGCTACCCACTCCATTATTCTCAGGCTTCCCTTGTGGCTCAGCTGGTGAAGAATCTGCCTGCAATGTGGGAGGCCTGGGTTCAATCCCTGAGTTGGGAAGATCCCCTGGAGAAGGGAAATGCTGCCCACTCCAGTATTCTGGCCTGGAGAATTCCATGGACTGTACAGTCCATGGGGTTGCCAAGAGTCAGACACAGCTGAGTAACTTTCACTTTCTTTCAACTATTTAAAAATCCATTAAAAAATGTAAATAATATACTCAACTGATTCCTTTTATATTTATTGCTCTTTAAAATCTCTTAAAAACACTTTTCATGTTTTCTACAAAATGAACATATAAGTCATCTTAAGACTGTTATGGTACGATATAGTTTTTTTAAATCGAAGGGTCTCTACAACTTAGAAAACATTAATCCAATGGGTCCTGTAATTTTCATCACTTTAAAAATTAATGAATGCATCTGTTCTAGGATAAAGGTTTTTTGGGGCAAATGGCATAGGAAGTACTAGATTTTTAGCCACATTTGCACGGTCAGTTGCTGCAGTCATGTCCAACTCTTTGGGAACCCATGGACCGTAGCCCACTGGCTCTTCTGTCCATGGGAATTTTCCTAGCAAGAACACTGGAGTGGGTTGCCATGCCGGCCTCCAGGGGATCTTCTTGACCCAGGGATTGAACACATGTCTCCTGCGTCTCCTACATTGCCGGCAGAGTCTTTACTGCTGAGCCACCAGGGAAGCCCCTGTAAAAAATAGAGACACTGATATACTTAATTCCATGCAGCAGTATGGCCCTGAAACTACTGTTCTTAGACTTAATCCAGTCTGCTACAGAAAAGCCTTCCTTTAGACCAGGGTTTCTTAACTTGGCTCTATGACATTTGGAGCTGGATAATTCTTTGTTTGGGGAGGGGGGCTGCCTGTAGGTTGTAGGTGATCTCACATCCTTCTTAGTCTCTACACACTAGATGCCAACGGCACATCCTCCACGCCCCAGAGACCATTTGTGTCAACAAAAAAATGTCTCCAGACTGTGTCAAATGTCCCCTGGAAGGCAAAATCCCCTCTTTGAGAACAGCTGGGCAACGAAACAAGCTTCTCCATAGGTAAACAGTGCCCACTAGTTTTTATAAATATGATGGGAAACAGCAGCAGAGCTAAAGGATAACCAATTTTTTCATAAAACAGAAAAGAAGACTCTACATCTTGTAAAAGAAATTTCACTGTTGCTAGAAAAGGGTGGCTGAGAGTTGCCAGGGTTACCTCAGATTCTTTTAATTCAGCTATCTCCTTGGGGGGTGGCATCTCAAATATCTCCTTATGAGATGCCACTAGGATCTCTTAGAATTCAAGACACAGAGCCGTTCTGCTTGAAATGGTCCTTCACATGGCTGTTTTCCTCTAGGAGAGTATTTCAGATTCACTAAAATACTGGTTTTCAAACATGTGGTACCACAATGTGCAGTAAGAAAGACTTTCCATTTCCATCCAATCACATGTGTCTGCTGCACACGCAACAGCCTGAATGACCATTGCTGCTGCCCCCTGGTGACCAGGTGGCACCGCTTTCTCTGGTTATTAACACGGCTGTGTGTCCGGAGCTGGTGGCTACAGAGCAGCTGACGATGAAAGATCTCTGAACAGTGGGGCTTAAACAAGAAAGTCTACTCCTGGGTGGAAGGAGCAGCCTTCCTGAAGGCCACGCTGGCTTCCAACTTTACTTTTTGTCATTTGTAAATCAGGCCAGCCTTATACCTTTCCCCAGACACAGAGATATTTTCATGTGTTAAAAAAAATTTGTTCTGTAGCCAACCAACAAGTGGCTAACTACTGCAGGATTTGAAAAGTATCCAAAATGGATTTACAAACTTGGCTGGCTGTCAAAGCTGGGTCTCTTGGAGGGAGAGACCCTCTTGGAGGGTCTCCCAGAATGTCTCCCAGTCTTGGAGCGCAATTCCAGGGGCTGGGTGAGGAGAAAACAGACTCCTTGGGGAGGCAGATCTAACTGTCAGCTCTGGGCCAACTCGATCTCTCTGAGGTAGGGTCCACATGGCATCAGGTGGAAAGTAGCAGTTATGGCGCAGAGAATAACATTGTGTATCCGAAACAAATGGGATGCTGCCTATACTGGCCTCGTGTGCAGAGAAGGAATACTGATTGGACCGTGACACGAGAGGCAGATGGTTACATGCAATCAAGAGCACAACTCTTTGTGACTGGAAACGTTCCACTGGCAACGCTAACCAACTCTTTGCAACGCCATGGACTGTAGCCCGCCAGGCTCCTCTGTCCATGGGATTCTCTGGGCAAGAATACTAGAGTGGGATCACCAGGGGATCTTCCTGACTGAAAGTGGGTCTCCTGTACTGCAGGCAGATTCTTTACTGGCTGAGCCGCCAGGGAAGCCTATCTGTATAACACAGAGGTTAAATGGAATGGTAGTTTCTGTTTCCCTTCCTATCTCAAAGCAGCTCAACAAACATGAAGCGAGATGCAAAACAGAAGAGGGTGCTCTCACTAGATGATTCCAGTGTAGCCTATGGGGATGAATACATGGGCTGGGCCAGAGTTAGGGTGCCCTCAGCTGTATTTCCCTGGGGCCTGTATATTCTGTGACCTGTATGTTGTATGATTATTTGCAGGAGGGTTAGCCAAAATAATTGGGCTTCTCTGGGCATAGTTGTTTTTCTATTTTTTAAAAAGAAGATGAAGATGCTGTTAAAAATATATCTATCCAGAAAGATGTTGATTTGAACTCTAAAAAGCAACCTGGAGTCATCATTGTCCCTTTTGAATACAGAGCCACTGAGTCTGTAGCTTCCTTTCTAATGGCAGGTGCAGCCGAGGACACATGGGGGAGGGCCTCCCTGGGCCTCTGCATGGAGACCCCTCACCTGAGAAGGCACCCAACCCACCCTTGGTTTGGTTCTGTGCTGTTCCAGTATGTCAGGCAGCCCTCCCATGTCAAGAAGCAGCCTCGGGCTCTCCCGGCTGATGTGGAATAGAGAGCCCCGGTCTCGAGCCCTGGTTCTGCCACCAGCTGTGGCCATGAGCAGGCCACGCTGCTTCTGCGTGGCTCCTTCCGCTCACCTGGAAGGAACCAGGCTAGAAACCTCACAACGTTTCCCTTGCCCCGATGCTGGCAGCCTCTCAGAGCCTCTACCTAAAGGACGTGACGCATTTCACTGGACATGGTAATTCTCGTATCTGCCGGAGCTAAGCCTTAGAAACTGCGTATCCGGCCTCTCCTCTCCTCCCCGGCTGTCACTGCCACAGCTGACGCTGGTCTGAGGGACCCACCGCCCCATCTAGGGAACTTACAGAGTCACCCTATGCACTATAGGGCCTCACTTCCCTCCTCGGGCACTCAGACCAGGGGTGGGCTTCATCATCGACCCTCACCCCATAATTTGGAATTTTAAAATTAGTCTTAATGATTTTTTTAAAGTAATGTATATTTATTTTAGAACACTTGGACAAAACAGTGAGCCATGAGGAAAATAAAAATCACCCAACATTCCGAGACTAAGGGATAACCAGTCCTAACACTGTAGTGAATGTGTTTCTAGCTTCTTTTTTTTTCTTTGTTCCACTTCTCCCTCTCCACATAAATTCATGAAACAATTTCTTTTTAAAATTAATTTAGGTTTTCTTACAAGTTTTTTTTCTTGATGTGGACCATTTTTTAAAGCCTTAATTGAATTTGTGACAGTACTGCTTCTGTTGTTTATTTTTATTTATTTATTTTTTTGGTGTGAGGCCTGTGTGATCTTAGCTCACTGACCAGGGATCAAACCTGCACTCCCTGCATTGGAAGGCAGATTCTTAACCTCTGGACCACCAGGGAAGCCCCTAGGTTTTACTTAATGTGATTTTAGTATACTGGGTTGTTTGGTTTTTCTTCTCAAGGTTGCATTGACATTTTTCCATGTCACTAAATATTCAATAGCACTACTATAATAGATGCAGAACATTCCACCCAGTGGCTCTGCCCTAATTTATTTTACCTCATTGCTGGAAATTCGTGTTGTTTTCAAATTTCTTCTGTAAATGGTTTAGCAATATATTAAAATATATGTATGTGTATTTTTTAATTGATTAATTCAACAAGTATTTCTTGAGTGTGATTGTCTGGCCCTAATGGCTCAGTGGTAAAGAACTCCCCTGCCACTACAAGAGATGCGGGTTCGATACCTGGGTCAGGAAGATCCCCTGAAGAAGGAAATGGCAACCCACTCCAGTATTATTTCTTGGAAAATCCCATGGACAAAGAAGCCTGGTGGGCTACAGTCCATGGGGTTGCAAAGAGTCAGCCAAGACTTAGCGACTAAACAAAAACAAGTGCCTGGCCCCATGCTGGGAGCTGACAGTAGAGCAGTGAATAAAAATGGATACTATCCTAGCCCTGCAGAGCCTTACATTGTACTTGGGAGACAGACAGGAGACAGGTAAATATATAACATGTCAGGAGGTGATGTATGCTTTAAAGAAATGATAAGGCAGCATAAAGAGAATGACAGGAAGGGCTGCTGTTTTATCTGGAGTGATCATCAGGGAAGACCACACGAGGGGATGTGGTCACCAGTAATAATCAGGCGTGGCTAAGATAAGCACACTAGGCCAGAGGTCCTTACTACCTAACTGCCCTCTGTAAAAGCTGAAAGAAATACTTTGGCGCAGGCATTGTCTTCTGATTCTCTTAGTATTGGGACATCTAATTCTTTGATGTTATGGTGTGAACCACATCGAGCTGTTACTTACTGCAGTGTCTGGTGGAGAAGTTTCTCTGCTAATGGATATAATGGTAGCTAATTTTGCTCTAAGTATAAAGTAAATGTATTTTAGAATATGAGTTGGGCCAATGAGATATAGCTTCATACCCATAAAGATGGATACAAACAAAACAAAATACCAAGACCAGAAAATAACAAGTGTGGGGGCTGATGTGGAGAAACTGGAAGCTTTGTGTATGCTAATAGGAATGTAAAAGGGAATGCAGTATGATAGTTCCTCAAAAAATTAAAAACAGAATTACTACGTCATCCAATTCAACTTCTGAGTATATACGCCAAAGAACTGAAAGCAAGGTTTCAAAGAATTATTGGTACATTTGTGTACACAGCAGCATTGTTCACAACAGCCAAAAGATGAAAGTAACCC
The DNA here is from genome assembly GCA_006410875.1 of Neotragus pygmaeus. Classification (NCBI taxonomy): domain Eukaryota; kingdom Metazoa; phylum Chordata; class Mammalia; order Artiodactyla; family Bovidae; genus Neotragus; species Neotragus pygmaeus. The sequence goes on along the minus strand of SJYV01056248.1, from coordinate 1,230,232 downwards.
AAGTGTCTATTGATGGACAAACAGATAAACAAAATGTGATAAATACGTACAATGCAATATTATTCAGTCTGAAAAAGGAAGGAAACTGTGACATGCTACAGCAAGGATGAACCTTGAGGACATTATGCTAAATGAAATCAGTCACTCTCAAAAAGTCAAATATAGCGTGATTCTACTTAAATGAGGTATCAAAAGTAGTCAGACTCAGAACCAGAGAACCAGAAAGTACAATGGTTGCCGAGGGCCCAGGGGAGGGAGAAGGGGGAATTGCTTAATGGATATAGGGTTTCAGTTTTGCAAGATGAAAAGAGCCCTGGAAACTGGTTGTACAACAGTGCAAATGCATTTCACATTACTGGACTGTGTACACAAACATGGTTAGGATGGTAGATTTCATGTTACCTATTTTTTGAACCAAAATTAAATGCAAAGAAAAAAGGAGTTGGGATGAAAACAATCAATCAGCCACTTTCCCAGTGAACTGACCATCGTGAGGGCAGTCTGGCTGGGAAGACCAGAGTGAAATCTTATATTTCAGTGTCTGTCCTCTCTTCCTTCACCAGCACATGACTCTCTCAAGGATGGATCAAGGGGATCGTTTATCTAAATCTCTCCAGTGCTAAGGGGCTTAATAAGTATCTGTCCATACGATGATGACTTCACCCTTACTATCATCATTAAGTGAAGTCGCTCAGTCGTGTCCGACCCCATAGACTGTAGCCTACCAGGCTCCTTGGTCCACGGAATTTTCCAGGCAAGAATACTGGAGTGGGGTGCCATTTCCTTCTCCAGGGGATCTTCCCAACCCAGGGATCAAACCTGGGTGTCCCACATTGCCAGCAGATGCTTTACTGTCTGAGCCACCAGGGAAGTAAAGTAAATTTACTTCGTCATTAAAGTTAATGAATATTTGTGAGCTATGCATTTTCCCAAAGATTCCTAGTGATAGGGTTTTGCACTTTCTTTTTATTGTGGTAAAATACATATAAAATTTTCTCTTAACAACATTTAATAGTGGTGTGTAGTCATCACCACTACCTTGTTGCAGACCAGCCCCAAAGGAAACCCATACCCATTAGCAGTCACTCCCCATTCTCCATACCCTCCTGCCCTTGGCAACTGCTAAATCCACTTTCTGTGTCTTTGGATTCGTCTATTTCAGGTGTTTCATATCAGTGGAATCCCACAGTATGTGACCCTTATGTCTGCTTCTTTCACTTAGCAGTGTTGTCAGGGTCCATCCATGTTGTAGTATGTATCATTGCTTCATTCCTTCTTACTGTCCAATAATATTTCACTGCATGGCTCCACCGCATTTGGTTTATTTACCATTTGATGGGCATTCGGGTACTTTTCACCTTTTGGATATTGTGAATGGTTATGAATACCTGTCAGATATCTTGTTTGAACACCTGCTTTCAATTCTTTGGAGTGGAATTGCTAGGTCATATGGTAATTCTGTTTAGTGAATTGAGGAACCTAATGCATTTTAAAAAACATTTTAAAAAACTGGACAGTCATCTACTAAAGAAAGAAACATACTTGCAGAGTGGAGACAGGGAAGACAGCACCGAAAGCACCGAGCCCTAGGAGTTTGTGTGCTGTGCGTCAGAAGGACAGAGAGAAAGTAGGCAAGCATGCAGAGACAGAGCTCCAGAAATGTCACAAAAGAGCATGGAAACAGCCTCATATGATGGAACCAAAGTCATCTCCCGGACCATGAAGACCTCTTATCTTGGGTTACAGGTCAGTGGCAGAAATACAAGAGGAAAACTGTAAGAAGAAATGTAATCAGAGAAGCATGAACTGTTTCAGGCTCACACTCACATAATCAACAAGGTTCACTCCACAATGCCCAGGAATGGCAGGGACAGGCTCATTTAATTGTGCCAGGAGGCTCCTACAGTATTTCAGGCCCAGCAATGCCATATCATTCCCAAAGCATATCTTCTTTTTGAAATGGCAAATGCCCTTTCTGGTCTGTAAGATGTCCATTCATGAGTAGGTTGGATTTATTTTTTAACTACTACTTCTTGATCACCAGGAGATTATTCTGGTGTGGGCACTGATTTGAACATTTCTCTGAAAGGAGAGGATCACAGCACAGACTGCCCCCTGTGTACCCTGGTAAGCTGTGTGGGGTAAAGCTTTTCTTCTGTTCTCAGGGATAAGACTAGTTACCAGGGGCTCCAAATATTGCCAACTTGGATTAGAGTCTACTAGAGTCTGAAGGTTGAAGAACTACACAGCACTTACAGAGAAAGGCTATATAACAGAAATTCTTAAAACTCTTCCTTTGTAGTGATTGAGGGCAGAGATTAGCAAAATACAGCCAGCAGACCAAATGCAGCCAGTGCCTGCCTTCCCAAATAAAGTTTTACTGGCAGACAGCAATGCCCATTTCTTTATGTGATGTCTATGGCTGCTGTCCTGTCAAAACAGCAGAGGTGAATTGTTGTGATAGAGACCAGATGGCCAGCAGGACCTCAGACATGTCCTCTCTGGCCCTTTAAAGAGAAGATTTGCTAATCCCTGGCTTAGGATAAGGCTCTGGTGACCTGCAAAGCAGGTTGCCACTCCTGACCTTACCCCTCAGCCTCAGACCTGAGTACCCCCTGCTCCACCTGGTCCAGGTCACCTCTACCTTGCAGCCCCACAGGCACGTCCACTTGTCTCTGCCTGAAACCAGCTCCTTTCCTGCTCTTTCTTCTTGATGACACATCATCCACCCAGGCCCAGGTAGATACTCAAGAGTTCCTTTGTATAGCCAGTGGTCCGTCAGTGCCACACACCCAAGCACCTAATTCTGGAGGGTCAGGGAAAACCAGGAGTCTTAGCGAGGTGGTACTTACTTCTGGGGATCTTGCTGGGGTAAATCTTCTGGCATGGTTTATACTCATCCGGAGGAGGAAAATCTTCCATGGAATGGAACGTGAATTTAGATTCAAAGTCATCTGCACGCAAGGGAAATCGCAAAATCACTCTCATTACTATGATGATCCGAGTTTTAATAATTTCCAGGAGCAAACAGGTTTGCCTGCTCAGTGCAAGGTTTTAATGGCAGGGCTATTCTCTTCTAAGACATCCATTCACCTCTTAACTATTAATACTTATCTGGGACAAGGGGGAATCAGGACAAGTGAAGTCACAGACTCTTCCCATCATCCACCCAACTTCCTTCAACCAATGTCTTAAGGAAGCTTCCAAAGGGAGCAGAAGTGCCACAGGCTTATCCAGGGCCCACAGTCAGAGGTGAGGAATCTGGCAGCAACAAAGGCCCAGCCAAGTCCCTGTGGCCTGTGGTCCTTCCTGTGCTCCTGGAGGACTCTAGGTGGGGTGGAGAGGGGTGGAAAGAACAGGAGTCCTCAGCCTGGCTGGTGGGAAGGAGCCCAGCCTGTGTCCAGTTGGGAATCAGGGCTTCCCAAAGCAAATGGGTTCTGCCATGAGCCCCTGATGGCAAGAGGAGAAGGGTCTTGTGGCTCTGTTATGAGATGAGTCCCTGCTTTGTGATCTAGGTTTTGGGTGTGACAGTAGCTCAGCCCACCAAGGGGTCCAAAGATTCTTGGTCACACCCGACCCCAGATGACTTTCCTTCCTAATTCCACAGGTTTGCCTTAATTGTTCCTCTGCTGGTGGGCCTTCATCCATCCTCTCACCTTGTGCAAATCATTCTATCAGGCTTATGTCTAATTTCTCCATGGAGACAGGTGTGTACACATGCACATGCATGTGTGCATGTGCACACACACAGAACTTAAATGTTGGGTTTCTTCTTTCTCTGTAGTCTCAATCAGAAGGCTGGGGAGTAGATTCTGGAACCTCTCTCCCAGAAAGCCTCAAAAGAAACCCTATTTAACACAACCTATAGGTTGTTCTTCACCCCACTCACCAATGATATTCAGGCTTCCATTCCGCAGCTGACCTCCAGGCTGCTGGGTCGGGGTCCAGGCTAGGGCCTGCTGGCTCCTGCTGGAAAGCTCAGTGGTGGGTGACCTTGCAGGGGGTGCTGGGGGTGGGTTGAGTTTTCCCCCACCAGTCCCTGCAGAGAAGATGACAGTGTATTCAGATACAGGACTTTCAGATGGAAGATGCTAGGATGGTAGATGGTATAATCTTCTGGGAGAGGTGAGGTATTGAGATCTTTGGGTGTAAGATGATATGATAGTGAAAAGGCAGCCTCTCGAGCCAACCTTCTTGGGACTGTGTCCCAGTCGTCCTGCTGGAGTAATAACACCACCTCTCTGTGCCTCAGTTTCCTCATCCATAAAATGGGAACAATAATATATATATACACATTCTTGGGCTTCCCTCGTAGCTCAGATGGTAAAGAATCCACCTGCAGTGCAGGAGACCCAGATTCGATTCCTGAGTTGGGAAGATCTGCTGGAGAAAGGATAGGCTACCCACTCCAGTATTCTTGGGCTTCCTTGGTGGCTCAGCTGATAAAGAATCCACCTGCAATGTGGGAGACCTGGGTTCGATTCCCCGGGTTGGGAAGATCCCCTGGAGAAGGGAAAGGCTACCCACTCCGGTATTTTGGCCTAGAGAATTCCATGGACTGTATTAAATGAGTTGATTTAATTAAAATGGCATGTAGTAGGAGCTCAATCAATATTAGCTGCTATGATAGTATCAACCCTTGTCATCAGATGGTATAGCCCAAAGAAGTGAAGATAATGCACAATCCTATGCAAGGGAAGGACTCTCCATAGACTCTCCACTCTCTTGGGGTGGGGCTGGATGAACAGGCTGGCGGGGGCTTACTCCTGCCCCTGCATTTCTGCTCACACTCATTCTCCTGCACTTTAGTCCCTTGTTTCTCCTTCCAGTTAATTAAAAACCTACCTGGCCCCCAGGGCCCAACTCAAATCCCACCTACTTCATGAATTCTTCCCTGATGATCTCCTTTGCATGACTTCTTTGCATGACTCATTTGGCAGTTAATCATCTGCTGCCTTGGCACATCAACTCTTCACCTTGCTCTTGAAGTGAAGACAACTGCACCATCAGTATCTGTGCCAAGATGTTCACAAGTACAATCTCCTACTCTTCCCTGTGGTTGGTCTGAGCAGAAATTACCCTCGTGTTGTTCATGGAAAGCCAAGTTTCATGTCCAAAGACACAGTGGAAGAGGCCAGACAAGCACCCATCCCAGCATCCGGTTTGCAGCGCGGAAGCTGGCCACCCACAGCCATCAGTGTGCCTCGCCCCTCAGCTCCACCCTCTGCCTTTCCCTTTCTCAGTCTCCCTCCTCTTCCTTGCTGGTCTTCCCTTCCTCTGTACCAGGATCCACTAGGATTTACTTGTTCCCACAAGGGGACGAAAGAGGATAAGGGGCTGTAGACCTCTCTTCTGGGTGAGAAGCTGCCTCTCCACTTGGTCAGAGAGAAGGAAGTCAGGCTGCTGAGCCCCTAGCTACCCCTCTCCCCAGGCAAAGCACTCCAGGCATACTTCCTCACTTTGGTATGTATAACAATCCTTTGTAAAAGGTGTTATTGTTACTATTTCCATTTGTCAAATTAAAAAAAACAAGGTTCAAGGACATTAAAAACAGAAGAGGGTGGGAAGGCAGGATTTGAACTCCATCTCTCTGAATCTAAAGCACTGATTTTTTTTCACCTTATTTTAAACATTTAGGAATCATGAGCCTCAAAGGGGCTCACTAGTACTAATGCTGGACATTATGATTAGTCAGTTCAGAAGAGAATGATTAAAATCTTATCTCTTATGATCAAAAGCGTTAAAAATATCCTTGCTTTTTGTACCAGGAACTCCCTTTCAGGAACTTATCCTTTAAAATAAAAATCTAAAATGTAGACTACAATTGGTATAAATGTATTTCCTGCAATATTATTTGTAATAACAAAAAATGGAATCAACTTAAATATCTTAACACTAAAAATATGGTACATATCAATTATCATATTAATATGCTTATAGATACATTTTAACAATTTCACAATATCAAATTACATCAAAATTGCTTTTAATATTATTTTAAATAAAAACAGAATAGAAAATAGTATATACAATATCGTATTAACCATGTAAATATGTAGATATGTTAAGAGAAAAAAAGAAACACATCCAAATATGATAGTTTTTACTTCTATGTGATGTTATTATGGGTGATTTCATTTTTTTCTATTTGCTCTACAATGAGCTTGTATTATTTTTAATTCAAGGATATATATTTAAGAAACTTTCTGCATTAAAAGATTTTCTGCAGATTCAAAGATACAGAGAATGATCTTTGTAAATAAAAGAAAAATTATCTTTGTAGTAAACTGGT
>SJYV01056248.1:1182593-1218835 GCA_006410875.1 Neotragus pygmaeus | reverse complement strand
GCGGTGGGGCGGGCATGCTGGGGCGAGGGGGGGCCGCCCTGGCCGTGCCATGCCCCTCGGAGGCGTTGCCTAGCCTGGGAGACGCAGGGGGGTTGAACGGGCTGCTGACAGTCTTGGTGGGAAGCCGTGGAGAAGGCGCCCGGGAGCCAGGGCCCTGGCCGGTCTTGCCACCTGAAAGTGAAAGAATTCTGAGTTAGCTCAGCGGGTAGAACCGCTGAGAGACCCCAGCGGGAGAGACCCCAGGGTGTGCGCCCTAGCGAGGGGCTCTGTCCAGCACGACCTCAGTGAACCGCATGCTGGTCATTCTCTTCCTGCGTGTCCACTGGAGGCTGCAGGTGGAGCAGCTGGCACCCAAGAGGGATGGCCCAAGGCCCTTGCCTGCAGAAACACACTGGCCTCCGGTGAGACAAGCCCAGCTGGAGCTGCCAGACTGCGGCTGTGGCACCAGCGCCCTGCTGTATCCCACCTCCACCCTCTGACCAGGATGTGGGGCTGCCCTGAACTCCTTCACCCTTCCTCCTCTCAGGGCCACCCTCTCCCTACCCTGTTATTCTCTAGGCCCGTCAGCCACGTCTGCGGGTGTACCAACCAGAAGCTCCTGATGAGGGAGGTTTTCCTCACTCCGGCATTTTGTGAACATGGACTTTGTTTCTGACTTGAGAGGAGATTCAAGATTCCCTGAATATACTAGGTGATTGGAAAGTCAGTGGGAATACACCCTGCCTTGGGGATGCAGGTCCAATGACCTTGAACCTCCCAGTTCCATACCCTCTGGAAACTCAAAAATCCCTTTCCCAAGGGGTTTTGCCCATTTCTAAGCGGCTTACTGTCTCCTGATCTCCTGGCTTTCTTACCCTGTAGATCCTTCACCACATAAACCCCAAATTGAAATCTGATATCTCTTTACATCCAATGCCAATAGCAACAACAACTTGCTCACAGTAAGCACTTGTGTTTGGTGGGTGTCATGGAAGACTTGGGTGGAGGGTGCTCCCTGGTTGGGGCCTCACTCTTTGCACACACTTTCACCCTACTTGCCTCTTCTTACCCATTTTTCCCCTCTGTCACTTCAAAGTAAAAAAAAGTCCCTTTTGTTTACTGCATAAAAGTTCTGTAGTCACTTAAACATGTCCTTGGAGTATCAATCACTCCACTTAGGAGGCATATTAAGACATTTCTTCCAAATAAATACACTTTCCCTAAAAGGAATTTTTGGGAATACATTTTTCAGCACCTGTATATTTTATAATCTCTATGAAAATATTTGGAAACCACTAGAAAACGTTTGTTTCTCACACCTTCAGCTTCCTGGTGCTGCAGAATAGGAAACACAGGTTTCATATCAAAGTATAATGCCAGCAGCTGTTGGTGGTTCTGAGCTTTTCAGTCCCTGAGTCTCCAGTGTGTTTACCAAACCAGGTGCTACAAGTACTTGGTGCCAAAAGTCAGGCTGATCACGGAAGGGCGTGGAAGAGGTGACTCTGGGGCTGAAACTAAGTGAGCAGGACCACAGTAACTCTGGCTTTCCAAACGGATGACCCTACTCTCGCTATGATGTGACAGCCACCTGGACACATGACTCATGACATGAGTCTCAACTGTGGAATACTCTTCTGGAGGCAGGGTGGAGCTGTCATTATTCCTCTTGAAATTTTCTTTTAGATGGCTGTGGAGGAGATAATATCTTTGTACATATGCATCCACCCTGGCGGACTTGGTTCCGCCAGGGTGCTAAGGCAAGCACTGCCAGAATGGCTGGCTGTCCATGAGCATCAGCAGGAGGTTCCCACTTGGCCTTTTCAGGGTCAGGATCTACCACCTGTGATTCCAGCGTGTGACATTTTCTATGAGGTCCAGGGTAGGTGTCAGCCTCAGAGATTCCTGCTTCCAAGTGCTCCAGCCTGTTTTCAGTAGTCCACAGGGATGAAGATGGAGGACTAGGCAGCTCTCCAGACGAGACAAGGCCTCTGTCTCTACCCACCAGCCAGATGACTTTAAAGAGGTAACAAGTTTGAGTAGCAAAATCAATCCCAGAATAACTAATCTTAAGTTTTTAAGTGTCTGAGAGCACCATGTATCTGAGTGGGTCAGTTAAAGTGCAGGAGCCTCTACTTACTAAATGGCCAACCTAATGAGAGATGGGCAAACCTGTTTGTATCACCATGTGAGCAGCAGAAGCAAGGACAGCACAAATCCTTGCCCAGCTCGTGTGCATGCCCATTCTGGGATGAAGCAGAGAGCTGAGCCGCGCGAGTTCAAGGGGAGACCCACAGGAGTCAGAATCAGCTCTGGCGAGGAAACCAGGCAGCAGACAGGGCTCCGAGAGTGAGCACCAAGCGAAAGGTTTCCTTCATCACATGATCGCAAGCCCTCGAAATCCAACCAGCAACACAAAAGCAGACCATGAAGTGGCAGGGAAAGGCCACCTGGAGAGCATCAAGGGGGCTTTGTTGACATGAAAGGAATCAGCTTTTGAGCCTGGGTGTTTATCAAAAGATGAACTATGTCTTCCTCCTTCCATCTGTGTATGTTTCCAGGAGACCTCGTATTGCATGGAAGTCTCATTATAGAATGTGTGACACATTCTATACAAGCCAGTGATGTCTAGGGTTTGTTACATGGCAACACCTAACAGACATGATGCTAGAGACCCATCACAACTCACACTGCCAGTGAGTCCACAGTGACGTCACGAAGACCTTCTATTGTTGCTGGGAGACAGTGTGAGGAACTCCGCCCATGCATGGCAAAGGTCATGAGGAAGGAGGCTTCGGCATATACAAAGGTGGGATCGAACCTCAGGAAACCCCCTGTTCCCGAGCATCTACCCTCAAAACCAGAGTCTACCTACTTTACTGTTTCATGCTCTCACCTACACATCTGACTTTATGGGGGGCTGTTCCCCACCGGTTCTCTCGGAGAAGGAGTAAACTTGCAGCTCCAGTCAATAAAAATTCCCGGGTGTGACAAGGGTGTCTCAGGTCAAACCTCTCTACTGGCAGACTAGCTTGTGTGACAGGATTATCCACACTCCTGCCACTGCACATGATTGTTTACTACCTCTCAACCATAAACAGCACAGAGAGTTTGGAGTATTTTGAAAATCTTAATTAGCATAGGCTTTTCTCATTGTTGAGTCAATGATTGCTGCCAGGCCTCCATATCCTTAGGCACCTGGGAATATATTAATGTATTTGGAATATAGNTTTTTTTTTTTTTTTTCTCTGCCTTTTCTAAATCCAGCTTGAACACCTGGAAATTCTTGGTTCACCTACTGTTAAAGCTTCACTTGGAGAATTTTCAGCATTACTTTGCTAGCATATGAGAGTGCAATTGTGCAGCAGTTTGAACATTCTTTGGCATTGCCTTTTTTTGGGATTGGAATGAAAGCTGACCTTTTCCATTCCTGTGGCCACTGCTGAGTTTTCCAAATTTGCTGGCATACTGAGTGCAGCACTTTAACAACATCATTTTTAAGGATTTGAAATAACTCATATGGAATTCCATCACCTCCACTAGCTAATGGGTATAGGTTTCCTATTGGTGTGATGGAAATGGTCTCGAACTAGACAGGGGTGATGGTTGCAACAACACAGAATATATAAATGCCACTGAATTGGACACTTTAAAATGGTCAAAATGATGAGTTTTATATTGTGTTATTTTAAAATAATTAAAATAATTATTTTACCATGAATTTTTTTTAAAGCATTTGAAAGTTGATGGTAGATATGCTAAACATCATCAGCAGATCAGGAAAGGTAGCTCTGATTCTCTCACCCATGTAGACTGTACACCGAGCAGGTCTGAGATGGCCAGAAGTGTGTCCTGATTAGCACTTGTGGCCCTGTCCTGAGCAAGCCAGGAGTGTCTGGCTGAGCCTCACATGGCCTGCCCTTGGCTCTTAGGCCAGATGCTCACTTACCCTCAATCTGCGGGGCACTGCGGTCATTGATCTGTGTGACTTTTCGGAGGCGAGTCCCTTGCTGGATATCAGCTAACAGTGCACTCCGACCTTTGGCATCTGCCTTTCTCAAGCCGGAAGCATCTGCACTTACCTGTAAGGGAATAAGAGGGGTTTGATTATAATTCCACATAACATTTGCAGGTAAGCCATATGTCCTATCTGAGGAAAGTTTCCCCTCCCATACTTTTCTGCCTTCCCTGTTTGCTCTCCCCTGCATCACTCTCACCAGTGCAGTTATCTAGGGGTCTTAGGTCTTGCGGGAGGCTTACCTCCTGCCCTGCTCACATTCTTCTCCCTGGGGACCCAGAACAGATTCTTTCTTGTGCTGAAACTCCCATAATCTTAAAGAGCCCTAATTCACGGCCCCATTTCCTCCTCATAGGTGAGCCCATCCACTTATCTGGGCTTCTAGCTGTGTGTTCCCGACTCTGGCTCTCGGGTTCTGAATAATTACCCTGCCTGGTGTCCCCAGGTCCCCTCCTGGACCAAATTCAGAATGAAAGAAGTGCAGGGGGTGGCAAGGAAAGTTTAGTGACTGCTTTCTTCTCTGTGTCTGAGTGTGTTATTTAATTCTCACAAAATCTTGTGTGTTTCAAGTGAGTTTACCCTCATCTTACAGGTGAGAAAGGACTATGAAATCTCTTCCCAGTCACAGGGCTGGGTCCTAACCCAGATCTGCTGAATTCCAAAGGCCACGTGCTTTTTATTTTGAAGCACTACAGAGATCAAGGTCATGGTGCTGTAGTTATGGCAAGTATTCTCTGGGCTATGAAAATGCTTTGTAAACATGTTCACTAGAATAACCTCTGCAAGTAACACTGAGGTCCGACTGTTTCACTTCCACTATAGCTTGTGCTGATATAGAGGGGTCTTCATGGGCTATCAGAACCAGGGAGCAGCAGAAAGAAGTTACACAGGTTGGTGGCAAATAAGGGAGGCGGGGGTTATACTAGAAGACATAGCCAGGAGGACCCTCCACAATTAGAAGGTTTATATTACATGACCTAAGATCTGGTTAAACATTTCTCGAGGTGAGAAATACTTTCTAGCACCTGCTGTGTGAGGAATACCATGTCTTTGGTTTTCAGCTTAAACATCGCTTTGGAGGTCGTTCCTGGCCCTTAACCTAAATAAGGCTACCCAGGGTTCTCTCTTAGGGCACCATATTCCTTTTATCCCCTGTAAGTTTGTCAGTGTATACATTTACACGTACCATTCCTTGTGGAAAATTTCCAACTGTGGTTATGAGTTGCAGATTCACCACCCCACAAGACTCTCTTAGGAAAAAGATCTTGTTCTGTCATTCCCTAATACCTCCCCAGAGAGTAAAACTTGGCCCTGCTGCTGCTGCTAAGTTGCTTCAGTCGTGTCTAACTCTGTGTGACCCCATAGATGGCAGTCCACCAGCCTCCGCCATCCCTTGGATTCTCCAGTACTGGAGTGGGATGCCGTTGCCTTTTCGGAAAAATTGGTCCTAGATAGGCTCAAAAACTGTTTACTGGATGAATGAATGAATGAGTGTGAATGAACTAAACCCACGATGCATAACACACTGGTCTTGCTCTCAAGGGCATAAGCAGGTACGAGGGAGACAGTACACTCATGCACAGCATATGACTGCATGTCCACGTGAGTCGCACAGAGAGGAGGACTCCAAGAGTTCAGAAAGGATATACTTATCAGGCTCAGCAGGCTTTGAGGAGAAGGCAATGGCAACCCACTCCAGTACTCTTGCCTGGAAAATCCCATGGACGGAGGAGCCTGGAAGGCTGCAGTCCGTGGGGTCGCTAAGAGTTGGACAGGACTGAGCTACTTCACTTTCACTTTTCACTTTCATGCACTGGAGAAGGAAATGGCAACTCACTCCAGCGTTCTTGCCTGGAAAATCCCAGGGATGGCAGAGCCTGGCAGGCTGCTGTCTATGGGGTCACACAGAGTCGGACATGACTAAAGCGACTTAGCAGCAGCAGCAGCAGCAGGCTTTGAGGAAGACAGGAGACCTTAGATGGTCCTTGAAGGACAGACAGAACTTATACGAGCTCTTGCAATAGCCATTTTCTCCACATGGCCACTTGCCAAAAAGAACAACCAGAGACTCTCCAGTGTCTCTCTCAGACTGGAAATGAAGGCAATTGCGGTTTTAGTTAAAAGGTGCCGAGTCTGCATTTTCACCAGCTGACTCCATGGCCCAAGTGATGCATCTTACACAGGCTTTGAAGGGCACAAGCTTCAAAGTCAGGTTCTTATTGCCTGGAAACATGCTTTTGATCTCTTGAGAAGAGCTCACTGATGATGGTCAACAACTGAGCTATGAGCCAGAGGTCCCAATCCTAACGATACACATCTTTTATGCATATATGTACAAATGCACATGTACAGCAGGATATTTCCCACACAAGATGATCTTTAAACTCTTTCTCTATAAACCATTAGCCCATAAGTAATTTTAAACTTCAAGATTTATAAAGTTTACTCTTGTGTTTAGAAACAATTAGTAACAGGAATAAAAGGCAAACAGAAATATCATGACCCTAGTCAAGAGAAGTATGAACATTTTTGTAAAAATCTAGCATTACAGTTGCGGGATTAGAGGGTAAAAGTGTTTTGTCATTTTCTTCCTAGTTACAAGGTAAACAACAAAATGAATTGCATTCTTCTGTTAAAAGAAGCAACTGGAACCATACTCTAACAATCCCTGAGTCGGGGTGTGGGTGTTCATCTTACCATCTTCAAACTCCATCTTTAAACTGATTACCCAAATGCACCCCCCCCGCCCCCAACCATTCCTTAAGCTTGCCCATCCCAGGCTTTAAAAGTGAGTGCCATGAAGCACATAGTACCTCCCTGGAATATGATTTTGGGGGACGGTACTAGGTCCTCATTGCTTCTCAGGCTTTTCTCTAGTTGCAGAGAGTGGGGGCTGCTCTCCAGTGGCGGGGTGCAGGCTGCTCATGGCAGCAGCTTCTCTTGTTAAAGAGCAGGGGCTCCAGGGCTTGTGGGCTTCAGCAGTTGCAGCACAAGAGCTCAGCAGTTGTGGCTCCTGGGCTCTCGAGCACAAGCCCAATTGCTGTGGCACAGTTGATCTGTGGCATGCGGGATCTTCCTGGATCAGAGATTGAGCCTGTGTTTCCTGCATTGGCCGATGGATTCCCCACCACTGAGCCGGCCATCAGGGAAGCCCTGGAATAATGATGTGAATTTGTGTTTCTACTGGGCACAAGCCTCAGTACATTCTTGTAAATTCCACATGACAGACTTGTTGATAAACATCTTCCAGATCAGCTGGAGGGTATAGCAGGTCCCATTATGTTTCAACATCCTTCTGTGTGTGTGTGTGTGTGTGTGTGTGTGTGTGTGCAGTCGTGTCTGACTCTTTGTCCCCATGGACTGCAGCCCACAGGCTCCTCTGTCCATGGGATTCTCCAGGCAAGAATACTGGAGTGGGTTGCCATTTCCTCCTCCAGGGGATCTTTCTGACCCAGGGATACAACTCACACATCTCCTGGGCCTCCTGCATTGGCAGGTGGATTCTTTACCACTAGCACTACCTGTGAAGCCCCTCATTCTTCTTTGCTGCCTTTTTCCCATGTGCCACTGTCTGCCAACAAAGATCCATCTAGTCAAAGCTATGGTTTTTCTGGTAGTCATGTATGGATGTGAGAGTTGGACTACAAAAAAAAGTTGAGCACCGAAGAATTAATGCTTTTGAACTGTGGTGTTGGAGAAGACTCTTGAGAGTCCCTTGGACTGCAAGGAGATCGAACCAGTCCATCCTAAAGAAAATGAGTCATGAATATTCATTGGAAGGACTGATGCTGAAACTGAAACTCCAATACTTTGGTCACCTGATGAAAACAACTGACGCACTGGAAAAAATCCTGACGCTGGAAAGATTGGGGGCAGGAGGAGAAGGGGACGACAGAGGATGAGATGGCTGGATGGCATCATCGGCTCAAAGGACATGAGTCTGAGTAAACTCTGGGAGTTGGTGATGGACAGGGAGGCCTGGTGTGCTGCAGTCCTTGGGGTCACAAAGACATGGCTGAGCTACTGAAAGGGACGGAACTGTCTGCTTGCCCTGATAATGTTCCACTAGAGGGCGCTCCCTCACCTGGTATTAGTAAAGCTAACCTCAGTCTTCTGTGAGGTAGGAAAGAGCAAATAACTTCATGGCTAAGGGGACCACAGCTCAATTGGTTTTGTACAAAAGGACATCTAAGGACATATTCATCAGCACACTGAAGACCATATTTTGCTGTGGTGGGTGTTTCTACTCCACCTGAAATGTTTATTAACAGTTCATTCGTAATTTGCTTTCTTAAAAATTAAGCCTAAGAGATCTGGTTACTGTGGTTACTGGATACAGAAACAGGAAAGAGAAGATTTTCATATATTCACTGGGTCTTTTACTCTATGTAAATCCTGCTTATTGGCAACTTCACTAAAAAAACTTGAGCGAGAGAGTCACCCCTGAACACTTTTTCTATGGCAAACATAACCAATAGGCTTGCCTGCCCCTGCTACATACAAAACAAGGAACTGAGCTATCATTTGAACGTTTGCTACTGTTCTTTCTTAACATTGCTATTGAGTGCGACAATTTGTGAGTTCCACACAAAGCTTTTGTTGACTCAGTTTTTCGAAAGCAAGCTTCCCATGGAATAGCCTGGATACTAAAAAGATGCAAAGTGGTAGAAGAGTAATGCAAATTTAGACCATGGCCCTTCCAAATACAGGCTGAAAAACTGAAGTAAACCAGGAAGATGAGAACAGTACTAAGTGGGCCAAGGACAACGAGGTATCTGTCCTCCTGTCTTGATGAATTATAAGAGCTTTTGCATATCCATTTGTCATCCTGGCAAATGAGTTGATCAGGGTTCAGTATAGTTTGAGAGAGGAGGATGGCGGTCCAGCCCAAATGAGTGAAATGCATGTTGACCTGCTGCTTGTGACGCTGCTGTCCTATGTCATTACTGCATCTGATTGATATAGGTTTCTGTGAGAAACACTAATCAAAATCTAGCAGGTTGTTTGTCTCAAAGATGATCTTAAACCAATCATTGCAGTGCGATTCCAGCCTTGCAATCTCCTAAAGGTGACTTCTCCAATGGGGCTGTTAAACTCAAATTAGCACTCAGGCTTCCAGGCACACAGCTTGTTTCTTAGCCCTGCCCTCAGCCGCCCCTTCCTTCTCTATACTCGGGGGCAGACAGGGATCAGTAGCCTGCGTACTTGCACTTCTTTACTAAATCTGAATTCCAAGAACAGCCAGAACTGGCATTCATTTCCTCCTGCTGCTACCATCTTTATGTAGAAGAGAGAGCCTGAGATCCAACAGGGACACAGGAAATATTTTCAGAGAACGTGAACTCTCCCCTGTCAGGCCTGACACAATGTTCCCTGTACCCCGAATGTGCACAAGCCAGGCTGTTACATAATGAGGCCTTTTGAGATCTAACAGTTTTGTTTCTCATTTTCAGAAGTTCAAATACTGTATACAATTAAAAATGGACTTTCTAGTACAGCCACTGTGGAAAACAGTGTGGAGATTCCTTAAAAAATTGCAAATAGAACTGCCTTATGACCCAGCAATCCCACTGCTGGGCATACACACCAAGGAAACCAGAATTGAAAGAGACACATGTACCCCAATGTTCATTGAAGCACTGTTTATAATAGCCAGGACATGGAAACAACCTAGATGTCCATCAACAGATGAATGGATAAGCAAGCTGTGGCATATATACACAATGGAGTATTACTCTGCCATTAAAAAGAATAAATTTGAATCAGTTCTAATGAGATGGATGAAACTGGAGCCTATTATACAGAGTGAAGTAAGCCAGAAAGAAAAACACCAATACAGCATACTGACACATATATATGGAATTTAGAAAGATAGTAATGATGACCCTGTATGTGAGACAACAAAAGGACACAGACATAGACAATGGACTTTTGGCCTCAGAGGGAGTAGGAGAGGGCGGGATGATCTGGGAGAATGGCATTGAAGCATATATACTATTATGTAAGAAACGAATCACCAGTCTATGTTTGATACAGGATGCAGGATGCTTGGGGCTGGTGTACGGGGATGATCCAGAGAGACGTTGTGGGGTGGGAGGTGGGAGGGGGATTCGGGATTGGGAGCTTGTGTACACCTGTGGTGGATTCATGTCGATGTATGGCAAACCCAATAGAGTATTGTAAAGTTAAATTAAAAAATAAATAAATTAATAAATTTAAAAAAAAAAAGGACTTTCTATCCTCTTTTTCTGGTTTCTTAAACAACTGTCTACACACCCAGGACTGTTACCTGGAATACAGAGCTGCTTCCCACAGCATCATATCCTTATCAGGAGGTGAAGCAGAGTGTGGACCCATTCATTATGGCTATAGGTGATAGGCAAGTCTGGGCCTATTCTCTACGTCCACAGGAACTCCATCTGTCAAAGGCATCTCACCCAGGGACATCAATTCTGTCACCATATGCTGGCAGCTATCTCCATGCCCAAGGACCTGGAGGCCATCTCAGACCTTTCTCTCTTCCTCATTCTCAATAGCCACTACATCACAAACTCCTGGTGACTTCTCCTTGGTGATGACTCTAGAATCTGGCTCCTTTTCTCCATCGATGCTGACTTAATGCAGGCCACCAGTATTAATGCAGGCACTTCCAGATTCCTTCAGCTGGTCTTCCTGCCTCCTGTCTTGCCCTCCTCTGCACAGCCATCCGAGTGGTCTGTATAAGGGACATGTCACTTACCATGTCCACAAAAACCTTTGCTGGCTCCCCACTGCCATCAAGATCAAGTTCAAATCCCTTCACGTTGCACAAGGCCCAACCAAGTGACCAGCCCCAACCTTTCCTTCCATGCTGGAGCTCACCTCTGGACCTTAGCTGGAGCTAACCTCTCTGCTCTTTTCACACTTGGCTCTTGGCTATTTTCCAGGAAGCCTCCTGATCCTGGAAAGCCAGATAAAGAGCTCTGTTTTGTTCCTAGAACAACATGCTTACCCTTAGCAGTGCTCCTGCCAGATCAGGTGACTCTGCTCAAAACCTGCAAGGGTTTTCCATTTCCCTTGGAGTAAAAAAAAGTCAAAGTTCTCATTAATATCACCCACTGGGCTTGACTGCATTGCGTATGCTGAGTTTACCTACAACTGCCAACATTTTCCTACCCATACTGGTGTTATAAAGCAGTTCCACTGTATGGCAATCCTCCCTATCTTTGAACTATACTTTCAAGCCTGTGTTCAAGCTTCTACCTCTAATGGGAATGCTCCCATTGTCCCAGCACTCTATGCTTGCCCCAATTTTTACTTCTCCCTTAAGTGAAAAGTGAAAGTGTTAGTTATTGAGTCGTGTCTGACTCACTGTGACCCCATGAATTTGTAGCCCATCATACTCCTCTGTCTATGGGATTCTCCAGGCAGGAATACTGGAGTGGTAGCCATGTCCTTCTCTGGGGGATCTTCTTGACCCAGGGATGGAACCCTGGTCTCCTGCACTGCAGGCAGATTCTTTACTGTCTCAGCCACCAGGAAGCCCAATTAGCTCTACATCAAAAACTGCTTCCTTTACAAGATCTTTTATTTAAAACTTCTTCAGCTAGTCTTTTCCTTATATGATCCACACCCACTCCAAAGCATATCGTTTGTAATTCTTGCCAAATACTATAGCTTTTATATTGTGCATTGTTTTTCCTCTTATTTTTGAGTGGAAACTTAGCATGCAAAAAAAAGTGTTCATCTTTTAGTACCAGCATATACAACTTAAAAAAAAACTGAGAGCAAACTATTAGTATTTTGTTGAAATGAACTCTATAAACTTCAAGACCGTGGGTTTTTGACATTTGTCTGCTCCAACAAAACATGCAGGTATGGTAAGAGAAGTCACTGCCTTTGAGGTTATGTCATAGTCCTGGAGTTTCAAACCATTTTCATACCTTTATCCTTTGGTCACTTTGTCCCAAGAAATGGGGATTCATTCAGCACTATTCTCTCTTATTTGATGATGCTGATATTCCCTGGCTTTTAAGACTAAAATTTAAATTATGAGAAAGTCTGATTTTAAAACCTGTGTTGGAAGAACAACCTTGTAAACTCAAAAAAGAGCCCAGCATTAGTTGTCTAGGGCCTGACACTAGGAGTTGCTAAGAAATACATAATCATAGTTGGAACAATGTCTCAAAAACCGGTTCAGGTTTCATATCTTCTATTTATTTTAGTCAAAAAGTATTACCAAAAAGAAACATGTTCCCATCCCAGCAGATTAATTTGCAAGCCAGCGAGATAATATGCTGTTGTTCAGTCACTCAGTTGCGTTCGATTCTTTGCAAACCCATGGACTGCAGCACGCCAGGCTTTCCTGGAATTTGCTCAAAGTCATGTCCATTGGGTCAGTGATGCCATCCAACCATCTCAGCCTGTGTCGTCCCCTTCTCCTCCTGCCTTCAGTTTTTCCCAGCATCAGGGTCTTTTCCAGTGATTCGGCTCTTCACATCAAGTGGACAAAGAAATAACACTATTGTGGGCAATTCCAGCTCATCCCTCCCAGCATTTCTGTCTCGGTTAAAGGTTTTCTCCCATTCGTCAAAGCTTTAATCCTGTGACTCCTTCCTCTCTTTCATTTGAAACAATCAGCTTCCACTGAGATCCAGTTCCTACCCTTTACTATGCACACAGAGGTGACTTTGGAGTCTGGGTAAGGAAGCTGCAACATGCAAAGGGTGATAGCAACAGCAATAACTCAGAGAAAATGGGAAGGCATATGTGTGTGCTGGGCACAGTCCCAAGTACTGTGCTGTGCTCAGTCATTCAGTCGGGTCTGACTCTCTGAGACCCCACAGGCTGTAGTCCGCCAGGCTCCTCTGTCCATGGAATACTCCAGGCAAGAATACTGGAGTGGGTAGCCTATCTCTTCTCCAGGGGATCTTCCCAATCCAGGAATTGAACCCAGGTCTCTCCTGCATTGCATGTGGATTCTTTACCAGCTGAGCTACCAAGGAAGCCCTCCAAGTACTGTATGTATATTAATTCATTTACAGGGCATTTGGACAATCCCACGATGGAGGTACTAGTTATGGATATTATGTCCAGTTTACAGATGAGGCCCGGAGAGGAAGCAGGCTATCTGCCACTAGTAAGAGGAGAGCTGAGAGGTGAGCCCAGGCAAGTCAGGGTCTTTCATCCACCATGCTAAGTCTTAGTAATGACATCACTCAGGAAAATTGTGAAGGGTGAACACCCAGGAGACACATGGGAAGCCTGAAGCTGGGTGGGGGCAGTGGGCCCCCTGCCTTCTGACTGGGGACCACAACAGATGTTGCGTCAAACGGAGTGTGACAGCCAGAGTAGAAAGCAAGGGGCAGGGAAGGGCATCAGAAGGAAGAGGAAGGGAGGAGGGAGAGAAAATGAGAGGGGCTGGGGCCGAAGGAGCTAAGTGCTAGGCCTTTGCCAGGGCCAGAAAGGACAGCCAAGGCTGAATGATGGAGCCTGAGAACAGTCTGATTGCTGCATTAAACGTGATCCAGCAGCCGTCTTGGCAGGGGGAGGGCGGAGAGCACTTAAAATGGAAACTGCTTAGGGTAACTCTATGCTGTGAGGCTGATACCCTCCACTGCAAAGAGCCTGTACCTGAAACTCCCTCTTCAGGTAACACAGAAGCCTGTGTGGGCCAACCCTGCTGGTCCACCTCTTTCTTTCCTAGTGTAGGCCCCCTACTCTCCTTTCATACCTCTCTGCTGGCTGCAGGGGAAAATGCAGGGTTTTCAGCACATGGCCTCCCTTGTTGACTCCGAAATAAAGATTATGAGCACTGACTACAGTCTATACTTCAACCTTCTACCCCACACATTTTACATCCCAGCCACCTGGCCCAGCTCTGCAGCCCCTGTATTGGTCACGTACTTGTTATCTCAAGTTCAAGACTCACGCACTCCCTCTGGATGATATGCCCTCTTCTTCCAACTCTGTCAGTCAAAATCCCATTCATCTTGGGACTTTCCTGGTAGTGCAGTGGATAGGAATCTGCCTGTCAATGCAGGGGATGGTTTGATCCCTGGTCCAGGAAGATTCCACATGCCACGGAGCAACTAAGCCCAGGCATCACAACTACTGAAGCCCAAGTGCCTAGAGCCTATGCTCTGCAACAAGAGAAGCCACTGCGGTCAGAGGGCTGGTCACCACAACGCAGAGTGACCCCCACTCGTCGCAACTAGAGAAAGCCCATGCAAAGCAACAGAGACCCAGCACAGCCAAAAAATACAGAAAATGAGAAATTAATTTAAAAAGGAGGCTTTCTTTAGAAAAAAATCACTTTCATCTATCTTTCAAGGCATAGCTATAAAGCCTCTTCCAGAGACGCCTCGATTAAACCAAGTCAGAATTAATTTCTCGCATTTACTTACTGTATAATAGCCATACATTTTAGATGTTTAACCCAGATATGCAGATATTGGCTGAGGTTTCCTGAGCCCTGGAGATCTAAAGGAGACTGGCTCAGAGCCATTCTTGAAGCCCTTGGGACTCTCCAAGCTTCCCAAAGAGTTCTACAGTTTCAAGGCCGTGTATGCCTCATGGGCACGCGTGCTTCCAGATTCCAGGTAGCAACTCCGCATTGAGCACCGGATACCCCTGGACCTCATATGGTCGCTCATCATTCCAATACAGGAGGATTCACTGGCTCAGAGTCCCCCACTCAAATCAGTGTTCTGGTTCCTCTCTCTCACAGTCGTCTTAACTGTACCTTCCCTCTGCTCAGCCTCTTTGGAACAAAGCAAATTCTTCCCCTTGCTTCGTGTGGTGCGGCTTAGTCACTCTAGCCATTCTTATTCTGCTTCATTCCTGCCCTCACGGTCCACACCCGATCCCACCTCTTTATAGACTATAAAGATGTGTCTCCAAAGACAGGTCTCTCCTTAAGAAAAACTCTGATGCCAGTTGCTGAGACCATACGTTTCAGAGCATTTTAAAAAATATTTACTTATTCACTTGGCTGGGCTGGGCCTTAGTTGCAGCCTCTGAACTCTTAGTTGTGGTATGTGGGATCTAGTTCCCTGACCAGGGACTGGGCCCAGGCTCCCTGCATGAAGAGCTCCGAGTCTTAGCCACCGGACCATCAGGGGAGTCCCATGCTTCACATTTTGATGTGCATCTGTCCTACCCATGTAAGTCCCTTTAGACAGAAATTACATCTTAATCCACCCTGCCAGGGTTCAGCACAATGCCTTGTGTAATAAACACTCCCCAAAATTTACTAAGATAAAATTTGTTATTTAATCTGAAAAATGCAGTGTGAATTGAAGATAAAACAACTATTTTTGTCGTGAGAATCACAAAAGGGGCCTGCCAGGGCACCCAAGTGTGACTCATACAATATACTCATTAATGACACTCCTTGTATATTTTTAATAAAATGCGGCCACCTCAAACCCTCCCTTAAAAATGCTGTAGCATCTGTTTCACTGAATGCCAGCAATTCTAGAGGAGAGCAGAAATAGATAGAAGGCCATGACAGCTGCAATGAATCAAGAGGAAACGTAGACTTTCATTGTTCTTAATAATCCTCAAAACATCTTTATGACAATTATGACAGGGAAGGAATTCTGCTTAAATGGATCAGGCCCATCATCTGAGGAAGTGAATCATAACAGAACAAAGCAGGGGCCTATTTTTAGTTCACTTCGCTTAACTGCATTTTGGTCTTACATCTCCTAAAGGTAGGCCTGTGGATTTAGGTTCCATGTAATCAGAGCAGTGCAACCGCTGCTTTTGCAAACTGAGATATCTCCCTGTCTACTGTCCTTCCTCTGCACTGATGGATTGCTGCCTGCTTGGCATCCCCGTGAAGTCAACCCTTCGCCCTAAGGAAGGGGCTCCAGTCCTGCTTAGGGAAAGGCCATTTAAAAACCCCCAGGCTACNTATACTCATTAATGACACTCCTTGTATATTTTTAATAAAATACGGCCACCTCAAACCCTCCCTTAAAAATGCTGTAGCATCTGTTTCACTGAATGCCAGCAATTCTAGAGGAGAGCAGAAATAGATAGAAGGCCATGACAGCTGCAATGAATCAAGAGGAAACGTAGACTTTCATTGTTCTTAATAATCCTCAAAACATCTTTATGACAATTATGACAGGGAAGGAATTCTGCTTAAATGGATCAGGCCCATCATCTGAGGAAGTGAATCATAACAGAACAAAGCAGGGGCCTATTTTTAGTTCACTTCGCTTAACTGCATTTTGGTCTTACATCTCCTAAAGGTAGGCCTGTGGATTTAGGTTCCATGTAATCAGAGCAGTGCAACCGCTGCTTTTGCAAACTGAGATATCTCCCTGTCTACTGTCCTTCCTCTGCACTGATGGATTGCTGCCTGCTTGGCATCCCCGTGAAGTCAACCCTTCGCCCTAAGGAAGGGGCTCCAGTCCTGCTTAGGGAAAGGCCATTTAAAGACCCCCAGGCTACTGGTACCAGTGATAGTAGCTGTTCTTCTTCCAGGCTGAAGTCTGTTCAGATGATGAAGCATCGGAAAGTTACAAGACTCTTTCAGGCACAGAGTATCAATAGGATCAACAAACATGAACTGCCTTTAATGTACTTGGTAGATGTGCCAGCTACTTCTCTGATCTCTGATGCTATAGTATTTTTAAGGGAGGGTTTAAGGTGGCCTCATTTTATTAAAAATATACAAGGAGTGTCATTAATGAGTATATTGTATGAGTCACACTTGGGTGCCCTAGCAGGCCCCTTTTGTGATTCTCACGACAAAAATAGTTGTTTTATTTTCAATTCACACTGCATTTTTCAGATTAAATAACAAATTTTATTTTAGTGAATTTTGGGGAGTGTTTATTACACAAGGCATTGTGCTGAACCCTGGCAGGGTTGATTAAGATGTAATTTCTGCCTAAAGGGACTTACATGGGTAGGACAGATGCACATCATGTGAAACATGGGACTCCCCTGATGGTCCATTTATTCCATTTATTCCATTTTAAGAACCAATAATACTTGTACTGGCAGAAAATATGACTATATTATATGAATGTAAGATAGTAAAAAATTAATACATAAATTATATTTAATTTGGAGTAGGAAATGGCAACCCACTCCAGTATTCTTGCTTGGAGAACTCCATGGACAGGCTATAGTCCATGGAGTTGCAAAGAGTCAGACATGACTGAGTGACTAACACACATTTTTAATTACAGTTTTTAAATTCCACTAATCTTTGGTACTTACGCTGTTCATTTTGAGTAACAACATTATCAAAGGGATGGTTTTAAAGATAAGGAACCTTTAAAAAAACACAGAGTTTAAATCTTGATGAAAAATCTTATGTTGAAAGAGGAAGAGGCTGTGCTTCTGTTGGGGCAGGAAGGAGAAGGGAATTCTCTATATTTTCTGTGAACCTAAAACCACTTAAAAAAAACAATCTATTAAAAAATCAGGTCACGGGCTTCCCTGGTGACTCAGTGGTAAGGAATCTGCCTGCCAATACAGGAGACATGGTTCAATCCCCAGTCCAGGAAGATGCCACATGCTGGGAAGCAGCACAGAGCCTGTGTCCCACAACTACTGAGCCTGTGCTCTAGAGCCTGAGAGCTGCAACTACTGAGCCCACGTGCTGCAACTACGGAAGCCTGCAAGACCTAGAGTCAAGAAGAGAAGCTATAGCAATGAGAAGCCTGCACACTGCACTAGAGAGCAGGCCCCTCTCACTGCAGCGAGAGAATAGTGCACGCAACAGTGAAGACACAGCGCAGCAGAATATAAAGACCCACACACAAAAAGAAAAAAACCAAGTCACATGAATATACACACAGATACACTCTGGTACTTACATAGAAATATTTTAAAGAAAATCATAATAAAGCATTCTAGTCATCAAAGTCATAGGCTGGAGGGGTTCAGGGAATAGTGGGTGCTCCAGATGACACCAATGGTCAATAGGAGTGGGAGACCTGAAAGGTGTGTTTTATAATTGAATTGGTGGACATCTGTATAGAACTTTTTGATTTGTTTAATAAATGAATTAGATACCTCATAAACCAGAGGAAAAAAAAATCTTAGAAGCCAAGTACTGTGGGAAGGGTTTAAAAAACATTTGTGAAAGCAGAATTTTGAACAATGGCTGTGCCAACTTTTTGTGGAATGAGGTAGAACATGATGAAATAAAAATCAAGACGAAGAAATTCATTTTTGTGTTTTTCTCAAATAATGGGGGAAAATGGTGTCACGATTCTTTTTAAAACAGAGACAACTTGATTTAGCTTCTGAAATGCTGGGTTACGAGGAAGTAAAGTTTAATTGCACTTTGTCATGGAGCAAGGACAAGGCTGAAGCGAGGGAGGCTCCCAGGATGCAAAACGGAGGGGCGTGGAAGCACCTGGAGTGCGTGTCTGGGCATCGCCTACACTGCTTTCCACTCTGACAAGAAAGGCAGCTATTTTAACCCAATCCCTCAATGATTATGGTCTGTTATCACTCAGTTCTGGTTAACCTACACTCTTTCGTCCTTGCTGCAGTAAAACATTACTTTATGTTCTTATCTCTTCATGTGTTTTATCTGAAGGCAGAGACCAAAGGACTCTCCTGATTTTGGGGATCTTGCAGCCTAGCACAATGATTTGCAAAAAACAAAAACACATCCCAGACATTAGAGTAATTTATGCCTACTGACCAGTAGATTTTAAGATTTGCTAATGAAATGTAACTAGAGTTAAAAAAAATAAAGCATTTCTCAAACTTCTAACATTGACTATGAGGTTCTTACATGATATGAATCCCACCTCATCTATCTTCTGTCCAAGGGGACAAACCCATTTTCTGTTAAGAACTGGTGGGGCTTACCCTGGGTCTACCCATCTACTCCAGCCATAGCTGAGCCTGTTATTCCAGCAAGAATCAGTAACAACAAGGTTCCAAGAAGGGAGTCAACAGCTGCTGTGTGCCTTTGAGCAGAGCGATTTGCTTTGTGATGGTTGAAATACAGTCCTATAATGGATTGCTAAAACAATCTAAGGGGGTAAAGACTAGATACCACTCTCCATATAAGCTTCTAGAAATAGAAGTTATCTGCTCATTGATTCTGAAATGCATTACTCCCGCAGTCCACTCAGCAGTTTAATGTCATTAGACGCCACGTCTTTAAACAAGGTCTTAGAAGCAGAAGGCCCCTGCTAATCAGAAATTCTTCATCTTTTTCTAAATAGTAGACAAAAATAAGATAAAACAGAAAAAGTTAGAACAAAATAGACCAAAAAAAAAAAAAAAGTGTAAAACCTTGGGGGAAAGGATGTGCCTACACAGCAGGGAGTGAGGATGCAAGATGCAGCCCTCGGTTTGGGGAGGGCTGACTCTGGAACTAGATTTGCCCTAAATGACCTTTCCTCCTAGCATGGAGGAGGAGCAGAGAGGATAGAGGCTGGGCGTCCCTGAGCTGAGGGAGCCAGTGAGCAGTTTCCGTCCCTTCCTATTAACACAGACCGTGTATACTTGTTTCCTGGGGCTGCGGTAACAAAGAACCTCAGCCCGGGTGACAGAATAGAAATTTACTTTCTCACAGTCCTGGGCGTTAGAACTTCAAGGTCAAGGTGTGGGCAGGCTTGATTTCTTCTGTTTGCAAATGAGCATGTCCTCCTGTATCTTCAAGTGTTAACCTTGCGTGCATGCATGTTAAGTAGCTTCAGTCATGTCCGATTCTTTGTGAATGTATGGACTGTAGCCCGCCAGGCTCCCTTGTCCATGGGAGTC
The DNA here is from genome assembly GCA_006410875.1 of Neotragus pygmaeus. Lineage (NCBI taxonomy): Eukaryota > Metazoa > Chordata > Mammalia > Artiodactyla > Bovidae > Neotragus > Neotragus pygmaeus. Next base: position 1,199,106 of record SJYV01056248.1, on the reverse strand, counting down.
TCCAGGCAAGGATCCTGGAAGAATCCCTCCTCCAGGGGATATTCCTGACCCAGGGATCGAACTCGAGTCTCCTGCATTGGTAGGCGGGTTCTTTACCACTAGCACCACCTGGGAAGCCCACCCTATCAGTCTCATGTGAGTTTGGAGGGGGACACAATTCAGCCCATAACATGTTGTGTATGACTTGATGTCGAGGCTGTTTAACCATCAAACACTTCCTACTACTGAGTGTCTCTTACACTTACCAAAAAGAACTTTGTAAGTGTGAACAAGCAACACAGCTTAGTTGCTTAATCTGCTTCGAAGTCTTCTGCACGTCTTAGAGGGCCTGAGCTTGTTTGTAAAACAGGACACGGGATTTGACCTTGACTCATGATAACAGTCAGAGAAGGCAATGGCACCCCACTCCAGTACTCTTGCCTGGAAAATCCCATGGACAGAGGAGCCTGGTAGGCTGCAGTCCACGGGGTCGCTGAGGGTTGGACACGACTGAGTGACTTTACTTTCACTTTTCACTTTCATGCATTGGGAGAAGGAAATGGCAACCCACTCCAGTGTTCTTGCCTGGAGAATCCCAGGGACGAGGGAGCCTGATGGGCTGTCGTCTGTGGGGTCACACAGAGTCGGCCACGACTGAAGTGACGCAGCTGCAGTAGCAGCAGATAACAGTGTGTCAAGGTCAAACAGGTATCAAAATTAGCCCACTTGTTGTCACACAGTATTATCCATAATGAAACATTAATACTGATAATTACTGGTAAATGTTAATACTGCACATGGGAATGCCACACTGCATATTTTAGCTTCCAATTTCATCTCACTGAGGACCAAAGAACTGAGCCACAGCTGAGAATTCTTTTGAGGGCCTCAGAATAGTGTTCTATAAATACAGAGAAATTTCTGGGAAAAGCACATCTCTGGTGCAAACTTTAAAATTCTTATGTTGATGTCACCACCAGCAGGTGGCCTGGCTGTTTAATATGAGCTTTGGTGTCACCAGCAAGCACCAGAGAGGGTGCGCTCTCATTCATTGAATGTGAATTTCTGAAGCAGTGCCCAAGCCCAGGCACCACACAGGCACTGCTTATTCCATGAGGGAATAAGCAGGGCATGGCTGGCATGTTTTCTTGCCAGAAGGCAGCCCGATTTCCCACATACTCTCCACAGCTTTCTTTCTTCCACTACCTCGCTTCCTAACTCCCTTCCCAGAGCTTCCAGGAATCACCTTCTAAATAAACTACTTGAGACCCAAACCTTTGTCTCCGAGTCTGCTTTTAGGGAAACCTCAAATTAGACCATGATCTTCTCTTTCTCACAGAGGGTGTGGAAACAGTGACTCCATGGGAAGGTCTTCATTCAACTGTCAACCTGTTTGCAGCAGTATGTTAGAGGATCACTGTTTTGAGTGATAATACACAAGCACTATTTTAATTCCCTTGTGGCTCAACTGGTAAACAATCTGCCTGCAATGCGGGAGACCTGGGTTTGATGCCTGGGTTGGGAAGATCCCCTGGAGAAGGGAAAGGCTACCCACTCCAGTATTCTGGCCTAGAGAATTCCATGGACTATATAGTCTATGGGGTTGCAAAGAGTCGGACACGACTGAGCCACTTTCACTTTCACTATTTTAAGTGGGCTTCCCCAGTGGCTCAGCGGTAAAGAATTCGAGCACAGTGGCAGGAGACACAGGAGATGTGGTTTCCATCCCTGAGTTAGAAAGATCCCCGAGGGCACACTCCAGTATTCTTGCCTGAAGAATCCCATGGACAGAGGAGTCTGGTAGGCTACAGTCAATAGGGTCGCAAAGAGTCACGATGGAAGAGACTGAACACGCACGCATAATTTTAATTGCTATTGGGAAAGCGTCCATGCCAAAAAGTGACTTTGGATGCATTCTGTCTTTTTTCCAGGCTTGTCCTCCCAAACTTAAGGCAGAAACCCCAAGTACGTGATAATGGACAACTGCATTTGGCAGGAAAGAAAACCAGAGGTTTGGTGAAATGCTCTGATTCCTGAAATCAAGAAGGTAAGGGGTCCATCACCCAGAAGGTGACGACAACACACAGAAAGTTCCAGCAGGTGGGGGTGGGGCGAGGGTTAGTACTCTGGACATCAAAGCAGAGGGTTAGGGACCTGGGTGCTTGGGTGACCGTCCCTCTCTGGTCTTGGTTCTCCTGGCCTTAAAGTGACACATTCTAGAACAATGTATCCAAATACAGCTGCCATATGTCCATTCATTCCACCTAAGAGCTAAAGGAAGGATGCATGTGCTGTTGTATGTTTCGAGTTTTCATATGGAATCTCAGTGGTTCCTGGTATTCTCCCTAGAGCCTGTGTTCTAACCCCCTGGGATCATCACTATTATTGCTGGTGACTTTCCCCTTTTCTCCAGCTCCACCCTCGCTGTCTGCAGTGATTCTCCAGGTGAGGAAGGAGGGTGCTGTGCTCCCAGGGGTGGGTCCAGATCTCCATGGTGGCCTTTGAAGAAGTGAGCAAAGACAGAGTACGTTTCCAGTGAGTCTTTCTCCCTTAACAACCGGCTGCTTCTTCTTTTTTTAAATCCTTACTATTGGATACAGCAATGTACTTTTGGTGAGCATTTTAGTGATAGTTATGAATTGGTGGTCAAAAAGCACAGCTCATTTACCAGCCCTCAGTCGTGCTTGCAGGAGGGGCCCCTGAGCTACAGGAGTGGGCTGTGCCCTGTGTGCTGAGCCTTCCCCCCGTTACAGATCTGAGTCCCAGCACTATTGTACTTTCCCCCGCTTCCGGTCAAACCAATAACATCTGCCAGAAAATCCAACAGGCTGCCATGCCAANGTCTTTTAAATGCTATCCGTGGTACCTGTCTCTTATACACATCTAGATGTGTATAAGAGACAGATTGTACTTTCCCCCGCTTCCGGTCAAACCAATAACATCTGCCAGAAAATCCGACAGGCTGCCATGCCAAAAGGGTAAAAAAGAGAATCTGTATTTCACAGTCATGAGGTTTAAAATAGTCCCTGAGTGCCTAGGATGTGATCTCTTTAGAATAGCTGGTCACCTACTCAGGAGCCCACAAGGGTTTTTTTTTGTTTGTTTGTTTTTTTAAGCCATAACACACTTTCCAAGCTGTCTCCAAGGCCAAAGGTTTTGCCCCAGAGTGGGTTTTAAAGGTCGTTTTCCCTCACCATCCTCTGCAATCCTTCCGCAGACAACCACTGTGTTAGCCAGGAGAGAATGCTGAAGGTAAACATTTTTCCATATCTGGGTGACCTCGGTGTTGGGAAGAGTTGCCACCTGGAAAAGTTTTGCTTCATTAATTCCCACCACGTCCTCTGTGCTTTGTCTGAGGAGAAAACAGCAGCTGAATACTGGGTGTCCTTGCACCTGAGCAGAGGACAGTACAGGCAACAGTTTTATAAACCATTGTTAGTTATCTGGTGTTTGAGTTAGATCTCAAGGCTTATTTCAATAAAAAGTAGCAAGGGAGATAGTAGCTGCCAGCCTCACAGCTTCCCTGACATTCAAATTCAAAGTTAAGTGTTGGGGTAAGATGCAGGAGGGAGGTTCAAGAGGGAGGGGGCATATGTATAGCTATGGCTGACTCATGATGATGTGTGGCAGAAACCAAACAATATTGTAATTACCCTCCAATTAAAAATAAATACAAAAATAAAAGTAATTTGAAAAAAAAATTTTTTTTAAGTCACCTGTTGCAATTCTAAATCTCAGAAGGAAAAAAAATTCCATAAATCAACTCAATGATGAGAGGTGACACCTCTGCTGGTAGTGGTGTTAACATGAATCTCTAGAAAACCAAGAACCAGATTATATGGTGGAAGGAGGCAACATAGGTAATTTTAAGCAGATTCTATGCCTCCATAAATCTTACTTTTAAAAAATTAAACAGCTGGGACTTGCTGGTGGTTGAGAATCTGCCTTGCAATGCAAGGGACTTAGGTTCGATCACTGGTTAGGGAGCCAGGATCCCACACGCCCAGGAGCAGCGGGGTGCCACTAGAGTTCATGTGCCCCAGTGAGAGACCCCACATGATGCAGCAAAGACCCGATGCAGCCAAATAAATGCATGAATAACTATTTTTTTAAAGCCATGCACTATTTGGTCTCAAACATCCATTGGAATTAGTGAAAACGTGCTACATAATTCCCTCCTTGGTTCTGTTAAATCATCTCTACTTTGCATATTTTGAGGTTGCTGATGTTCATTAAAAATTTTTTTTATTATGGAACATTAGCATATAGAAAATCTGCGTCATAGAACGAGTCCCCATGTGCCATCATCCAGCTTCAACAGTTATCAACCCACAGCCAGTCTTGCTCTATCTTTATCCTAACCTGCTTTTCCCCTCCAAATCCCTGCTTGTTAAAAAAACACATACATTCTAAATAAGCTTAAACAACATATACCCAACATTGTATGATATAAAAGAAAAATGCTCTTTAAAATGCAACAATATTATTAAATAAAATTAACTATAATTTCTTCATGTCAACCAATATCCCACCAGTGTTCAAATTCTCCTGGTCTAACAGTAGAGTTTTATAAAGGTGAAAGATTTATATGATCTGAAGAGAAACTAGAACAGAGGTTTTTTTTTTTANAACAAAGATACATAAAGCAAAACTCAGAAGATATAAAAGGGAAAATAAAAAATATATAATCATAGTGAGACATATTAATATTTCAATAGAGTTTTAAATGAAAGTTTGGGCCACAAAGAGAAAGGCCAAGCCATAGCATTTGAATCTCAGCATCCCTGAGGTGCCCCAAAGCCCAAAGAACATCTTTGTTTGCTTATATAGGTGCTCAGAGCCAAGGCAGCTAGAATTCCTGCACAAGCATCACCACTAAACCTTGCAGGGAAACGTGTGCCCTACCCTTAGGCAGCCTCTTGGCCTGCTACTACGAAAGCTGCTAATAAAATGACAAACCAAATAGCAGCTGAGAAAACAGAGCCTCCTCTAAATGTTTAAAATGTTTGAATCAGGCTGCCATTTATTTCACTGGAGTGGCTCCTATAGGACACATCCTCCAACGCTCGGGTCTCCACACACACCTGATCACCACGAATGCCGTGATCAGAGCTGCAATCCCAGAGCCGAGGGCTCACTGCTCTAACCTGTGGGTGAGTGCAGGTGCCTCAGGCTGGTACCCTATGGACTCAGGCCACTCAACACAGTGTGAGCCCGCGAGAGGAGAGAAGGCCGATCACTCAGCTAGCTCTTCAGATCATGCTATAAGGGTAGGCAGGTACCAGGCACCGTGGACTTGGAACCCCTGAAACCTAGAAGTGGTAACCTTGGCCTTCCAATTTGGGGAACTTTTTCGGACTGCTGGCATGACTCCTTACTTTGAAAAGCTCAGGCTTCCAGCCTTGATCTTGACCGCTGTTCTGTGACCTCCTGCAGCACTAGCCACAGGAGCCTCTGCCCTCAACTTTGTCCAGATTTGATGACTTGCCCAGCTGTTTCCTGGTTTCCTGGTCCCTGAGATAAGAGTAGCTGTCGTTTACTAAGCAGGCACTGGGTAAACAGCAGCTTCTCTCGTTATCTCATTAGAACCTCACAACAACCCCAGATTTGTACATTCAATACATACATGATGACTGCCTCCTACATGCAGACAATGCTCAGGGGTTGATGATACACTGAGCCAAACAGACAAAAATCCTCCCCTTTCTGGAGCGTCCACTCTAGGGGCTGATCCCTAGGAAGTAGCAGTTATTATCCCATTTGCAGATGAGGAAACTGAGGTTCTGAGTTGCTTGATAATTTGCTAGACACCACGGAGCTAATAAATGACACAGCACAGATTCAGTTTCCAAGCTGTAGGACTCTACAGCACACATGCCTTTGTTTTTGTGCTTGAAGGAACATACCACATTGCATCATCGTGTGATCCCTATTGAAACTGACAGTCTGGCACACTGAAGGCTGAACGGATGATGACACAGGAACTGACATGCTTTTCACCTTTGTCTTTTAAATGCTATCCGTGGTACAGGTGGAATCCTGCTTTCACCAGCTTGAAAACACATTCACACTCCTGCACTGGGAACAGACCTTATTCAAATAGGAATCTATTATTACCAGATCCAAGATTGGGTACACTGTGTTGCTTTCCCTGGGTTTTTTAAAAAGTCTTTATGTAAAGCCAAGGTCCAAAGTCTATTCTTTTAGAAACAATAACAAATTAGAATGGGGTGGATTGTGCCAAAGGACATTTTATGACTTTAGAAATAAAACCCAGGTGTTAACTTGTGCTAGTCCTGAATGTGTTACTTCTGATCTAACTGAGTTTGCTTTACAAAATATCCTTGGTAACATGTGAATATGTTGATGGTGTTCTGACAGGACACGACATAGAATGCATCTGGCTTTGAAGGCTTACACAGGTGGAAGATGTCAAGTATTGATTGGTTAGTTCACAGTGAGTTCACTGTGTGAATTACAATATCTTCACTCAACTCACTAGTTCAGGAAGTTATGCTAAACATTGAGTGCCTACTATGTGCCTTGAACTGACCCTGGCACAGACTCCCTGTCTCAGAGTCACTCACTAATTGCTCCCTGGCTCCTTTCATCCCTTGACTCATCTGTTCAGGAGAGAACCCAAAGCATTAGCAAGACCCATCCAGCGCCCGATGCTCAGAGAAGCAAGCTTAGGCAAATGGTGACTAATGCAGAGGGCACAAGGGTTCTTTAAAGATGAGATGTCAAGGACCTTATATGCAGGAAATACACAGTGAAGAAGCCAGGCAAGGGGCAAAGTTTTGGTCTGGGAATAATCCACTGTACTTTCAGCACTTCTGTGACATGTTATAGCTGTTTAGTTGCTAAGTCGTGTCCGACTCTGAGACACCTTGGACTGTAGCCCACCAGGTTCCTCTCTCCATGGGATTTCCCAGGCAAGAATACTGGACTGGGTAGCCATTTCTGTCTCCAGGGGATCTTCCCCATCCAAGGATCGAACCCATGTCTCCTGCACTGCAGGCAGATTCTTTACCACTGAGTCACCAAGGAAGCCCTGAAGGCCTAGTCGTCTCCAGATTCAGGCTCTGAACTCTTCGGAAGCAGACACTGAGTAATTCTGTGCAGCCAAAGCTCAGTAAATTTGCATGACAGCTTGGTCAAGGTTAAGGACAGTCTTGGGTCACTGAACTCAGTGTGTCCACTGTGTGCCTAGCAGCATTCCCAGAGACCCCAGTTTCCTGAGCCCATAAAGAGCCTAGCTGTAAACTAATGACAAGACCAAACTGAGTTCCTTTGCATTGCACCTGCCTCTTTAAAGTTGATTCTCTGCTTTTAAACGATGAGTTTTACTCAGAGGGTAGCTTGCAACATGCTTTTTCTGTTAAAAAGGAAAAAAAAAAAAAAAAGCAAGTGAGGGGAAATGATGGAACCATAAAAAAGAAAAAGGCAAGAAAAAAAAATAAAAGAGCAATCTTAGGGAGGAGGTTTGAGCATACAGGGAGAAACGCAAGAGCTCTGTCTTAGGTGTGAGAATGGGAGACTACGGACTTCCTGGCTCTTAGATTCAAGAGGTGGTGGTACCCCTGAGAAGGGCTACATCACAGGCAGCTGATTTCATGGCTCAGAACAGGGATTCTGGTGCCTTTTTGCCGGTGTGTAAACCACGGCTCTGCCAGTGACTGACTGTGTGATCCAGACTAAGTCACTTCTCCTCTGTGGCTTTGCTAACTCTGAGAATAACAACAGTACCTGCCTCAAAGTGTTACTGTGAGGATTAACTCGATTACGTGCCAAGCATAACAACAACACAAAGCATACAGTAACCACCACGTAAGTTTGGATGCTATCGTCATCAGTGCTGCTTATTCCACCTGTACACACATTTGGAAGCAGCAAGGCATCCAGAGACCTGGGGAAGAATCCAGCCTCTGCCCCTTACTGGCTGTATGACACTGGGCACCTTGGAGGCCTCTCGGTGCCTCAGTTTTCCCATCTGCAAAAGGGCGCTATCATCCCATCTCATTGGATTGCTGTAAACATGTGTGTGCGTGTGTGCTCAGTCATGTCAAACACTTTGCAACCCCATGGACTGTAGCCCACCAGGCTCCTCTGTCCATGGAATTCTCCAGGCAAGAGAATTGGAGTGGGTTGCCAATTGCTTCTCCAAGGGATCTTCCCCACCCAGGGATCGATCCCGTATCTCTTGCGTCTCCAGCATTGGCAGGCAGATTCTTTACCACTGCACCAACTAGGAGGCCCCCCCAACTTAGATAACCCACGTTAAGTGTGTGCTTGGCCATTTGCTGGGAGGGTCCCAACAACCATTGCCACTGGCTTACAGCTTTCTCAACCAGGTCAGGGCTGGATATCCGATTGCCAGCAATAACCTGGAATTGGTCGTTTTTTCCCTTTTATGGCAAGAAAGGAAAGAGCAGTCTGGGGAAAAGGGGTGCGTGGCCCCCAAGAGCCCAGGTACACCAAACCACGGTAGCTCTCCTCCATACAACAGTGAACATATGAAAAGACACCCCTGGGTAAGGGGAGTGATTCATCGGCAGTTTTTCTAGGAATAGTTACACTTTACTTATAAAAGATTTCAAAGGCAAAGAGCCAGCAGATTCCGGTGTAAAATGAAGCTCCGGTTTGTAGGCTAGTGATCGCTGCTGCTGAGATGGCAGAGGGTTTCGAGGGCTGCCCCCTGGCCTAACAGCTCATGGCTGCTTCTTGCCATACACCCTGGCTCAGATGCTGCGTGAGCGTGGCTGAGGCTCCTGGGCACCTGTGAAATTTGATAAAGGCCTTTAACGAGCCCTCGCAGGCTTTTCTTGCCAAGGCGTTCTGCATGACAATCGCTGCCTCTAGAACCCCACTGCAGGCTTCTCCTTTGTTTCTTGCCACCCCTCCCACCTGACAGTTGTGAAAAAGAAACATATTTAAATACTGTCCTGAATGGCCCTTTGGAAGTATGAGTGACGGATCCTGCCACACCTCTCTCACAGACCAAGTAAATCTGCTGCAGACTGCCTCCGTTTTTCACTGAAAATGTGTTACTGCCTAAGGGTGCAAAGAGACAGAGGAGAAACGGAGAATCATGTCCTTAAAATAACTTGAAGACAAACGTGCACTTTTGCAAACTGTTAAGCAGGGACCAAATATCAACTGAGTACTATCCTAATAGTCTGGCCTCATGCACAAGCCTTTTCCTTGTCCTCGTGGCGACTGTCCACCCTGGGTAAACCCACATCCTCAATCCCTCATTAGTGACACTAATCAAAGTGCCAGAGTGTCAGGAGAATCTGAGTGACAGTATTTAAGATGTTTAAGCCTCTCATTATTCTAAGTGCACCAGTCAACATGCAAATTACCTTTTCCAGAATACAAGGTATGCAACTCTACTGAGCCTGTTTCCATCTAGGGCCCCTGATTTCTGCCTTTTTCTTAAACCACAGCAAACAAAACTCCAAAAGAGCCTCCCTTGAGGCTTCAGATACCGTTCCATTTTCCACATTTCCTTTCACAGACTGACATCTTTTTTATACCACATGAGCTCCTGCATCCTAGAGACGGAGGGAAAACCTCCCAATGTTAGCCTCAGCTGATATTTTCTGACACTGGGAAGTCTACTGCATCCATGAATCATGCAATCCTTGCACTACACAGAGGAAAATTATCTCACTGAGTCTCCTGAATGCAAATAAAGACTCTGGCATAGAGTAATGAGGGGACAGAACAGTGAGGGGCCACAATATTCTTCTCATTGTATATAATTTCCTTCCAGCACTGTTAATTAAATGTTACCCCTGGAAGGCAGGCAGAGGAGTACCTGGCACCATGGTGTCTTTCTACTTAGAGTTTTGGTTTTCATAGAAAATAAATGATTATCAAGCCAGTTTCCCTTTTGTTTTTAAATAAGAAGATACAGGTCTCCCCTAGGATTACTGTTTCTTCTTTGGACTCTTTAAGTTGGAACAGCAACATTGAAAATAATGCTACAAAATTTTGCAAATTTTCTTTTAAAATAAACATACCTGCTGTGGCCATGACCCCACTGTCAGGCTTTATCTGGGCAACCCCATGCCAAAGAATGTATCAGCTAGTCAGAGACAGGTGTAGCCCCTTTCTCGCTTGTAGACAGTGTTAGACAATTGTGACCAAAAAAAGACAGAAATCACACCCCCTCAAGGAGTTCATTCTTACCTCCTGGACACTACCAAGGGGCCAGAGTAGATTTGAATACAAAAGCTCACTAAAAATCCTGCTGCATTTCAAAAATCAAATCCATTGTATTTTCTTTAGATCTTTTAAAAAGTTACATCCTGTAACCAACACAACAATAATTCCATTATAAGTGGACCAAGGTACCAAGTGGGCAATTTTGATATTGTTACTGGATTAGCATCTGGTCCCATCACTCCATGGTAAATAGATGGCCAAAAAGTGGAAACAGTGACAAATCTTATTCTCGTGGGCTTCAAAATCACTGCGGACACTGACTGCATCCATGAAATTAAGATGCTTGCTCCTTGGAAGAAAAGCTATGATAAACCTAGACAGCATGTTAAAAAGCAGAGACATCACTTTGCCAACAAAGGTCTGTCTACTTGAAGCTACGGTTTTTCCATAGCTTTGCTGTGAGAAGTGAAGTGTAGTTAAGTGAAGTGAAAGTCACTCAGTTGAGTCCAACTCTTTGCGACCCCATGGACCATACAGTCCATGGAATTCTCCAGGCCAGAATACTGCAGTGGGTATCCTTTACCTTCTCCAGGGGATCTTCCCAACCCAGGGATCAAACCCAGATCTCCCACGTTGCAGGTGGATTCTTTACCAGCTGAGCCACAAGGGAAGCCCACAGATGTGAGAACTGGACCATAAAGAAGGCTGAGCACTGAAGAATGGATGCTTTCAAATTGTGGTGCTGGAGAAAACTCCTGAGAGTCCTTTGGACAGCAAGGAGATCAAACCAGTCAATTGTAAAGGAAATCAACCCTGAATATTCATTGGAAGGACTGATGCTGANCACTGAAGAATGGATGCTTTCAAATTGTGGTGCTGGAGAAAACTCCTGAGAGTCCTTTGGACAGCAAGGAGATCAAACCAGTCAATTGTAAAGGAAATCAACCCTGAATATTCATTGGAAGGACTGATGCTGAAGCTGAACCTCCAATACATAGGCCACTTGATACAAAGAGTCGACTCATTGGGAAAGGTTCTGATGCTGGGAAAGAATGAGGGCAGGAGGAAAAGGGGACAACAGAGGATGAGATGGTTGGATGGCATCATGACTCAATGTGCATGAGTTTGAGCAAACTCCAGAAGATAGTGAAGGACAGGGAAGTCTGGCAAGCTGCAGTCAGTTCATGGGTTTGCAAAGAGTCGGACATGACTTAGCAACTAAACAACAACAACTGGATTTCAATGGGATGAGACAAAAGAATGGAGCTCGAAAGACAGGGAAGTCAGGGCAAGAAAAGATGGGAAAACAGATGATGAGGGCTAGTTTTTAGTTAGAGCCTGCTCCAGAACTTCAGAAAGCCCCATCAGCCCTTTTCTCATTTCCAATAGATGCACATCCAGGGGAAGAGGTGAAGGGGAAAGATGAGAGGTTGGGAGAGAAAAAATTAAATGTTTAGCCTTGGTCTAATTCCTGGGTCTTCCAGAGCTAAGGTGAAGCCTGATCATACATATCACACAAAATGCCCCTCCTTGCAAAGATGACCTATAATAAAATCTGCCATGCTGGTCCATGAACATAGATGTTTCAAAGTCCTGAATACTGCCTACAAGAGTTTAACTCCATTTCCTAACCCTGTTTAGTCGCTAACTTGCATCTGACTCTGCAGTCCCATTGACTGTAGCCTCCCAGGCTTCTCAGACCATGGGATTCTCCAGGCAAAAATACTGGAGTGGGTTGCCATTCCCTTCTCTAGGGGATCTTCCCAAACCAGGGATCGAACCTGTGTCTCCTGCATCTCCTGCTTGGCAGGCAGATTCTTTACCAGTATGCCACCTGGGAAGCCTATTCTATAAGTATTAAAACAAAAAACTCCATTCGTTTCCAAAAAATTTTTATTGATGGAAGTCAAAATATAATAATAATAACTGAATATAATTTTAAAAACACAGGCCAACTAGGGAAAAGGGAAATCTTTTTAAGGGGAATAACAAATTGTTTAATTGGTGCTCTGCCTCGGTAGCATAGAAACAGCCAGAGACAAGATGTAACTGAAAAAGCATGGCTGTGGTCCAATAAAACTTTATTTATTGACTGAAATTTGAATTTCATCTATTTTTCATGTGTCACAAAACATTATTTTTCTTTTGATTTTTTTTTCCAACCACTTGAAAATGCAAACACCATTCTTAGCTCGAGGGCTATACTAAAACTTTACCACGGGCTCTGCTCTAGGTGGCAGCCTCTATTGCAGAAGGTCCCACATTCTGGATGTGTCTAATTGCCTACTCAAAGAAAACTCATTTTTGGCAGGTACTGCAGGGTGATGCTATGACTTTCTTTATGCATCACAGCAGAAGGCTTGTGATAATGACAGGTGATACTAAGTTTGATCCATATCAAAGGTGCATTTTCCCCTTTGTAATTAGAAGTAATCTGTGAGTTATACTTGGGAATCTCCATTTATTCCATTTCCCCAAACCTGCCACTATGTGGTTTTGGGTTTTATGCATGATCTTTACCTGAGTCAATCATTATATGGGAAGTCACAAACTAAATTTGATGTGATTTTCAGTGGCTACCTAGAATACTGTTTTGTGGATTACATAATCATTTTTTATTGAACCTTCTGGTTTTAAATATTGAGATTCTTTTTTTTGGCTGCTATCATAAGTAATACTTTCATTAATATGCTATAGATAAATCTGTATACTATGATGAGTTGCTTAAAGGAAATTAGTTGAAGTGAAAACTAGGTCATCGAGTCCAACCATTTTTTAAAGGGATTTGATCTATATTAACAAATTGTGTTTTAGGGAATTATACTAATTTTTGCTCCTATTAAGAGTAATAAGTGCCTGATATATAAGTGCCTTTGTGTCTTACCTGGTAAACAAGCATTATAACCAAAAGAACCTAAAGTCTATCCATCATGTCACAGGCTTCTTAAATCAAGTCATCCAGCCTTGTGTGTGATGGGGGTGAATAAGTGGGAAGGGGGGCAGTAAATAAATGAACCACCAAAAAAAAAATGAGAAGTGCCTGATTCCTAACACTCAGGCAACATTTAAAAACTGCCATCACCAAACTGATATATGAAATGGCTTCTTATTATTTTGACTTGTGTTTCTTCAATTGTAGTGAGGTTAAAACATTTGTATTTACCCCACCCGGTCATATCCTTGGCTCATTTTTCTACTCATCTCTCCATATTGAGCCATAAGAGCTCTTTATATGCTAACACTGTTAATTCTTTGCCTAATATTTTTCCCATTGTAAATATTTTTCCCAGATTGTAAAAAGATGTGTTTTAAAAATATTTAAGTTTACTTGGCTACTTTCCTCCTAAATTGATTAGTTTCTCCGTAAGAAGCATAACAAAAACAATTTAGAAATGAGAGAGGGAATGCAAAAAATTATGCAAATGTAGAATTATTTTTGTTTATAAGAANTTAAGTTTACTTGGCTACTTTCCTCCTAAATTGATTAGTTTCTCCGTAAGAAGCATAACAAAAACAATTTAGAAATGAGAGAGGGAATGCAAAAAATTATGCAAATGTAGAATTATTTTTGTCTATAAGAACTTAAACATCTTAAAATAAAAAGAATTCCCTAATGAAGTTTAAAATTTTACTATTAGCATTCAAAATTCTCTTCTGATCTTTTCTATTACTACATATATAGCTGATTTCATGGTGTACAACATATGCATTGCTTTTAACTCATCATTCCATATCTACTTTCTATAATCAGCAAAGTTACAAATGTAATTTTTAATTAACAATATGGCATAATGTAATTTTTAATTAACAGCTTGACAATGTAGTTCATTTAATTCTCACAAACCATTTACAATTTAATTTTCCACTAGAATAAATCACTTTGCTGTGCACATCCTTTGTATAAATTCTTTTTTGTTTCCTTTAGGGTTAAATTCTTGAGTCAGTCTCAAAAATAAAACTACTTGACTGCCAGGGGAAAAGGGGTACATTCAGGTTTGTTGTTTTTTTGTCAGAACACTCCAGAAAGACTCACTTAACATTTGAGTCCCAAGTATTTGTATGTCACCAGCACAGAATCTGCCCGCAGTGCAGGAGACACAGGAGACATGGGTTCGATTCCTGGGTCAGGAAGATCCCCTGGAGAAGGAAATGGCAACTCAGTCCAGTATTCTTGCCTAGGAAATCCCACAGACAGCGAAGCCTGGAGATCTATAGTCCATAGGGCTGCAAAGGGTCGGACGCAACTGAGTGACTAACACTTTCCCTTTTCAGCCATGTTCAAAAGGGCTTATTTTCCCAAATCCCCAACAATATAGGTTTTGGTAAATTTATTTATTCTAGCTAAGTCTATGGGTATATTGTGGTATTTGAAGTTACTTTAAATTGTGCTTTTTCAGGTCCAGCAGGTCTGTGTAAGACCCATATTATAGTTTTGTGTATGTTTCTTTCACTTATAAACTATTCATTCCATGCTTTCCTTGTGTCAAATTCAGCAGGGGAACTTCAGTACTCATTCTTATTCTTTCTATATATTGGTCAGAGGGCTTTCAGATACAACTCACAGTATGTATGTGCTTTCTTTCTGCCATCTTCAAGGGCAAGGGACAAATTTCAGGCAGGTCTATGCCCCTGCGCTTCAGATATGGTCAGTGTGCCATGCTAACGTCATGGTGTGACCTGTGACTTCAGGCACACCCTTGTTCTCACCATGGCTGGTATCTGTGCAGCAGGGTCTCAGGCCCTCCCTTCATAACCTATAGTCCCATGGTCATGTCATGTGTGGATCTGAGGGGAGCAGTGCACTCTGGGTGCGGGGAAGAGAATGGCAGGTGAGGTGCTGTTCCTGGCTTTTGTGACTTGGCTCACATCACCCCTGGGCAGCCCTGCCTCTGCACGCCTTATCGCTATGGCATCCATATCTTTCATCTTCCACTGAAAACAGGAGCGGCAGTTCTTGCGCCAGACCTGGCTCTGAGTTGGAGGATGAGGGCATGAGAAGTGCCCTGTGGTTTCTTCTGAAGAAGGGCTGCTATGAGCATTAAGCACAAACATTCTGCTAAAAGCGAGGAGAGCGAGAAGATTTTGCCCTCAAGGGAACATTTGGCAACGTTTAAGGACATTTCCGATGGTCATACTGCGGGATGTGACTAGGAGGTAGAGGCCAGGGATGCTGCTAAACAACCTGCAATGCGCAGGACAGCCCCCCCAACAAAATGAACTGGCCCCAAGTGTCCATGGCGCTAAGAGTGAGACAGCCTGTTCCAAAACAAAATTACCACCTTTCTGCGCCTCCCCTTGGAGAAGGCAATGGTAACCCACTCCAGTACTCTTGCCTGGAAAATCCCATGGACGGAAGAGCCTGGTAGGAGGTAGTCCATGGGGTCGCGAAGAGTTAGACACGACTGAGCAACTTCACTTTCACTTTTCACTTTCATGCACTGGAGGAGGAAATGGCAGCCCACTCCAGTGTTCTTGCCTGGAGAATCCCAGGGACGGCGGAGCTTGGTGGGCTGCCGTCTATGGGGTCGCACACAATCGGGCATGACTGAAGCAACTTAGCAGCAGTGGCAGCAGTGCCTCTCCTTCTAAACTCAAAGCAAACTATTAAACCAAGAGACAGTATCAGCAACACACAGTGAAACAGACTGAATTTAGTCTTGTGCAGGTGGGGAGATTTCATTTAGAGATGCTGGTGGTACTAGTGGGGTAAAGAACCTGCCTACCAAAGCAGGAGACATAAGAGACAAGGGTTCAATTCCTGGTTCAGGAAGATCCTCTGGAGAAGGGCAGGGCAACCCACTCCAGTATCCTTGCCTGGAGCATCCCATGGACAGAGGAGCCTGGTGGGCAAAGTCCATGGGGTTGCCTTTAGCATATTTTGTTGTGGCATTTCATATGCCACTCCTCTTACTTCATCCCAGAACCGGGCGGCTGAAGCCCAAGCTACTGTTATCAACATCCAGATCACAACCTGGAACTGGATGTGAGCGTGCCTCCTTGACTCATTGCAGCTTCTCAACTGAGGTTTCCTGTGAGATGGAAGAGTTGATTAGGGAGACTCGGGAAGCCTACATTGAGCAGCAGGAATGAAAAATCATGTAGACATCTATAGAGGACGCTAGGGTAGAAGGTGGGGGCTGCCAAAGAACTGGGAGGGAAATACGTGGCCAGACTGGTTTGGAGTTAGACCCTGGCACCATAGAGCTAGCTACCTAAGATGCTACCTACACTAGAGGAGCTGGGTGATGGCTGATTTTGAATATTTAAAATCTGTTCAAGCATATTCCAGTAAAACAGACAGAAAAAACCCCAAACAGGTCTTACCGGTGGTGCTGATGGTGGGGGAGGGGGAGGAGCCCCC
>SJYV01056248.1:1138362-1179448 GCA_006410875.1 Neotragus pygmaeus | reverse complement strand
GGGGGAGGGGGAGGAGCCCCCAGTGGAGGGGGAGGTGGAGGCAGAGGAGGGGGCGGTGGTGGTGGCGGCACCGGCATGTGTCACGGTGTGGGTGTCTCTTTCTTATGAATGGTCCCAAGAGAATGGTCTCTGCTCTGGAAACGAGAAAAGGGAGAGTTGTAAACTTGGATGCCTTTATTCATGCACACGTCACACAGACATACGGATTTTATGGGTAGTTTGATCCACTTGCCATTCATTCCTTCTTCTTTCAATAAATACAGAATGCCCACGGTGAGGCAGGCATTGTGTCTACTGCTGGAGACTGAAAGAATTAGCCAGATTTTAGAGAGAATTAGGTAACAAAACTGATAAAAATGTAGCTATTTATGTCTCAATATAATAGGACATGTTAATATATAAATAGCAACACTTCATTCCATAAAAACAATGTCAAGTAACAGATTCTATCTCTTTAAGCTTTAAACATCTATCATTTTGCATGCAACTTAAAAATATTCTGCACATACTCCCATTTTCCTAAACAGAGTAAATGGAATGAAATTCAACCTTTTCTGAATGTTGCAGGCTCAACTCAGGTTGCCAGCCTGCAGCCAGGCTTACATGGGCATTAGCTACTTTCCAGCTTCCTTGTCTGTTGTCACTGTTACTTTTCTTGCTGTTCTTCTGTTGTTGGTTCTATACAACCATCTGGGTGGGAGCCTGACACTTCTCCCCAAAGGCTTTATATCCTGTATTTGCTGCATGGAGGGCTTTGGGGGTATGATTCTGCAAATATGGTTGTTTCAAAGAGTTAATATTGTAGGATGTCTGATCTCCAGATAAATATGGCATTGCTCTGTAGAAAGTGTTTGCATGCATATGTCTGTGAATGTTTTAAAATCTAGAAACAGAAATAAACCTCAGACGTAAGCAAGGGCAATTTTGTTTTTCTGTCCTTCTAGTCACTGGAAGACTGGAACAAGGCCTGTGTCTCTGTTTCTTCAATGTAAAATCCCAATTCATTTATAGTATTCTAGCTTTTATTTACCAACAGCCTTTACTGTTTGCAACATGATCCTTATTATTTATCTATTTTACATATATTAATAGTATTGTGTATATGTCAATCCCAACCTTCCTTTTTACCCCTCCTTCCTTACCCCCCCTCCCATAACCATAAGTTTAGAGCTGATTTTCATTATTCATGGTATAGTTGCCATGAAGACTGAGTTAGCAAATACCTGAACCACCGCTCCTAGAAAAGATACAGGATTAGGCTTATGAGAGCCTCTGGTCACAAGATTTTTGTCAGCTGATAAACATATAACTTTGTTTTATATATTTGTGTGTCTCATTAAAGATACCTTATTTCATACAGACTGTTTGTAACTCTTGCCTGTGTGTGTATGTGTGTGTGTGTTTGTGTCTGTTCAGCTGCTCAATCATGTCTGACTCTTTGCAGCCATGGACTGTAGCCTGTCAGGCTCCTCTGCCCATGGAATTTCCCAGGCAAGAATACTGGAGTGGGTTGCCATTTCCTCCTCCAGGGNGGCAACCCACTCCAGTGTTCTTGCCTGGAGAATCCCAGGGACGGGGAAGCCTGGTGGGCTGCTGTCTATGGGGTCACACAGAGTCGGACACGACTGAAGTGACTTAGCAGCAGCAGCAGCAAGGACCAAATAAGTACTTTGAGATAAGCATTAAACAAATAAAAAATACTCTATAGTCCTCTCTAAAAAGCAACGTTCTTTCAAATGTAATTTTTAAATTAATGATATGGTGGCTTCTTGGCAAAGGAAACACTTGGCTTACAGGGCAGCAGAGAGGAGACTTTAGTCTTTTAAATTAGAAAACACTTTTCAAAACAACGTTGAGTTCAAGGAGGTCTTCTGGTTTTCAGATGGTAGGGTGAAAATATCTCTGTTCTTGCCTTTTCTGGGAAACTGTTTCAAAATAGGAAGGAAGGGGAATCTCAGAAATATAATCTCGATTGTGGGGAGGAAAAACTAGATTTCTGTCACCCTGAATTTCAGTAAATGAGACAGAGCCGCCTGATGCCCAGGACAGCCAGATTCCGGGTACAGGTAAGGTGGTGTCGCCTGCAGTGTAGAGGGCAGGCCTGTGGCTGCAGGCCTCACGGTGTCATTCTCCAAAGTAAGCAGCGCTGGCTCCTGTGAGGAAGCTGGTGAGCAAGTCCCACTGACACTTGTCTAGAACAATGCAAAAGGGTGTGTAGCACAGCACAGGGGTGGCCTTGGAGCCTAGACACACCAGGGATGTGGAAGGAGGCAAAGGCAAGCCATTCCAGCAGGCGCACTGCTGGGAATGGGCGAGGGCGAGGGAGAGAGGGAGCCACGAGCAGTCTAAAGCCTCTCTCTCTCCTCCTCTCTCCCTGCCCTCACTCTCTGTCGTAAGGAGCGCTTCTCTGACCCAAAGAGAACTCTCCCTGGTCTAGAACCTGCCCTGGTCTCCTCCTCGCATAATTATCCTGCAAATAGTTGGTCTAGACTTCCCTGGTGACTCAGATGGTAAAGAATCTGTCGCAATACAGGAGACCTGGGTTCAATCCCTGGGCTCGGAAGATGCCCTGGAGAAGGGAATAGCAACCCACTCTAGTATTCTTGCCCGGAGATTTCCACGGACAGAGGGGCCTGGCAGGCTATAGTCCACGGGGTCTCAAAGAGTCGGACATGACTGAGTGACTAACACAAACACAAAAACCATACAATTTATTCTAGGATGAATATTAAAACAAGGAACCAATAAAGAGAACCAGCACAAGATCTACACACACACACACACACACATACACAAACTAGAAAGAAAAAGTGGGGAAAGGAACAGAAAAAAGGATAGATGGAAAACATAAGAAAATACACTGCTGTGAACAGATGAAAACAGTGACAAGGCATAAAACAATTAACTGAAAGAATTTTATGAGACTAGCTGTGAGAAAGACTCAATTTATACTGTATATTGTTTTTACATTTTTATACTTTTTGAAGCATGTATCCTGGGCATTGCTTCCCACGTGGCGCAATGGTAAAGAATCCACCTGCCAATCCAGGAGACACAGGTTTGATTCCTGGGTCAGAAAGATCCCCTGGAGGAGGGCATGGCAACTCATTCCAGTATTCCTGTCTGGAAAATTCCATGGACATCAGGTTGCAAAAGAGTCAGACACGACTGAGCACATATATACACACATTTTGGGCCTTACTACCCACTGCAAAAACTAATTTAAAAATAAAGGTTTGGATTGCTTCCTTTACTTGGGACAATTGTGGAGAAGTTTTTTTTTTTTTTTNAAGAGTCAGACACGACTGAGCACATATATACACACATTTTGGGCCTTACTACCCACTGCAAAAACTAATTTAAAAATAAAGGTTTGGATTGCTTCCTTTACTTGGGACAATTGTGGAGAAGTTTTTTTTTTTTTTTTTTTAATGTTTTGCATTATCTTAGGAGACCCCTCTACATCTAAAAGGTAAATACAAATGAATAAACAAATAAAGAAAAACATAAATTTGTCTTGACCATTTGGTCTAAGTAAGCTAAATCCACAAAGAATAGTACTGTGAGCTGTGGGCTTTGCTGGCCAGGTCCTGCATGCAGACCTCCAGGAAAGCTGCACCCACTCCTACAGCCAGTCACTAATGTCAAAGTCACTGACCAAGTGGGCTAAGAAGACAATCAAGAATAGAGTAAAATAATTTTCCTCAATCTAATCCATAAACCCTAAAGTTTAATTCTTCTGTTAATACATGGTTATTATACAATGAGGAACAGTTCTAAAACACGATTGCCCATTAGGCATGAATCATTTGTGAGTTGGTTCCATTTGGTTCCATTTGGGATCTTCCCAACCCAGGGATCAAATCAAGTCATTCATTAAATGGGAATAAACAAAAGAGCACCATAATTGGGAGGGGGGCACAGATCTGAAAAGACAGTAGGTGGCTTTCTTTCTCCTTTCCCCAAATAATGCACTCCTAGACCTTACAGACAGGTATCCAGACCCATCATTCTTCAGCATTCATAATTTAAGGCATTCATAATTTACACAGACAACATCAAAATGACTACAGGTCAACCACCATTACTTAAAACTCACTGACCATCCATGACCACCAGGAATGCACAACATTAGGCATAAACCCAGATTTGATTTAGCCTTCTTCCTTGTATGAGTCTACAGGTGAATTTCTAAAATCTTAGGGCATACAAATTTGGGTGAAAACCAGAAAAAAAGTCATGCACCATCTGTTAAAATGCAGGAAAAAATGTTCACTTGCTCGTCTTGTTTTAGGCAGCTATCTCACCTGTTTGTGAAGCTTCTTTATTCTTCCTCTGAAATACTGGGGAGCAACATGATGAACAAAAATATTTCATTCAAAAGTTTAGAAGAATATTAGAACAAAAAACAGCTCTAAGGAATACAGCAGACTTAAACTCTATTTCTGCATCATTAAAAGGCAATACAACTACATCTCTAGTCTGTTTTCTCGGTTCTACCATATGAGAAGAAAAAATGTCTCTTCTACTAAGGTCATAATTATTTATGTCAGACACATAGCAAAGGGGCCAGAGTTTTTTTTTTTTTTACTATGTTTATTCACTGGGCAGATGTGGTTGATGATTTCACACTGATGTACCTGGCTGGGAGAGCTCTTTGTTAAACAATTCATTAAAAAAAACAATAGCTTACATGTACAAAGCAGATTTCCTGTGTTAACAATTCTGATTGTTGTTTACATAATTATCTTTCATCCCCCCAAGTAACTCTGTATGACAGATACTAATCCCCATTTCACAGATAAGGAAACAAAGGCTCAAAGATGTAAAGTCATAGCCCAAGATCAAATAGTTGGAACTTGACATAGCCACATTCAACCAAGTGAACTGCTCCTAAGCATGTGCACTCTCCACTACTTCACCCAGCTTCTGACAAGCATCTCGCCCTTTGCACAGTCAATGCAGAAAGTATTTACTGAGCTTCTTCCATATGTTAGGCACTATGATAGCCACTGAGTGAAACTTTAAGCATGAATATCAGGTAATTAATGAATACTTGATGAAAAAATAAATCTATAGATACGTGGCTCCTCTCCAGGAATGATAGCTCATAATACTTGCAGCTGCTGTTTAGCTGCTTAGTCATGTGCAACTCTTTTATGACCCCATGGATGTAGCCCACCAGGCTTTTCTGTCCATGGGATTTCCCAGGCAAGAATACTGGAGTGAGTTGCCATTTCCTTCTCCAGGGGATCTTCCCAACCCAGGGATCAAATCAAGTCTCCTGCATTGGCAGGCAGATTCTTTACCACTGAGCCACTTGGGAAGCCCTATAATACTTACGTATTAAAAGCTACTATGTGCCCGGCACCNATATGTTAGATGCAGCATGTTTTACACAGAGCACTTAGGGGGCATTGTGGAAAATGAATTATAGGGAGAAGAAGTAGCAAGTAGGTAGATCAGTCTGGGGATTCACACAAGGCAAGGATGGATATTTATTTGAATTAGAGTAACTGCAGTGGGATAGAGCCAAGGAGGATAAAAATTGGATGTCTGGGATGGGTGGGGGGAGAAGGAAGAGCCTAGGATAACCCCACAGCTCCTTGCCAAGACAATCCAGTATTAATTAAGGAAGGGAGGAACAAATGTGTGGGTGTTGGGGGTGGTGCATAGGTGGGGAGAAGTGAGTTTAATTTGAAGCATATGAGGTCCTTTTGGCAAATGGAAATTTGGATCTGAAATTTAGAAAAGAAGCAAGGCTGGTAACAGAGATTTAGGAATCTACATAAGGCAGCTGGGTGTGTTTCATTCTCTAATGTTAATTGCATGAAAAACTAAAAAAGTGTAACATTTTAAATTACTGAGTCACCTTTTGTAGTTTCTAATTAAGTCAAGGACATAATTAGATAGGCTAATAATGGAAGTTATGTCAAGTGGCTGATAATTCTAGTTGCCTACTCAATAACCATTTCCTCTTCTTCCTTAGAGCAACTGCCCTAGCTGGAGGGGAGTGGGGGTAGCAGTTGCAGTTTACCTTGCTGAAACTATTTGATTTCAGATTTTACATTTTAGAGCAGCACTGTGACACCATTCTGGCCAATGAGATGTAGCCAGAAGTAGCTGGGGAGGCCATCACTTTCTATATAAAAAGGCAAAGCCTCCCTAATAGAAGGGCCCTCACTCTTTTGGGATCTATACCTTTCCTTTCTTGTTGCCTGGGGCTTCCCTGGTGGCTCAGACAGTTAAGAATCTGCCTGTAATACAGGAGACCCAGATTCAGTCTCTGGGTTGGGAAGTTCCCCTGGAGAAGGATAATGGCCACCCACTAACTATTCATGACTGGAGAGTTCCACAGACAGAGGAGTCTGGCGGGCTAGAGTCCATGGGCTGCAAAGAGTTGGACACAACCGAGTGACTAACATACACTTTCTTCTTGCCTAAAGATGTAAGCCTAGAGATATGGCAGCCGTATTGTCACCATGAAGCAACTAGATTTCAGATGATGTCCTATATGGTGAGGGCAGTGAAGCAGGAAGATGGAAAGAGGCTGCTTCTCTGATAGCACTGTTTGAGCTCCATCTTCAGCCAAGACTGCAGCCATGAAATTAAAAGACGCTTGCTTCTTGGAAGGAAAGTTATGACCAACCTAGACAGCACATTAAAAAGCAGAGACATTACTTTGCCAACTGAGGTCCATCTAGTCAAAGCTATGGTTTTCCCAGTAATCATATATGGAGGTGAGAGTTGGAAAATAAAGAAAGCTGAGCGCCGAACAACTGAAGCTTTTGAACTGTGGTGTTGGAGAAGATTCTCTTGAGAGTCCCTTGGACAGCAGGGAGAGCCAACCAGTCCTTCCTAAAGAAAATCAGTCCTGAATATTCATTGGAAAGACTGATGCAGGAGCTGAAATTTCAACACTTT
This sequence comes from Neotragus pygmaeus, assembly GCA_006410875.1. Classification (NCBI taxonomy): domain Eukaryota; kingdom Metazoa; phylum Chordata; class Mammalia; order Artiodactyla; family Bovidae; genus Neotragus; species Neotragus pygmaeus. The sequence goes on along the minus strand of SJYV01056248.1, from coordinate 1,172,524 downwards.
GACCACCTGATGCGAAGAACTGACTCACTGGAAAAGACCTTGATGCTGGGAAAGATTGAAGGCGGGAAGAGAAGGGGACGACAGAGGATGAGATGGTTGGATGGCATCACTGGCTCAATGGACATGAGTTTGAGTAAACTCTGGGAGTTGGTGATGGACAGGGAGGCCTGGCGTGCTGCAGTCCACGGGGTCACAAACAGTCGGATATGATTGAGCAACTGAACTGAACTGATCAGCCCTGGACTGCAGTTCTTGGGAGTCTATTTCTACAAGACACACTTGTATCTGTTTAAGCCAGATTCTCATGTGTGCATTGCTTTTTGTTTTGGCAGCTGAATGTAATACTGATAAAATTATATTTGGACTAATATATACATTACATATATATAAAACATGAGACTAAAAAGACATATCCATTATTTCAAGTACTAAAAAAAAAGTTTAAAAATAAAATATCATTTATTCTTATTACCAAAAGGTACTAAGTGTCTTAAGGGGCCTAAAAAACAGTACAGAGCACTGGATATTTATTTTTCCAACAGTAGCTAAAGGAAGATCATGGGATTACCAGTATTAAGAAAATTCATGAACACGTCTATTAATGAGTATACATGTATGATGACACCCTTGGACTTTTTCTGGGTAAAGTAAACTGATCTGGCTCATTTATATAGCTTCTATTAGAACCAATGTTCTTAAAGATAGGACTGTTCACCTGACTCTCACAATAACTATAATGTTTGGAAGAAAGAATCTTTCTGCTCTCCCGGGAACTCAGTAAGCACACCTAAGGAAACAGTATGTCCCCCAACCACTGTACTTTGGCCCTTCACAGAAGAGCTTCTATAGGGTTGTGCTCTGGGAGTATGTCTCCAGAACGGCAGTCAGTAACGTTCTAGGAAACACTTATTATTACCTTCCACCACAAAATTTCCATTGTCTTCATGGCAGGAACCATGTTGAAGACGTAGGTCTCTATGGCAACAGAGACTGCTTTGAGGACTCGCCAGGAGAAAGCCATCCCAAGTTCCAGGACCAGGAAAAGCTGTGTAACTGATCTCTTTTTATCTCATGGTCACTGTGGATCAGGTAACTATTTGTGTTTCCCTCTTTGTTTTGGCTACTGGGAAGCTCTGACAAATTTTTAATTCCATCTCCAGAAACTACACCAAACCTTAAACTCATCTCCAGAAATTACCTGCACCTTATAACATAATCTTGTTCACTAAACTACCTCTAAGTTTATCTTGTTCAAAATAATTTTATTTATTGAGTTTTGGCTGTGCTGGGTCTTCCTTGTTGGGTGGGCTTTTCTCCAGTTGCAGCGCAAGGACTTCTCATTGCAGTGGCTTCTCCGTGAGCTCTGGGCACATGGGCTCAGTACTTGTGGCGCCTCGGCTCCGAGCACAGGCTCAGTAGTTGTGGCACTTGGAGTTAGTTGCTCTATGGCACGTGGAATCTTCCCGCATCAGGGATCGAACCCATGTCTCCTGCATTCTCGGGTGGATTCTTTATCACTGAGCCACCAGGGAAGCCCCCTTCTAATTTTATGTTGCTTTTTAATCTGTGTGTTCTCTTTACCGCTGTTTCATTATCTATTAATCTTATGTTGTTAACTCCTCTAATGCTTTATGGAACGAAGAGCATTTCATGCAAAATTTTTTAAAAATATCAGATGATGATAATAATAATAATAGCTAGTTTATTGACCATTGCTATGAACCAAGTGCTGTCTGAGGCTTAACTTAGGTTATTTACCCTAAATAGGAGATAAGTAGTATTATTACTAGGTCCACTTTACAGACAAAAAAACTGAGACACAGAAAGTGAAGTAATTTGTCCAATGTCATATAACCAAGTGATGAATGCAAGATTCAAACCCAGATATTCTGAATTATAAACATTTTACAATCATATAACCAAGTGATGAATGCAAGATTCAGACCAAGATGTTTTGAATTACAAACATTTTACAATCATATAACCAAGTGATGAATGCAAGATTCAAACCCAGATATTCTGAATTACAAACATTTTACAAAAGAAGAAATAATAATATTTAATTTCTAAAAGAAGCAGAAGCATTCTGATCTTACAGGCTGAGCTTAACATCCTTCAGCTTTAAAGGAGATGTCGATTGTACACTCATGCCTGATGATCCATATTTACAGAGAGGAATGAGACGTTAAAAGTCAAAAGGGCAGTTAATCCAAATTGGCTTTTGGTCTTTAAATATGAATATATCCATTCATTCACTCACTCATTCACTATTCATCACCTGCCACCAATGATGCAGGTGCTGGGAAGAGATGAAGCAGACATAGTTCCTGGCCTCCAGGAGTGCAGGTGCAATAAAGGAGAGTCAGACAGGTAAAGGGCATCCTGGACTTATGAGCTGGCTGATAGAACCAGAGCAGGGCGTGGCATGATCATTCCCAGAGCGGTTTAGCTCTTGGCCCCTGTATCCATCTGATAATGGGAGTGAACGAGAGCTCAGTCGCTCAGTTGGGTCCAACTCTTTGTGACCCCATAGATTGCAGCTCACCAGGCTCCTCTGTCCATGGGATTTTCCAGGCAAGAGTAGTGGAGTGGGTTTCCATTTTCTCCTTCAGGGGATCGTCCTGACTCAGGGATTGAACCGGTGTCTCCTACGTTTCCTTAATTTCCTGCATTGGGGGGTGGAGTCTTTACCACTGGGAAGCCTGATAATGGGACTAGAAAGAATTGGCTCCCTTACAGGGCCGTTGGATTGATTTCATATGTAGAAAGCTCTTAGCCTAGCCAGGCACAAAAGTCTCCAGTACAAGGCAGCCTTTAGCTCTTAAGGCACAGTGGATGGCAGCCTGGGCATCTTGCTCTGACACACACCTGCACTCATTTGGACACAAGTTCTCACAAGCTCTCTACTGCCCTCTCCTAGCTACTCCCCAGCACCGAAAGGCTTACAGTCCACAGACAGGCCTGGCACTTCCTTTCTACATGCTGCTGCCATCTCACATTCAGTGTCTCGCTGAAGTACATCGCCCACACAGGATGAATATTCCTTCAAGATGCACTTGAAAATCTTTCACAGTGTCTGGCCCACATAATGCTCCCCTAGCATTTTTGCCACATTTGCTCTGTATCACTTATCTCTTTGGCACTTCAACAAGGCAGTTCACCACACGATTCCCCTGCTGCAAAATGGATCGGGTTCCTGCTTGGGCAGGTCTAAGGAAAGACCCAACTAGAATTGCAAAGGGGAAGTTTCAAGTGTACTATTGGCTGAAGTCAGTGAGAAAACATATGTGCTGCACCTGCTCGGCATCAGCTGAGAATCGTCTGTCTCTTCGGTTTTGTGCTATGGCTAAATAAGAAGCAATTAATCACTTTCTCACCAACCCTAACTCATATTTAATAGTTCCCTCTCAAAGTCTGTTTTGTCATGCTCTCAGCAGAGTCAGTCAAACACTATGATTCCCTTCTAAATATTCCTGAAGCCAGATGGCAGGAACACTAACTGTGCCATGGCAAAACTTGCCTAAAGATAACTTCATGATGCATAATCACGCTGGATAGCACTCGGCAAAGCAGATTTGTCCAGATACCTCTTTAGCTGCCCGACTTAATCCAGCTTCTCCAAACCAAAACTTTCCAGTTCCAAAAGCAAGACACATTCAACACTGCAATGTGGTACTGGCTGGTAAGACGAACATGATTCTACTCCTCTGGGTTCTGCATTTTAGGCAGAAGTATTAAATCACTAGAACACATTTGAGGACACGTTTCTCAAGATCGTTTTCTAGATAAAATGTTCCTGTACCCTCAAGTTTCAAATATTTCCGCACCAAGTGTAAGTATGTTTATAACACGTTTGCTGGAAAACAAATTTCCATCCTTCTGCTGAGTTATTTTTGTGGATTTTTTTTTAAACTTAAGCATTAATAAACATATTTATAAATTCTAGACTGTAAGGAAGTTGACTGTTATTCCCTAGTGAAAATTCTACATGTTTTTTTCTAGAGTGAATTATGTTTTGGTTTTCAGATCTTTTCTAGGTTGTATTGTTTATTCTTTGTGTGTATTTAACTGACTTTCAAAATCACAACCTGTGCTTTATGATTTCTGAACAATAAATCCTGAAAACAGTGTTGCCAGGCTAGCCCAGCTGGCTTTCTCCTGTTCCTGAAACTGTATGTTCTTAGATACACACACAGTTCCTCCATCCCGTCTGCTGCTGGCTAGCTTCAGTCGGTGACATGATCTCACACTCACAAATTATATGAAAACAACAGCAACTCCTGGAAAGGAACCCAAAGGGGGCATGGTGGGAAGTCAGCCTTCAAGTCTCTGTCACCCTGACAGCTCTGCCCTGATTTAAGTGGCTGAAAATTGCCTATCTGTGGTTGCATGTATAGAATTCGAGATCTGTGTACCCACGTTCTTGACCCTCCACTCCCCTGAGTAAGGTATTTAACCTCTGTGACCTTTTATTTTCTCCTCCATAAAAAAGGCACAATAACAATATTGCCCTTAAAGAACTGAGTCATATGAGGTCGTTCATGTAAAGGCATTCGGTAAGGCACTCTGCAGTCTGTATTTCATTTCCCATTATGGCTAAACTTTCTTTGCTCCCTGTCCCTTTTATTATTATTATTCATTAATTTTTCTGATTTAGTTGTGGTTTTTAAATGTATCTCTAAAATGCCTTAGCTGGAAAACTACACCAGTCTGTGTGCTACCACAGTAGTGGATTTTTAGCATTAAATTCTTATTTATTTTTTATTGAGGTAAAACATAAGTCAAGTGCATAGTCAAGAGCTTCCCTGGTGGCTCAGATGGTAAAGAATCTGCTTGCAATGTAGGAGTCCCAGGTTTGATCCCTAGCTTGGGAAGATCCCCTGAAGAAGGGCATGGCAGCCCACTCCAGTATTTCTTGCCTGGAGAATTCCACGGACAGAGGAGCTTGGCGGGCTGCAGTCCATGTGGTCGCAGAGTCCAACACGACTGAGTGGTTTTCACTTTTTATAAGTCAAGTGCATAAATCTCACAGAAATAATTTTACAAATATCTAAATGTGTGCCCCTGTGTTATCACTACTTAGGTTAAGGTGGGGAGCATTTCCAACACCTCCATCCCTTTCTGTCTAGGCCATTATCCGGCCCAAAGGCCGCCCCTCATTTATGCTTCATCCCCATGGATAGCTGTGCTAAAGTTAAAAAAAAAAGTTGTTTTTTTTTTTTCAGGGAAAGCTGGAGTCCCTGCGATAATGACTATTGCTGACCACAACAAATGTATGACCAATCTTCCCTCTAAAGAGATAAAAGATTCTGGAAAGGAGGAGAGAGGCACAAACTTTCTAAATCATACAGATCATGCACAACAAAGCACTCATTTTGCAGCCAGTGACCCCCAAGCTCGAAGAGGCCAAGTGACAGCCCATCTTCCCGCTACAGAGTAACTTTCTTTCCAAACAGAGCCCATTACAAAGCACTCCGAGCTTCGGGGATAGGGATGCTATCCGCACATCCCAAAGCGTCAGGACGGCTCCCCCAGCCTCTCCCTACAGAACTTCTTTCCAGGGAGCAGAGCGCACTGGGGCCCCACGCGGCCCCTGCTCCCGTCGCAGGCACACCCACGCGGCTGGCAAGCCATGCTCAGAAGGCTCTGTTCCTGAGAGCCTGTGCCCGCTGCCCACGGGACAGGGCTGGGCTCCCCGTGCGCCACCCCAACCCGGAGATCCGGAGTGGCCTCTTCTCCAGTCCTGCTCCCCCACTCCCGCTCCTTCTCGCCTCTGGTGTGTATTGNCCAGGGTTGATCTCCTTCAGAATGGACTGGTTGGATCTCCTTGCAGTCCAAGGGACTCTCAAGAGTCTTCTCCAACACCACAGTTCAAAAGCATCAATTCTTCTCTGCTCAGCCTTCTTCACAGTCCAACTCTCACATCCATACATGACCACAGGAAAAACCATAGCCTTGACTAGATGGACCCTGGTTGGCAAAGTAATGTCTTTGCTTTTGAATATACTATCTAGGTTGGTCATAACTTTCCTTCCAAGGAGTAAGCGTCTTTTAATTTCATGGCTGCAGTCATAATCAGCAGTGATTTTGGAGCTCAAAAAAATAAAGTCTGACACTGTTTCCACTGTTTCCCCATCTGTTTCCCAAGAAGTGATGGGAACAGACGCCATGATCTTCGTTTTCTGAATGTTGAGCTTTAAGCCAACCTTTTCACTCTCCTCTTTCACTTTCATCAAGAGGCTTTTTAGTTCCTCTTCACTTTCTGCCATAAGGGTCGTGTCATCTGCGTATCCGAGGTTATTGATGTTTCTCCCAGCAATCTTGATTCCAGCTTGTGCTTCTTCCAGCCCAGCATTTCTCATGATGTACTCTGCATATAAGTTAAATAAGCTAACAGCTTAGTAGAGGATATAAGCTCGTAAATTGACTTTAATAGTTCCCTGGATAGAAGTAATACAGAAGAAATGATGAATACTGCCTGATGGGAGGGAAAGGGAGATAGTAAGAGCTGAGCTGGGCTTCTGCGAATGAACTGGAGTGTCCCATCAGAAACCAAGGAAAGGAAACTATTTCAGGAAAGAGAAAGTCTGAAAGAGCTTGGTGGACCAGAAGCCTCAAATACCACATGTCTGAAATTGAATGCATTTTAAACCTGACCCATTCTTGGTTTTGCCCATCTCCCCATCCATCCAGCCCAATCACCTGGCAACTCCTTAGCTCGCTTTCCCTTGTAGTATATCCCCTTGCTGAATCTCAGCTCTCGGCCCCATCTGGTTCTACCCTTCTGCACCAATGCCACCTGATATCAGAGCATACTGCCTCTCTTCAGGACCTCCACAGTAGCTGGTCATTCTTCAACATCCTGCTTCTCTCTGCCAAACCAGTTTTCACAGTGGCCAGAGATGGTCTTGAAACTCGAAGCTGATCTTCCTGCTATCTGTAATTTAGTGATTTTGCTTTGCTCTGACGATAACTGAGCACCTAAGCACAGCACTGATGATAACAGAGATCCTGAGCTTTATCTGAAGGCACTCACACGCTCCAACACAATTTGCTCAGCCCTCTCCCTCCATCTCTTTTTTCCAGTCATGTTAGCCTGCTTTCAGATCCTTGAACTGGTAATGTTCTTTATTGTCACAAGCCCTTTGCACATGCTTTTCCATCTTTGAAGAAAACATTCCCCGAATGAACTTCTCCTCATTTTTCAGATCTCATCTAAACTCAGCCATCACCTACCTGGAACTTGACAAGGTCAACTTCCACCGTAAGAACTCATAATCCCATGTAACTCTCTGTTGCATCATTTATGCAGATGTAATGATGCCATTATTGATTCAATGATTTGATTAACATCTGTCTCCCAGACCAGACCATGGTATCTGTGACCTCAGGAACTATCTCAGTTCCCACTGTATCCTTATTTCACAGCACTGAGACTAGAACATAGGAGGCATGTATCTGTTGAGTCGTGAAACAAATGAACCAATGAGGGTTGGAGTCTTGAACTGTGTATTTGAGAGTCTATATATATCTTAAAACTTTTAATATCAACTTTACTGAGAATTAATTTATATATGCTGAAATACACTCATTTTAAAAGCCAACAAATATATACCCTGATGTAACCGTTACCCTTATCAACATATAGACTATTTCAAATACCCAAAAAAGTTCCTTAGGCCTTCTTTGCAGCCAGTCCCTATCCCCAGTCCCAGGAAACCACAGAACTATTAATATTGATTAGTTTTGTCTTTCTTTTCTAGAGCTTTGTATATTGGAACATACATGATGTATTCTTTTGTGTCTGACTTTTTTCTTTGATCAGCATAATATATTTGACCTTCATCTGTGTGTGATTTGTTCCTATTTATTGCTGGTTAGTATTTTGCTGTACTATGGATATGCCGTTATTTGTTTATCCATTCATCTGTTGGTGGACATTTGGGTCAATTTCAGTTTTAGAATGTTACAAATAAGTTGGCTTTGAATGTTTATAAGTCTTTTGTAGATAATGTTTGTATTTCTTTTGGGTAAATAATTAAAGAGTATAGTTTTAAGAATCATAAACATTTAAAGATAAAACCTTTGAACCACAATGAAAAACTACTTCACATCCGATACCATAATTTGTAAACAAGTAAAACAGCAAGATGTGAAGAAGTTGGAACCCTCATACATTGGTGGTAGGAATGTAAAATGGTGCAGGTGCTGTGGAAAACAGTTTGATGTTTCCTCAAAAAGTTCAACATGGAATTACCATAGAATCAAGAAATTTCAGTTCTAGGCACATATTGAAAAGAGTGGAACACAGGAGTTCAAATAAAACTTGTACCTGAATGTTCATAGCAGCACGATCCACAATAGCCAAAGGGTGTAAACAACCCAAATGTCCATCAACAGATGAACAGGTAAACAAAAGGCCATATATCCATATACTGGAATATTATTTGACAGTGAAAAGAAATGAAATACTGATAGATACTACAATATAAATGAGCCTTGAAAATATTAGGCTAAGTGAAAAAAGCAGATACAAAAGACCACATACTGTTTAATTCCATTTATGTGAAATATCCAGAATAGGCAAATCCATGGAGACATAAAGCAGGTTAGTGGTTTCCAGGGTTTGATGAGAGGGGTGAACAAGGTATAACTGCTTACTGTGACCAGGGTCTCCATCTAGGGGATAAAAATGTTCTGGAACCAAATAGTTGTAATGATTGTACAATTATGAATGTATTTAATGTACTTAATGCCCTTAATGCCACTGAATGCTATACTTTAACATGGTTAAAAGAATAAATTTTATGCTATGTATCTTTTACCACAATAATAATGATGATGATGATGAGATACAACTTTAGAGAGTGTGAAGGTCTTGGGCAGTGGTTCCCATCTCTGTAAAGGCTGCTTCACCACCCCATGCATCACAAGCCCTGTTTGGCTGAGAGAGGAGCTACCTATCAGGTAGAATTCAGCCAAGAGTCTTTCGTGCAAGTTTCTGCACCTGGAGGAGGCTCCACCTTGGTGAGAGTAAGAGGTGAAAGGCATCACATTCCATTGCTTAACATTAGGCTGGGGCTGACTCCTGCAGGTGCCTCGATGGCTGAGAAAGGACTTCATGAGCACAGCGCATGGAAGAGAGCAGGCAGTTCTATTTAAACAGCAACACTGTTCCAAAGAGTGACCAAGGGAAAACAGTTCACTACCTGTAGCTGCAGTTGAATCCCTTCATGCTGCCTCCCCAGATTCCACTGTTCTTCCAGAATGTGCTGCAAACACCAAAAGGTTGAAGTCTACCTTCTTTGCTTCTGGAGTAAGCGGAGAGGAAGGTACAGTCCCATGGTGAACACAGGGTTTTACTGAACAAGCAGAGAAAGAGGAGCCAACCTATGAAGGTGGAGGGAGAGAAGGGAAAGAGAGGAAAGAGCCTGGAGAGAAGGGGGTGCCGAAATCAGGGGAGAGCCAAGACATGGCTGAGAGTGTCGTGCTGCCCAGAGGTCCCACACAAGAGCCAAGAGTGTGACAATGGGAGAGCCTCAGTTACCCTAGCAATTGCAATTTCGGTGCAGCGGGACAAGCAGAGCCTGAGTTAGTGGGTGGAAGGATAAGAAGTGGCTGAGGGAGCGTGGACCATGCACTCCCTTGAGTGTACACTGTTTTTTTCAAAAACTTTGACCAAGAAGAGGAGAGAGAAAAATAATTAAATATTGAAGAGAAGAAAGAATTCAGGGAGAGTAGAGACTCTATCATATTGTAGGTTAAGAGAAAAGACCCAACAGAGAAAAGGGTTTCAAGATTTAGGAAAGCGTGGGAGTTGAAAATGGAAGATGGATTTTTCTGAAATACCTTTGTAGATCCACTCTTTAAGAAACTGAGAAAGGATTTGCTGTACAATAATTTCCCAAAGTTTTCAAAACCTTTCATTCTTCTAAGTAAATAATATAAAGCAGTGTTAAAAAACTTTGATCTTGGAGACAAAAGATGTGGATTCAAGCTATTATCAACTAGCTGTGTGGTGTTCACTAGTTCAATAGCTAATTAGATCTTCAAAATCTTAATTCTTTCATCTACGAAAGTGGGCAGTAGTTTCTGCCATGTCTCAGAGTTGTTATCTAATACCAAGTGGTGAATCCCATGAAATTCATAAAAGCGTTTTGTTGTACTCCTAGGACCACAGAAAGGTGAAGGACTTTACCTGTTTTACTGTACTGTATTCTAAATGAATCTGCAGTCACTGGAAATACCAACTAAAAGATAATTATTTAAAATGAGAAATGTTACTGATAACCGTTCTCATCTTTACAAACTTCCTTATGCCATTTCAAATTATTTCCCTTTATCCACAAAAAAGTCACCTTCTTTTCCATTTTGGGTAGAAAGGACAGACAGTGAGGTAAAGGAAGAGAGGGTTCAGAGACCTTGTGGGTCCTCTCCTCACTTCTGTCCAGGTCTGTTACACTTCTGTGAAGATGAGTTTCCTTCATCTGGCTTTTCTTCACTCTTTTGTAGCCAGTATGGTCCATTACCCTAAAGGAAAACTCTGTTTTCAACTTCTTTGTTGAAATTAGCATCTGGGTTATAGCAATCACAATTTACCAAGGACTTTCCTCAGTGTTATTATAATGATCAGCCTAACAAGCTGAGAGTTTGGTCACCATATTTTAGATGACAAATGGAAGCTCAGAAGTTAAGGGGCTTATGAAAATCTCAGGGCTGGTAAGGAGTACAGTTGTGAATGGAAACCAATCCTAGGCCACAGGATTCTCAGGTCACTGCCCCACACAGTGCCTGGTGTGGAACACATTCCCCGAATGCATGACTAGAGGATGGCTCATTCCTATTCCAGCTTAGTTGTGCCTTATGCAACTGCCTGATTCATGGTAAAAGCCACCATGCCATACTGGAAGCCTTTTAAACTAGATTTTATCCTCTTCTGAAATTACTTCTTCTTTTGTCTGCATTGCAGAGCATGCAGAACTTCCCTGACTAGGGACTGAACTCATGTCCCCTGCAGTGGAAGCAGAGTCTTAACCACTAGACCACCAGGGAAGTCCATGGGATTACTTACTTCCGTTAATGGCAGTAACACTCACCGATTCTTTGAGGCCAGAAACCTGGGTCCTTCTTCCCTTCTCCCTAACCACCACCACCACCACCACCTGATCCATCACAAAACATGCCCATTCTGCTTTCCCGACACCTTCTTTATCTTAGGTCATTCCCTTCTATCGCCCTCGAGTTCAGAGCTGGCCCGCTGCCATCAACTCTAAACTGGTGTCTCTGGTTCCAGTGTTCTCCCAGCTCCTCCCAACTGTTTCTCCTCTGTATCCACAGCGATCTTCAGAAAGTGAAAATTTAATTATCTAATTTGCCTGCCGAAAATCCTTCAATTGTTCTTGTTTGCTTTGGAAGTAGAGCCTAAATAACTTAGTATTACATATGAAATGCTGCAAAATTTACCCCTCCCGCATCATCTCCCATTTCTCAGCTTCCCTCTCCATATTACACAGTATGCCAGCTATCTCAAAGGACTTGGAATCCCTCAGATTCACCCTGTGCTTTCCTGACTCTGCCCTCCCCCAAGCCATTTTCTTGTCTTGGAATACATTTTTCCACCTTGTTACCTGGAGAACTCCTCCTTATCCTTCACATCAATGCTCCCTTACTCTAGGGAAGCTTTCTGAATCCTCTGGGTAAACCAGGGGCCCCTCTTCTGAATATTTTAACACTCTCTTCCTCTACTTGAACGGTAGGTAGCACGTAGAGAATGTTGTAGCTATTGATTTATTTGCCAATACCCTTAAGGGCAGAAGTGGGGTCATTGTCCCGAGACCACCAACACCTGGCACATTAGGTGTCATATAACAAGTCAGCACTCAGTAAATGTTTAATTGAGTAATTAATTAACAAAAAAATCTAGCTCTCTTTTTTCATCTGTCCAGGAAAAATTCTGTAACCAAAGGACAACAACTTAGAAGTGACAGGTCTGCTAAAGTAGATGTTTTCTTTCTTTTTTTAGTGATAAAGAACTCTGGCTAAACCTGCCATGGTGTGAAACTGTGAGGCAGTTTGGAGCAAAACGATAGAATAAGAAAGACAGTTCTGAACAATTCTTGGGTCAGACCTCAACTTTATGGCTTTGTTATTCTGTTTCAAATGGTGCAAACTTTTGAACAAGAGCCACATACATTTCAAGTGTTAAAAAAAAGGTAGCCCAAGGTTAAATAAATGCACTTTAACAATTTCTGCCATTTTGGGTAGGCTGTGTTTGTACTGCCAAAACAGAGATAAGGGTGAGCAAGAGTCATTTGTTCTTGAAAGTCCTGGGGTTCTGCATGCTAAGAGGATAGCGAGGGCTGCTATGTGACATGGTGTTAAACTGCTACTTAATAGCAACATAAGAGAGTGACAGCTTCTTTGTCTGAAAGGTCAGTCAAGCAGGTGACACAACCCAGCCTTCCTTAGTTAATTCTTAGAAAGAGAAACCTTAGTCTTCCTCTTTTCACATCTTAGGATAACAAGTTCAAATATAAGATTAGCTCTGTTTCCCTGTCATTGAAAAGACTGGTATTTNCCTATTAGTGAATAAAAAACATTACTCTGTATGTTAAACATTCATCTTTTATTTAAGTGTATGCTGTTTATATGGTGCTGGTTTTCCTTTAATACTTCTTTATAATTTTATTGGAGTGTAGTTGATTTACAATGTTGTGTTAGTTTCAGGTATATAGCAAAGTGAATGAGTTATATATCCACTCATTCTTTTGTCATATAGACCGTTACAGAGTATTGAGGACAGTTCCCTGTGCTATACAGCAGTTTTTTAGTTATATGTTTTATGTATGCTAAGTTGCTTCAGTTTTGTCCAACTCTCTACAAAGCCATGGACTGTAGCCCGCCAGTCTCCTCTGTCCATGGGACTCTCCAGGCAAGAATAATGAGGGGGTTGCCATTTCCTACTCTCATCTGTTTTATGTATAGTAGTGTGTGCATGCCAGTGTCAGTCTCCCAATGTATCCTTCTCCCCCGTATCCCCTGGTAATCATAAGTTTTCTGCATCTGACTTTGGTTTTGTAAATAAGCTTTTGTCCACCTCCCCCCACCCCGAATATTTTGTATAAGCAATATTTAAATAGTTTATAGCTAGTGGAATTTCAGGATTTATCTAATGTACTGGTTTTACAGATGTCCTCAAGTTAAAAGTATATAGCAAAAACACAATTGAGTGTAACTATATAATAAAATATTTAGATTTGGAAAAAAAAAAAAAGAAAAGCAAAGGAGAAAAGGTAAGATATAAGCACCTAAATGCAGAGTTCCAAAGAATAGCAAGAAGAGATAAGAAAGCCTTCCTCAGCGATCAATGCGAAGAAATAGAGGGAAAGAATAGAATGGGAAAGACTAGAGATCTCTTCAAGAAAATTAGAGATACCAAGGGAACATTTCATGCAAAGATGGGCTCGATAAAGGACAGAAATGGTATGGACCTAACAGAAGCAGAAGATTTAATCATTACAGCAATACAATGACGTGCACATATTATTAACCCCATTTGTCAAATGAGAAAAAGAAGATACAGTGGGGTTAAGCAACCTGCTCAAAATACTACCATGGACAGTGAAGGGTGAGGCATTTATAAATAGGTCTGTTTGATTCCACTGCTAAGTGTAGCACCAGTATGCTATGTATATATAATTTTTCACTAATTTTCTTTTTAAGTCATGTTGTGTCAGACGTTAAACATTTGGTATATGTTTTTTATGGATTATTTTCCTTATGCATATGCTAATATTGACATTTTTGAAACTGGTATATAATTTTATCCCAAATATGTTTTAAAATAAATTAACTGTATTCTGTAGTAACTGTCCAGAAATTCATGCATTGATTAATTCTTGATAGATCACATACACTCTGCAAGGAACTGTTCTGTCTCTGGGTAAGCCAGATTCCATAGGACTTCCTTTTAGTCTTTAAGTATTTAATGGTTTATAGATATACAATCAGAGCACTCTACCTATTAAAGGATAAAACTAACCATCATGCTATTAGTGTGAACTTTTAAAAAGAGGCTTAAAAACATGTCATTAAGGAATTCTAAGACACCTTTAAGACCATATCTGGCTGATTTCATGTAATGGATAAGCACATGGGGAATTTGATACCAAAGCCAAATATCTGGTCTGTGTCTTAATTTGCAGTACCTCCTTGAACCCTGTCTTCTCCATCTAGAAAAGAAGGGTAATCATACAGCGAGCTCATGTACAATTATGATAAAGAAATGAGGGGATATATGTGAAAATCAAAACAATCCAGTCTTTGTGTTGATGAGGTAATTGAATTAGTGAAACGAGAGAATTCTAAGCAGGTTAGCAAGCAACAGCTAGTTAACTGGTCAAACCGAGGATCCTGCTTTCCCTTTCTGAAGCGCAAGTGTTCATTTAGGATTGATGCTGCTGGGCTTCGATCGTAATTGTGCATTATGATTAGTTTTTTTGGGGGAGGGGTAGGTTTACAAATAATAGTTCAAACCCCATGTATGCTTAGCAGCTTTAGAAAGTTAAAATCAACTAGACTTGAAATCTCTGTTTCTCACTCTCTCTCCAGTAGGAAGTTTTATGTGGTTGAGTGGCAAGTGAATATTTGTAAATCTGCTTGACTTCCTGGATTTTGAATTTGCTGGGGGTGAAATATAGCATGCAACCCAGTGAACAGTCAGGATTCGCTTTATCTCTCTTCTTAAGTAAATAGGGCGGAGAAGGGAAGATTGACAGAGCAATGTCTTCAGGGTTGTCCAGTGGGCCAGATTCTGATGACTCCAGCACAAAAGAATCAGACCCTTTATTGAAATTGTCCACAACTTGCACCAAGTTTAAAACTCAGTCAATGCAAAAGCTCTTGGATAATGTCAGGTTTGATATAACTCAAAAGACAAGATAGAGGAGGGAGAAAAAAGCAAAACAAGCATTATTCAAGCTCAGAACATCTACTCATTGCATTCTGTTGGAGGAGCCAGATTTTTCTCACTCAAATTATCTTGGAGAAAAATGGAGAAAGAAGATGAAAATCTGTTTTTTTTTTTTAATTGAAGTATAGTTGATTTACAATGTTGTGTTAATTACTGCTGTAAAGCAAAGTGATTCAGTATATATATATATATATATATATATATATATATAGGCTTCCCTGGTGTCTCAAAGGGTAAGGCATCTGCTTGCAATGTGGAAGACCTGGGTCTGATTCCTGGGTCGGGAAGATCCCCTGGAGAAGGAAATGGCAACCCACTCCAGTACCCTTGCTTAGAAAATCCCATGGATGGAGAAGCCTGGTAGGTTATAGTCCATGGGGTCGCAAAGAGTCGGACACGACTGAGTGACCTCACTTTCATTTTCATACACACACACACACACACACACACACACACAAGTATGTACTTTTCCCCATTATGTTCTATCATGCATGTGTGCATGCATGCTCAGTGTCCAGCTCTTTGCAATCCCATGGACTACAGACTGCCAGACTCCTCTGTCCATGGGATTTTCCTGGCAAGAATACTGGAGTGGGTTGCCATTTTCTCCGCCAGGGGATCTTCCTGCCCCAGGGATTGAATCTGCATGTCCTGGGTCTCCTACATTTGCAGGTGAATTCTTTATCACTGAGCACCTGGGAAGTCCCATGCTTTATCACAGGATATTGCATATAGTTGAACAAGGTCCTATATGGTATGACCTTGCTGTTTATTCATTCTATTTATAAAAGCTTACATCTGCCAACCCCAACTTCCCACTCCATCCTTCTCCCAACTCCCTCTTTATTGGCAACCACCAATCTGTTCTCTATATCTATGATTCTGTTTGTGTTTCATAAGTAGGTTCATCTGTGTCATGGTTTAGATTCCACATATAAGTATCATATATACATATATATGATATATATGTGTGTGTATACACATACATATATACATGTATATATGTGTGTATATATGATATATATGTGTATATATACATATATCATATATACATATATATACACATACATATATCATATGGCATTTGTCTTTCTCTTTCTGACATTTCATTTAATCCAGTAATCTCTGGTTGCATTCATGTTGCTGCAAATGACATCATTTCATTCTTGTTTTATGGCTGAGCAGTATTCCATTGTATGTATGTACCACCTCTTTATCCATTCGTCAGTGAACACATAGGCTGCTTCCATGTTTTGGCTGTTGTACATAGTGCTGGGCAGTGATCACTGGGGTGCGTGTATCTTTTCAAATTATGGTTTTCTCTGTATATATGCCCAGGAGTGGGATTACTGGATCATAGAGTAATTATATTTTTAGCTTTCTGAGGTGTCTCTGTACTGTTTTTCACAGTGGCTGCATCAACTTACATTCCCACCAACAGTGTAGGAGTGTTCCCTTTTCTCCACACCAAGAGGATGAAAATCACAACTGTGTCCCCGAATGGATTTGGAAAAGAAAATGTCCCTTGGGGATGAGCTTTGAGTGTTACGCAATTCGGTGTCTGCCATCCTTCATATTGGAATACCCACTGGACACTATAAAGTGTGTCCTGGTGTCCTTTTGTGGATCTGCAAGATCACGTGGACTCACAAACACCATCTTGAGTGAGGAAACAAGACAGTCTGTCTTTCCTCTTACTTCTTGGATGTCATCTTATTTCTTCCTCTGAGGACCTTGGCAGAGGCTCCCTGCTCTGACATCCATTTTTATTTTGCTGATATTATTGTTTGGCTTCCCCCAGAAGATGGAATCATGGTTGATTTTCAGTTCGAGTAATAACAGGATTTGCCATTTTCAACCACACAGGTTTCCTGGAGCTTTTAAGGAAATCGTTAAGGTTAAGTAACCAGAGACAGGAACTTTAATGCATGCTCATTGACAGCTGCTCTTTCTCCAGCCCAGAAATTGAACAGTTCTCTCTCCCCTTCTCAACAAGTACATCTGAGAATATTTTCTATGTGGTCAAGTAATGTCAACTTTTTTAAAAGTCCTGAGAGGGGTGATGGGAAGGCATCAATCTTTTGACTAAAGCTGAGAGCTTTTTAGATTTAATAAACCTAGACAGAGGAAAATCTCATTGGTCCATGAAAAATCTCTTCCCTGTCTCCTTAAGTGGGGGGTGCAGTTTGAGGTTGCCCAGGGAGAGAGCCCTAAAGAAGCTTAGTAGCCCAGCCTGAGGAAGCCCCACACCTTCCCTGGGGCAAAGCAGGTCCCACTTCCCAGGATGCACACAGTAGCTTCACAAAGGGTTTCAAAAGCCCTCCTCAGGGATCCTCTCACTGCGTGGGCTCGGGGACAGAAACTGGGCTTCGGACTCACAAGCCCCGAGTTTATGCTTTGGCTGCCATATTCTCTTGTGGAATTTTGGGCAAGTTGCCTGACCTTTAGGAGAGTCTCTTTTTCCCTATCTGGATTTCTAGGGTTACTGGCTGTTTCATAAGACTGGGTGTGAAGTGTGCTGACATTTATGGAGATTCTTGTGGATAGCAGATACCTAATAAATGGCCATAGTTATTATTATAATTGTTACTGTATCATTTACCTGCCCACTCAGCAACTTGATTTGTGTGTTTGATAAGCATTTCAAATGTAACGTGTCCAAAATAAACTCTTGGGTCCCTCTACTACCCCCTTCCCATTTTGGGAGTGTCCACCCCAAAAGGACCCACCATAGCCTTCTCTATCTCAGCAAAAGGTGCCACCATCCCATAAGAGGCTTAGAAATTATCTTTGACTCCTCTTTCTTTTAATTCCCACAACAAACTCAAATCAAGCCTTGTTCTGCCTTTAAAATGTACCCCAAATCTCACTGCTTTTTCTGCCTCCACGGCTCCCATCCCAATCTGACCCACCATCTCTCTTAGCTGTGTTACTGCAGCAACCTTCCAACTGGTCTCCCTGCCTCCACTCTTGGCCACCCTAAAGTCCGTTCTTCACAGAGCTGCAAAGTGACCTTTTTAAAAGGTAAACCAGATCAGTTCACTCTCCTATGTAAAACCCTTCAGTGCCTTCCAGATTTTCCCATGACCCACAGAACCATACCCACCCCGGCCTCTCTGCCTCTCCAACTTCATCTCCTACCTCCTGGCTTGCTATGCCCAGTCATCATCCCACATCAGGTTTATTTGCATCTCAGGGCCTTTGCACATGCTGTTTGCACATGCTCTTTGGAACATTGTCACCCACTTCCCATCTTTGTATGGAGGACTCATTTTTATTATTGAGGATTCTGTTCAAATATTACCCCCTCAAAGAAGCCTTTCTGAGTCCCCCATCTGAAGTCATTAGAGTCATCCTCCAGTTACTCTCTGTTGGTAAACCTTGAATATTTTTCAGTGTTTATTACTCTCTGAGATCATAAAAACCATATTGATAAAGTAAATTATCTACGTTTTCTTCATGTTTCTCTCTGTTCTAGCAGCAAGCTATGAGGGGACTTAGATCCTCTCTGTCATAGTCACAGCTTTATATTCAGCACTTAGAATAGGGCCTGAATATATCTGTTGGATAAATGAATGGACACATTATTAATGGTGCCATATTTTAATTTCATTTCTTATTTTTCTTCCACAGCTCTGGGTATATGTATGTGCCTTGGCTCACTGTGACACATTCTTATTTCCTACCCACTCTCTTGTTCTTTTAGGGCTCCTGACTATGAACTGAATAATTATTGGCAAACGGTGAAGGTGGGGGAATTCCTATAATAAGATATGCTTCTTCTAGTTGGAAGTTTTTTTTGTCTCGCCAGTTTTTAGCTTTATGGTGAACATTTGAGACTATGTCAGGCTTAGGGAAGGTCTCTGGGCTATGCCTTCCTAAATCCCACCTTCTGCCACATGGAGTGGGTTGGAAAGGAGGGCTATCTCTAATCCATTTAATAAACTGGACTCTTCCTTTCTTCCATCAGAATTCTTTGAGATAATTGAAAGTGACACTAAATTGTGTTATTTTTCTTTAGTGGAAAGTCTATGGCTTTGCCTATTTTTATAGCATACATTCATTTATTTGACTTTTGAACATAAAACCAAGAGAGAGGCAGGATAGCAAAAATCCTTTTAGACTAGCACTTAGTTTGTTGATGACTGTCGTAAGAGTATTAACTAAAAAGATATAAACAAACCCCTACTTCAAACTACCAAAAGGCACATATTTTAGCTAAAACAGGCAGGCTTCCATCTGCTCTTTCCAACAGTTGGCAGTCTTGGGATGACAAGTGCTTGGACACTGGAGTTAGGCCTGGGTTTCATCTTAGATCTGCCTTTTCCTCAATCTCTTTGAACTCAGTGTCCTCTTCTGTAGACAAAGATGCTAAGAGCTACTTCATGAGGTTATAACCAGGGGCTAATGAGCTAGCACATTTAAAACAACCCAACTCCTGGTGTGTAGAAACTACTCAATACATATTACTTCTGCTTGACCTCACTAAGATAAAAAAAAAAAAGTGTGTTTGGGCTAGGAGTGCCTTCGGCTGTAGGTAACAGAAACAAACTAGAGAGGCTTAAACTGTTAGAGGTTTATTTTTCTCACATAAAAAGAAGCTGGAGGTAGGCTGTTGCCTGATGCTGATTCAACAGTTCAACAATATTAAAGCCGATGTCTACATTTCTCTTGACCATTTCCTTTTGACCACAGGTGGCTACTGCCATTCTACTGTCATTTCGTGTTATAGGCAGGAAAAGGAGGGATGAAGACAGTAAAAGCAAAGGGTCAAAGAGCTAGGAGAAACAAGCCTATAACCATTTTGTCAGGAAGGCAGCTACTTCTCTAGAAGCCCCACCTACCAGATATTTCCTTACATCTCATTGGCAGAATTGGGTCACACGGCCACCTCCAGACCAATCATAGGCTGGGCCTGGAGGGGATGAGGTTGCCCTCTCTGGAATAGACCCACTGCTCGGTATTTCCTGGAGCAAAATTAGGGTTCTGCATTCAGGAGAGGAGTGGGGTGTGGAAGAGGGAAAGGAATATTGAGTACAGAGTAAGTTGTGTCTGCCACAGAGGGAAAGGCCACTCATGTAATTTTAGGTAGAAACAAAACAAAAGAAACTTCCATTTTGCACTGCAAGTTCCAACTGTTGTTGGAGATCAGCAGGGTTTATGACACTGAAAAAAATTAGTGAGTGCCTCAGGCATAAATTTCCTAGAAATGATCTTGCATGCAAATCTGTCCTCCCTCTGGCCACTTGGGTTAAACACATGGAAGCACTTAGTGGCCCAAATATCATGTTCCACCCAGGAAAATAACTTGCATGAACTTTAGTGCACTTTGCAGTATGTCTAAGGAAAACTGAGATTAGGCTGGAGTTAAACATTCACTTTATAAAACTATATCTCTAACTTTAAGCATAGACATGTGCACAGACTGTGAAAGGAGGCTGTGTTCCAATATTCCCAAATTGTTCTTGGCAAATGATAGCACTGGCTGGATGAGAAATTCACAGAACTGTGAGCATTGTTCAGTTGTAAAGGCCACAGCAGGAGGGCTGGGTGTCAGGAGGGGTAGGAAGAATCAGGCACCAGAAGCACACAGAATAACCAAGAAGTGGGTGTGAAGAAATATCAAGGATAATTTACTAAATAAGATGATAATCACATGCATTCATGTTCGATAAAGAATAATTGCAGTGAAGGGCAGTATTTCAATCTATTATTAATACTAAGCCTGAGAATCTTATGACAAATAAAAGTGTTAGCAGCATGAGAAAGGGCTGCTTAGGCATACATTTTGCAGTGATAGGAAGTAAATCTCTTAGCTTGCTATTTCTTCATTTATCCCCTGAAAGTAATAATAAAAAGAAAATTATTGGAACTGGGTGTGGTGGTGGTGGTGATGTGGAATGAGATAAATGGTCCCAGACCTAGAGATCTAAACCCCAAAGAAAGAAAGAATGTGAACAAGGAAAGAACTGTGTAAAGGCCAACTGCAGGGGATTGTAAAGGATTCCTGCAGGGGACCAACCAGTAGCAAAGGGCTTCCTCATGTGGATCAGGTATATGAAAGACTCAATACCTCCCAGTGGGAGTTCACTTTATTTTTATTTCTACCACTAGGTGTCTCCTTCTGTCTCAGGACTCAGCATCTTCATAAGGGTCACCCATGAAGATGTTTGCACTAATGTACGTTCCCACCAGGAGGATATAGGGGTTCAGATGTTCCATATCCTCTCCCACCCTTGGTACAGTCTTCTAACTGTTCTGATGGAAGAGTAGGTGTCTGGCACTGTGATTTTTAAAAAAAGATATTTATCTATTTATTGGTTGTGCTAGGTCTTGCTGTGTGTGGTTTTTTTCTCTAGTTGCAAGGAGCAGGGGCTGCTCTTTCTTGTGGTGTGGGGGCTTCTCACTGTGGTGTCTTCTCTTGTTGTGGCGCACAGACCCTAGAGCAAGCGAGCTCCAGTAGTTGTGGCGTTTGAGCTTAGTTGCCCCTTGGCATGTGGGATCTTCTTGGACTCAGGGATGGAACCCTCGTCCCCTGCATTGGCAGGTAGATTCTTTACCACTGAGCCACCAAAACTCCCTGCCACTGCGATTTTTAACTGCTGTTTGTGTGATGACTGCTGCTAAGTCACTTCAATCGTGTCCGACTCTGTGCGACCCCATAGACATCAGCCCACCAGGCTCCGCCGTCCCAAGGATTCTCCAGGCAAGAACACTGGAGTGGGTTGCTATTTCCTTCTCCAATGCATGAAAGTGAAAAGTGAAGGTGAAGTCTCTCAGTCGTGTCCGACTCTCAACAACCTCATGGACTGCAGCCTACCAGGCTCCTCTGTGCATGGGATTTTGCAGGCAAGAGGACTGGCGTGGGGTGCCATTGCCTTCTCTGGTGTGATGACTAATGAAGTCCAATACCTATTTATGCACACATGGGCCATTTGGGTTTCTTTCTCTGTGAAGTGCCTGCTCAAGTCTTTTGATCACTTAAAAGTTTGGTTTTGTCTTTTAAAATTTGATCTGTAAAAGTCTTTTATCACCATGGGATCCTTAGATATATGTATTGCAAATATCTTGTCTCACTTCATAGGCTGTCTTGTAACTCTCTTCGTGATGTCTTTTGATAGACAGAAATGTTGTAATATCAAAGAGAAATGTTTTTTTCTTTTGTGAGTAGTCCTCTTTGTGTTCTGCTTAAGAAATCTTTGCTTATCCCAAGGTCATGAAGAGTTTCTTCTAGAAGCTTGATTTTGCTTTCATATTTAAAGCTATGATTTGCCTAAATAAACTTTTCTCATTTAGATGTCACAACCTCTTTTTCTAATAATACCTGTCAAATGATGTAAAACATCCTGAAATTTTTAAATTAAAAATTGACAGTGTCATTTTCAAGTTGAGATGTGAAAGGAGGCTATGTGCTATTTATTTCATCTTGGCAAAGTTTCAGAAGCACTCTGGGCAAAATTCAAGGCTCACACTAATGCACAGACAGCATCCTTCCTGCATTCCCATCCACAGTTTGAGGTCAGAACATGTTCACAAAAGTACCAGAAGCAGAGGGGAATGGAGGTAAACAACCAATCACTGTGCTCTTTAAAGCCTTGACCTTCAAATTTAATTAAAAAAAAACAACAACAACCCCTTAATGTAGAAATACAATTGCCCTTAGATTGCACTTTTGCCAAGGACTTTCAAATAGCGCTTATAAGCAAACCACTCTGGTTGCTTGGTTTTCTTCAGCTTCTTGATGCTCCAGAGGACAATCTTATGACAAGTGTATTTTTCTGGGGTGTCATGGAATACCCCAGTCCCTGTTCAGTATGGCAGACAGCACCTCTCATCAACTGGCCTGAGGCCATGGGAGCAAGCAAGGGCAAGGACTCTCTTACTGGGACCCAGACACATAAATCTCTCTTGTTCTGAGAAATAATCATTCCTTCCAGAAACCCTTGCTGCATTCCAAGGCAGAGTGATACATCTTTCAGAGAGGTTAAGTAAGGTTCCCAAATTTACAGTCCTAGTGGTGGCAGAGGTGGCCTGTGAATCCATAGCTAACTCCATATTAAATGTCCCTTGCACCAAACCAGTCTTTCATTTCTATATAATTTCATGATCCGTAATCTTTTTTAACATCCTGCTTTTAGATGGTGTCTTAGTCATCTCACACTGCTATAACAGAATACCATCGAATGAGTAAAGAACAATTTACTTCCCCCAGTCTGGAAGCTGAAATCCCATGATCAGGGTGCTGGGATGGTTGGGTTCTGTGGCTGCAGACAGCTGACTGCCTGTTGTATCCTTACATGGGGGGAAGGGAGGGAGCACTGGTCCCTTTAACCCCTTATAAGGTCACCAGTCCCATCATGGGGGCTCCACCCCCATGACCTCATCTGAACCTGAGTACACAAAGGCCCCACTTCCAAATACCATTGCACTGGGGGTTAAGGACTCAGCAGATGACTTGAGGGGTGACCCCAGCATGTAGTCTATAACAGATGGGTAAATTTTAATCTAGTGTCCCCTCTCATGTCTATGGGAAAACTGTGAACGCCTGAAATTTTAAGAAGATGGTATTTGCTTGTGTGATTATGGACTCAGAGGCTTCCCACTCATCAGATTCCATTTATCAAAAGTTTCCATGGGGGAAAAAAAAAACAAACATAAAGAGGAGTCACAGTGCTGGATGGTGATGAAGGAAACACTCCTGAGGTGGCTTATTGTCTGTTGGGCACCGGCAGTCCCCTTGGAGGCTGTGGCAGCGTTTGGTGCGATTCTAAACTCCTGTTTGTCCTGTTTGTGCTGTTTGTGAACCCCTGGAGGCCTCCCAGCATTCTCTTAATATTCCTCAACTTCAGCAATATGCTTTCTTTTCTCTTGTGATTACAGGAAGAATAATAATACTCATTATAAATAATCAAGCCCCCTTGTAAATAAAATATAGAGTACAGAATGTCCTTCCAAGCTTTTTCCCTAATTCTCTTCCCACGTTTCTCCTCTTTTGTGTTGTACACACATCCCACAGTAATGAGCAGCCTTCAGACTGGTTCAAAATTGTGTGTGGACTTTATTATTATAATTACAGAACCTCTGGGTAGCAAGAAACAGAAGCTGCATTTCTTTCGTGAGAAGACCAATAACAAAAACGGTAGTGAAGGTTATTCAACAAAACTGTTAAAAGTCAGCAAAAAGAGACACAGAAAGGGGAAGGGAGAGAGGCTGGGGAGAGGCAGAGAAATGGGGAATAAGCAGTGGAAGAAGGCAGCACGGGACAGCAGCTGAGATTGTGGGTTTTTGCAAATGAGAACATTTCCATAGGCACGTTGGGGAGATCCAGGAGGGATCCTGTCTTGGAGGCAGCCCTGCAGTGTTCACCACTGTCAGAGGGAGAAACAGAGCTGCTATCTGTTCTACAGAATCAGGTGTCACCTTGAGTTTGCACATCAAAACTTGGCCCATGGACTAACAGCATTGGTATCACCCAGAAGCTTGTTAGAAATGCAGGATCATAGACCCCCGACTTACTGACTCAGAATCTTTGTGTCAACAAGATCCCCCAGTGATCCATATCTCAACATTTATTGTTGAGAAACTCTGACCAAGGGAACCCTCAGGCAGGTCGCAAAGGGGCTGGTAATGTGGGCCACAGCAAGACAGCAAGAAGCGTTCCTGGAAGAAGCCAGAAACCAAAATGACTGGGGAGATTCTGTTGACAGATGAAGCAGTACAGCAGAATGGTTAGGGATGGTTCAAATCCCATCCTGCCACTCACCAGCTGGGGAACTTTGGGCAATGACAAACTTTTCGAGCTTCAAGATTGCCATCTGTAAGACAGTGCCAACCACAGCACCTCCATCAGAGAGGGCTTGTAAGGAAAACTGAGTTTACATATGTAAAGTCTGAGAACTATTTCTGGAAAGTTGGTGGTGATAGTTGTTTTGTTTTTTAAGAATTTGTTACAATATTGCTTCTGGTTTTTTGTGTTTTGGTTTTTTGGCCCTGAGGCATATGGGATCATAGCTCCCTGATCAGGGATTAAACCTGCACCTCCTGCATTGGAAGGCAAAGGCTCAACCCCTGGACAGCTAGGGAAGTCCCATTTGCTGTCATTGTTGTTTTGATGATGTATCTGTCTTCAGCAGGTTCACTGAGGGCACAGAAATGAGAGGCAGGGGAAGCAAGGGACATGGTTTCCCAGTTTCAGAGAGGCAGGCCAGGTTGGGAAGAGAGCAGAGGTGTCTTTGGAACTTGCCCCAGTACAGAAGCAGCTGGTTTCATCCCTGTGTAAGCAGCTCTCTTGTTTACCATGGGCACTAATAATAACCAACCCTTGCATCTGTTCTACACATCACCCCACCTTCCCTGTCCAGCTCACTGTCCCAGGCACAGTTTCCCTTCTTCCTCCTCCTTCCTGGCTGTGGGCATAGGCTCAGGTGGAACATACCCTGAACAGGTGGCCTGTAGGATAAACAGGAAAGTCCATGACCCAACTCCACGGCTCAAAGCAAGTCCTGGCTCTGGATGAAGATGAGGAGACTCTGCCAATGTCAAGATGACCTTATCTTTACTCCTTTGACATAAGGGTACCTAAAAGTTATGGGCTTCCCTGGTGGCTCAGATGGTAAAGAATCTGCCTGCCATGTGGAAGACCCAGGTTCGATCCCTGGGTTGGGAAGATCCCCTGGAGAAGGGAATGGCTACCCAGTCCAGTGTTCTTGCCTGGAGAATCCCATGGACAAAGGAACCTGGCAGGCTACAGTCCATGGGGGTTGCAAAGAGTCAGACACGACTGACACTAACACTTTCAACAAGGGTTACAGCAATATTTTTCAGAAATGTATGTCCCATTTTAAAATGGAATATAGAAATAAGAGGCCTCAAAAAGCAGCGGTATTTTTTTTTTTTTTTACACTATGACAGTCAATACAGAGACAGAGATACTCTGCTTCTGCCTTCGTTACTGCCATCTGAGGTTGAGTTCAAGCTCCAGAGAGTCCCTGTATACAGATATAGTCCTGTTCAGACTGAAGGAAGAATAGGTCTAAACCCCATCTCTCAATAGCTTTAGAAAGATCTCAAGGCTTAAGTCATGGTAAATGAACCCCTCTGTCAGGATTTGGGGCAAATATGACTTTTAGTCGAATACCGTACATCACCATTTATGTGTGTGTGACCTTTTGGATCTGACTACACTTGAGATTTCTTTGTCAAACTCCTTAATTGGAATGTACATTCTTAAATATCAGCCCCATGAAGGGGCCCTAACTCTAGATGAGCATCCACATTTTAAGCTTTACTGTAACCCCTGCAATTCTTTTTATTCCTGGGAGCTCCCTGTGCTTCCTGAATGGTGCTATTGAAGTAGAATTAATGACCAGGAAGGTATAAAGGAATCATTCTCCTCATCTAAGTGCAAATACAGACAAAGATTAAATGTCCACAACCTACCAGTTCAGTAGTCCAGTCTGGATGGTCAAAAAGTCTGGGGGGTGGGGTGGTGGTGGTGGGGTTGGATTTGATTCTTGACAGTGGATCACAAAGACTAAATAAAGATGTGGTCACAACAGTTGTTGAACTGATGGGAGCTGCTGTCTTCTCTTGGTGTGTGGCCCTAGAAAATGCTATTACCTCTTCAAGCTTCTCTGGGAAGCAGACGAAGCACAGCTTCTTTTGCTGAACAGGGCACACAGTGTATCTTTATCACTCTGTTGTCAGGCTTCTGAGCACCCTAGAAATAGGATCTAGATTCCTGGCACGATATGAATAGCTCACTGGGATTCAAGTGGTCTGTTAAATTTGTATCATGGTCATAGTTCCACCAAGAAAGTTGCTTTCACTGTACTGCATGCTGGCCAGACAAAGGTGCCCACGACTGCTGGGCTCTGAATCGGAAGAGAATCCAAGACTCCCCCTCCCGGATGCCTCTCTTGAGGGATACTTGGG
The DNA here is from genome assembly GCA_006410875.1 of Neotragus pygmaeus. Taxonomy (NCBI): domain Eukaryota; kingdom Metazoa; phylum Chordata; class Mammalia; order Artiodactyla; family Bovidae; genus Neotragus; species Neotragus pygmaeus. The sequence continues at coordinate 1,145,619 of SJYV01056248.1, read as the reverse complement.
CAGCAGCCGGAAGAGAGATTCCACAACTGTCAAGGATGCACTGCTAACCTCACAGCTGTAAGATGCAGAAATAGAGACTTAACACCTGGCTTGCCTTTTTGGACACAGCACATCACACACAGACAGGGAGGCAGAGGGAAGTGTGCTCTCTGCCTCATGAAGCCCTGGAAGCTATACAGGTGGCAGTGAAACAGTCTCTGTACTTAAGCCCTTGATCCCCTTCAGACCTGAGAAGAAGTTCATGTGTCTGTGACGGATCTCACAGATAACAGGAATGTTTGGCAGTAAGATTCTGGGAGCATGTTATGATCTTTAAACATTTGTATATTGAGCCTTCCCGCTGCTGAAAGTGTCACCTGTTTTTGGTAGGGACAAAGGCTCTCGCTAAAGAAAAATATATAATTTCCTGACCTGACATCCCACCTCATTCTCTCCAAGCCAAACACCCATGAGACGATAAAATGCCAAGAAAATTCTATCATGATATAGATAGCGAGACTGTTAGTCACTCAGTTGTATCCGACTCTTTGTGACCCCATAGACTGTAACCTACCAGACTCTTTTGTCCATGGAATTCTCCAGGTGAGAGTACTGGAGTGGGTAGCCACTTCCTTCTCCAGTGAATCTTCCCGACCCAGGGATCAAACTCAGGTCTCCTATGTGGCAGGCAGATTCTTTGCCATCTGAGCTACAAGGAAGCCTCTTGATATAGATATCGTCTATCCAATTGAAGGTCAAATCTGGTTCTCAAGTTCTCATTCAAATTTGTGAGCAAGTGGTTTTTCATCCAATAGGTATTTTGAAAGTCCCATCTGTGGCTTGACTTCCTGGTTTAGTAAGTCTCAAACACAAGATTCATCTCCTGACAAGAAAATCTTTTTCACAAATAGTATAACTTGCCTCCAAGGTGGACAAATTCCATGGAGTAGGTTATGCGGTCACATTGTTAGTTGCTCAGTCGTATCCGACTCTTTGTGACCCCATGGACTGTAGCCCGTCAGGCTCCTCTGTCCATGGAATTCTCCAGGCAAGAATACTGGAGTGGGTTTCCGTTCTCTTCTCCAGGGGATCTTCCCAACCCAGGGATTGAACCCAGGTCTCCTGCATTGCATTGGAGTACTCGTTGGCTAATTTAGAAAATGAGTAGAATTTTAAGTGGTGCTCCTAACCATAGAATTCTCTGTCTTGAGATAGATTGAAACCAACCTCCACATGGGCTCATGAATTTTTCTTAGATGACTTGCTATATAATCAACCCATTAGGTCATTCAGGACTGAAATATTAAGGGGTCCAAACATATGAGATGTCTCTGATAACAAGTTCAACAACTCAGCTCTGAGCTTCATCTGTGCACATGTCCTTAAGAAGAGACCACATTCTAAATAAAATACTTGGATGAAAAATTTACCAAACCCAAGTGCTCCTCATATCCATGGTGGCCTGTTAAATCCATGCTCAAACCCTAAATGTCACAAAATGACTGTGAAGAATGGTATTAGTATTAGTGAAACTCGTTCAGTCATGTCTGACTCTTTGTGACCCCATGGACTGTAGCCAGCCAGGCTCTTCTGTCCATGGAATTCTCCAGGCAAGAATGCTGGAGTGGGTTGCCATTCTCTACTCCAGGGGATCAAAGCCAGGTCTCCTGCATTGCAGGGCGATACTTTACCATCTGAACTTGGTATCTGCTGAAAATTTTATTTGACTCATGGAAAAACCATGATGTTCCCAGGGCCTCAAATCCAGATATATGAGTGACATTTTCTAGTATGTGACACAGGTAGTGGTTAAGGCCTTAATGGTCAATATGCTCTTAACCTGGGAGAGGAGACCAGGAAGCTCCTATTATGAGAATATGTCCCTGGTGGTCAGGATCCAATATAAGCTCCTACATGGGAGATTGAGATGACTGTGGCAGAATGGATTGCACATCTGGATCAGCCCGCAAGTGGTGGATAGACTTCCCAGGACCTGGGTAGAGGGCACCATGCAGGGCTGAAGCAGCTACTGGCCATGTCTGAACCCTGGAGGCTCTGGGACTGTAGCCCGCCAGGCTCCTCCGTGCATGGAGTTCTCCAGGCAAGAACATTGGAGTGGGTAGCCATTCCCTTCTCCAAGGGATATTCCCAACCCAGAGATTGAACCCAGGTCTCTTGGATTTCAGGCAGATTCTTTACTGTCTGAGCCACCAGGGAAGCCCAGAATCTCTATACCTAATCACCTTCCTCGCTCTTCATGCCTGCCTGGACCCCTTTAGGGGACTGGGCAGGTGGGGTTATATAGTTTGGAAAGAGCTTCAAGGATGTAAATTTTATGCTCCTGTGAGACCATCTCCATACCATGGCCACACGGCAGGCCAGTGTGACGCTTTTTGTTGTTGTTGAGTTTGTTGTGCTCCTACCACTTTCTTCCTCTGTGATGTGGACATACCTCTGACATGAAGCCTGTGTAGCAAGTGCCCTCTTCTCTGTGGTGACCCTCCTTGATCCACGAAGGTAGCCTGGTTGCAGAATGACCTTTCCATGCAATTCTTATTGGGGGGAAAGTTTAGATGGTCTGGATCAACCCAGAATAGGGTTACAAATGAACATGTCTGAGCAGGAAGATGGTAGAACCAGAGGTGTGAAATTGTTTTACTCCCATCCTATAGGTAAAGAATGGAGAAAAGCCTTCTGTGGGTGTCACGGGCAATGGCCTTTTGTGTATGCCATCCTTGGCTTGAACGGGACACAAGAGATTTTATCAATATTCTACTGTCTCAAATGTCGGCACAGGAGCAGATTCCATGTAGCAGTAATACAACTGCTTATCTTGGCCCTACGCAACTGTGCTCTTGCCCCCGGGCAGATGGTGTCAGTGCTAAACTGATCAAGAGGGTCACCTTGAACCAGACTCAGGTTAGCACTGTGTGACCCCAAANCTCCAGGGGATCAAAGCCAGGTCTCCTGCATTGCAGGGCGATACTTTACCATCTGAACTTGGTATCTGCTGAAAAATTTATTTGACTCATGGAAAAACCATGATGTTCCCAGGGCCTCAAATCCAGATATATGAGTGACATTTTCTAGTATGTGACACAGGTAGTGGTTAAGGCCTTAATGGTCAATATGCTCTTAACCTGGGAGAGGAGACCAGGAAGCTCCTATTATGAGAATATGTCCCTGGTGGTCAGGATCCAATATAAGCTCCTACATGGGAGATTGAGATGACTGTGGCAGAATGGATTGCACATCTGGATCAGCCCGCAAGTGGTGGATAGACTTCCCAGGACCTGGGTAGAGGGCACCATGCAGGGCTGAAGCAGCTACTGGCCATGTCTGAACCCTGGAGGCTCTGGGACTGTAGCCCGCCAGGCTCCTCCGTGCATGGAGTTCTCCAGGCAAGAACATTGGAGTGGGTAGCCATTCCCTTCTCCAAGGGATATTCCCAACCCAGAGATTGAACCCAGGTCTCTTGGATTTCAGGCAGATTCTTTACTGTCTGAGCCACCAGGGAAGCCCAGAATCTCTATACCTAATCACCTTCCTCGCTCTTCATGCCTGCCTGGACCCCTTTAGGGGACTGGGCAGGTGGGGTTATATAGTTTGGAAAGAGCTTCAAGGATGTAAATTTTATGCTCCTGTGAGACCATCTCCATACCATGGCCACACGGCAGGCCAGTGTGACGCTTTTTGTTGTTGTTGAGTTTGTTGTGCTCCTACCACTTTCTTCCTCTGTGATGTGGACATACCTCTGACATGAAGCCTGTGTAGCAAGTGCCCTCTTCTCTGTGGTGACCCTCCTTGATCCACGAAGGTAGCCTGGTTGCAGAATGACCTTTCCATGCAATTCTTATTGGGGGGAAAGTTTAGATGGTCTGGATCAACCCAGAATAGGGTTACAAATGAACATGTCTGAGCAGGAAGATGGTAGAACCAGAGGTGTGAAATTGTTTTACTCCCATCCTATAGGTAAAGAATGGAGAAAAGCCTTCTGTGGGTGTCACGGGCAATGGCCTTTTGTGTATGCCATCCTTGGCTTGAACGGGACACAAGAGATTTTATCAATATTCTACTGTCTCAAATGTCGGCACAGGAGCAGATTCCATGTAGCAGTAATACAACTGCTTATCTTGGCCCTACGCAACTGTGCTCTTGCCCCCGGGCAGATGGTGTCAGTGCTAAACTGATCAAGAGGGTCACCTTGAACCAGACTCAGGTTAGCACTGTGTGACCCCCAAACTGGTTTCACTTTCTCTCTGAGGTGGACAGGCCCTTGGGAGTCACATATGACCCTTCACAATGACCCAAGCCTTGATGGCAGCAACCACATCCTCAGCCTCTGGCTCCAAAATCAAGAATTCCCTGGGAAGAACATGGACAAAGTGTTAACCATTTTACCCAGATTTTCTTCCCAAGTGCATGAGAAAAAATCTTATAGTAACCATAGGGAGATACTGCCAATGAGACAGCCATTCTTTGTTCTGGATTATCTGTTTTAGAAGCCTGTCAGGTAAATATATAGTCCTAAATTCAGGGGGAAGAAAATTTATAGCAATCTTAGATCTAGAAGAGATTCAATTCTTTACCCCAGTCTTCTTATAAATTTTTACTATAACCAGCCAAACAATAAAAAAATTCCCTAGATTATACACACTACTATATGTAAGACAGATAATGAACAAGAACCTACTGAATATCACAAGGACCTATATTCAATCTTCTGTGATAAGCTATATGTGAAAAGAATTTGAGAAAGAATGAATGTATGTATATGTATAACTGAATCATTCGTCGTACACCTGAAAATAACAAAACGTTGTAAATAAACTATATTCCAGTAAAATTTTTTAAACCGATGCATTTCTTACAAAGCCCCTAGAGGAATCTGATTTTTTCCTATTTTTTCTATATAAATTTTAATTTTAACATTGCATTATTATAATTTGCATAACAATGTCCTGCTCCCCAAGACCCTGAAAATATTCACATCATTGATTTCCCTAACCTTGCAACTCCACAATTTGAAAGATTCTTGTTCTAAAAACTTCCATGGACCAACTATTTCAGGGTGAAAGAATTTTATGACATGTCCATTTATTTCACTGTGACTTAATTGAACATCATGTAGGATTATGTTCTGTTTAGGCAGCTCATTTAAACTGTTTTTAAACTTTTTTGAGAACTAGCTTAACTTCTGTCCCTTAATCAGGAGTAGCTCTATATGAAGCTCTTTTCAATGTTGGTTGTTCTTGAGCTGTCAGAAAAATAGACATTTTGTGGTCTAAAAATAAATATAATAAGTTCCCTTATTTTAAAATGGCAGAACAGATTTTATACAACTGTTCCACCAAATTTACTGCATGACACTGGGTTTGGAAAGTTTCAATACCCAGAATAATACCATGGAAACTTTTGGGCTTGAAAACAAGAGCTGGAATGGAAAGTACTTCCTTTCCTTCCCTGTGTGAAGAGAGGTAACATTAGCTCCGTGTGCTGGCAAAGAGGCATGCAAACGTACAGTTTCTAAATTCCACAGAGGACCCCAAACAAACAAACAAACTTCCTTAAGAGCACAAAACCAATTAGTTTACCAAGTTTTTCTGGCCATTCTCTAAGTTTATTAAGAAGGGTTCTGTCTACTAAGCAGGCAGACTCTCTCAATTATCATCACTATTCAAATCATTAGACCGCTCTTTCTTTTTTAAAATATTTCTTTGTTATTTTTATTTTTGGCGGTGCTGAGTCACGGTTGCTGTGTGTAGACTTTCTGTTGTTGCGGAGAGCAGAGACTGCTCTCAGTGGCGGCGCCTCTCATTGTGGTGTCTTCTCTTGTTGTGGAACACAGGCTCTAGGGCACTTGGGCTACAGTAGTTGTGGCACCTGGGCTTAGCTGCACCATGACATGTGGGGTCTTCCCAGACCAGGGACTGAACCTGTGTCCCTCGCATTGGCAAGTGGACTCTTAACCATTGGACCACCAGAGATGTCCTAGACCACTTTTTCTTGAAGAGTGTCCCAGGACTTACTCGTTGTAAAGGCTAAGTATTATTATTATTATTGAACATTTATTTACTTATTTATTTGGCTGGTCTGGGTCTTAGTGGAGGCATGTGGGCTCTTCGATCTTTGTTGTGGCATCTGAGATCATTAGCTGTGGCATGCAAGATCGAGCTCCCTCATCAGGGATCGAACCCCAGCTCCCTGCATTGGAGCTCGAAGTGTTAACCATTGGACCACCAGAGAAGTCACAGATAGGTATTATTTGAAATAAGGGTTTCATCTGATTCAAACACTGATTCTTCATGGGTATTTTATTTCATGACCTCAGAATGTGCTTATTGATATGCAGTGTGGATTGAGAGCGAATAGAGAACGAAGTTTGGGAATGCATTTTTCCAGTAACATGGTGAGCCAGACACCCTAAAGAATCTTTTCTTCATAAAACACACAGAAGTTCTAGATAAAATGTGTAATTTAAAATGCACAGCTAGGCATTAGTAGGGAAATCCCTATGGGCAAAAAGAAAAAGGAGGAAACCAGACCAGTAAGCACATGCTGAAGCCACATCTGAACTGGGAACATTGTCCATCACTGGAACCCAGCAATGGGAGGCTTAACAGTGGCAGGAGTGGGAACTGAGACACCTGCAGCGAGCTTGGATTCTCAAATGTCTACACTTTCAGATGAAAGGGGAAACTAGGGGAAAAAATCCATAAAGAAAAGGGAGATGACAAGGAGTACTTCTGTCTTGAGTCATGTTATTTATTGAGTCACGTTGTATTTCATAATAGCATGCTACCTTCATCATCTGAGAAATCACCAAGTAAGAAGTTAACTTACTGTAATCTCAGACTATGATGCTCTGACGTGCCTGGAACAAGAAATCAAAATCCTTTCTGGAGGAACTCGTTTTCCACTCAAGCCTTTGAACACAAATTTAAAATTTAAAATTCAAAACAACTGCCCTTGTTGAGTGACGTTGTATAATGTCATGCCTCAGTTATCTTCAGTAAAAGCAAAATGGATATTAATAGTACTTCTTTCAGGTTGATGTGAAGATTCAGTGAGGTCATATATGCAAATACCCTAGAACAATGATTAGCTTACAATTAGTATTCAGTAGTTTTTTAAGCTATGATCCCTGGTGGCTCAGAGGCTAAAGCGTCTGCCAGGAATGCGGGGGACCCAGGTTCGATCCCTGGGTCGGGAAGATCCCCTGGAGAAGGAAATGGCAAGCCACTCCAGTATTCTTGCCTGGAGAATCCCATGGAGGGA
>SJYV01056248.1:933819-1137634 GCA_006410875.1 Neotragus pygmaeus | reverse complement strand
TCTAGTCAAGGCTATGGTTTTTCCAGTGGTCATGTATGGATGTGAGAGTTGGACTATAAAGAAAACTGAGCACCAAAGAATTGATGCTTTTGAACTGTGGTGTTGGAGAAGACTCTTGAGAGTCCCTTGGACTGCAAGGAGATCCAACCAGTCCATCCTAAAGGAGATTAGTCCTGGGTGTTCATTGGAGGGACTGATGTTGAAGCTGAAACTTCAGTACTTTGGCCACCTGATGCGGAGAGCTGACTCATTTGAAAAAGCTATCATGCTGGGGAAGATTGGGGGCAGGAGGAGAAGGGATGACAGAGGATGAGAGGGTTGGATAGCATCACTGACACAATGGACATGGGTTTGGGTGGACTCCGGGAGTTGGTGATGGACGGGGAGGCCTGGCGTACTGCTGAACTAATATGTGTAGTGGGCAAGAGTATGACAGGGTGGAATGGAAGCCTGCAGCAGGTGCATCTGACCCATCCTAGGGGTGACTATGGTGGCCGCAACCAGCAGAGGTTTCCTAGAGGCATTTCTGTCTGGGCTAAGTCTTTGTTGTTCAATCACTCGGTCATGTCTGACTCCACGACCCCGTGGACTGAAGCACGCCAGGCCTCCCTGTCCTTCACTATCTCCTGGAGTTTGCTTATACTCATGTCCATTGAGTTGATGATTCCATCCTCTGTTGCTCTCTTCTCCTCCCGCCCTCAATCCTTCCCAGAATTAGGGTCTTTTCCAGTGAGTCAGCTCTTTGCATCAGGTGGCCAAAGTATTGGAGCTTCAGCTTTGGCATCAATCCTTCCAATGAATACTCAGTGTTGATTTCTTTTAAAGTTGATTGGTTTGACCTCCTTGATGTTCAAGGAACTCTCAAGAGTCTTCTCCAACACCACAATTTGAAAGCATCAGTTCTTAGGTCCTCAGCCTTTCTTTATGGTCCAACTCTCACATGACTACTGGAAAAACTATACCTTTGGCTATGTGGACCGTTGTTGGCAAAATGATGTCTCTGCTTTTTTAATATGCTGTCTAGGTTTGTCATAACTTTTCTTCCAAGGAGCAAATGTCTTTTGATTTCATGGCTGCAGTCACCATCTGCAGTGATTTTGGAGCCCATGAAAATAAAGTCTGTCACTGTTTCCATCATTTCCCCATCTATATAGCATGAAGTGATGGGACTGGATGCCATGATCTTAGTTTTTTGAATGTTGAGTTTTAAGGCAGTATTTTCACTTTCCGTTTTCACCTTAATCAAGAGGTTCTTTAGTTCCTCTTCACTTTCTGCTATTAGGGTGGTGTCAGCTAAGTCTTACAAGGAGAGTAAGTCAGCAAGGGAATCTACAGTGATCCAGGCAGGAAGGGGCTAGGAACGGGAACTGAGAGAGGTCATTTCACATCTGTAGAGTCAACAGATTCAGCAACCAAGAATACAGAATGCCCCCTTTTAATTTGAATTTCAGATAAACAAAAAAGAACTTTCTGGAATAGGTATATACCATGTAGTATTTTTAGTATTCAGTTCAGTTCAGTTTAGTCGCTCAGTCGTGTCCGACTCTTTGTGACCGCATGAATCGCAGCACGCCAGNTCCTTCTTGTGCACAAATCCATAGGGAAGAGGTCACAGTTTCCCCATCAGGAATAGCTCATCGTGTGGGCAGGAAGAGATGGTTCTATTCATTCCCGAGGTTGTAGGAAAGGGAAAGGCGCTGACTTTTACCCCCAGCTCTGCTTATTCCTAGAGTTGGTAGTAAGGGGTAGGGGAGGGCAGACCAATGAACGCTCTTTAACAATTCCACAGTAGCAGTGACCCAAGGAAATATAGAGTGCATTTGTTTGGCATTCTGTACTAAACCATGTACTGAAATGGACTGGTCTCAGATCCTGACTGCCCAACCATAATTGCCCCATCTGGGCAAACTAAAGAAAGACATGGGTGGTACCGCTATCCCAGATGTTAGCCTAGAAACGTCCATCTTTTCCATGAATTCATTCTTGCTTTCATTTCCATAGCCTGCTTTCCATAGCTTGCTTTCATTTCCATAGCCTGCAGCTTCCCTGGCTCTATGTTATGGCTTCCAGACTTACCTGTGAGTTCTCACCATTCTCTGTCACTATTAGCTCACTGTAGAACTCAGGACTGTAGGTTTGTGGCACTTTGTTACAGCAGCCCTGAGAAAGGAGTACACCTTGGTTCAGACATTCCCAGCTTTGGAAGTATTCCCTTTCTGTGGCATGCCATGTGTTTGCTCTCCTGAGCTGCCTGCTCCAACCAGGGTTGTCAACAGCCCAACTGACATAGACTCCTGCAACTGGGACCCTCACCCCAGGGGATGGGATACTTGGGCGGGACTCAAAGAGTCTCTGTCCTACATGGCTGTCCTGGCACCAAGATGCCCTCACCCATCCTTTGCTCCCTCCTGTTGATGGAGGGGAGCTTCCCCAAGGCCTTAGCACTCTTCAGCTCCCACAGACAGCACTAAGTCAGCCATAGTCCACCCACTAGATCTCCTTTAGTGGAACTCAAACCCCACCCATCCAGTCCCCCATTCTCAACATCAGAAACCACGCACCAGGCTTTCCACTGGAACCCCTTTCCTTGGACCTGAGTAGAAAATAACAAGGATTCTCTCCTCCCATGGAAATCTCACCCAAAGAAATTTTATGAATTATCTTCTCATCACTCTGACCTCTTTTTATATCCTTCACCTGCCTGAGGGGATCAAAAGCCTAGGAATTGGCACTGGCCATTTCCTTTGTACATTTCCATATGAGGATTTTTCATAATCACTCTAGTTGCTGAATTATCTACCCATATAATTTTGTTAATTGTTTTATGGTTGCTCTCCTTTCTGTGTGTAAATAGCATCATACCACATACACTAAAACTAATATATATATTTTTAACCCTACAGTGTGTCCTGGAGATCCTTAAACAACAGGGGATACCAATTTATCTTGTACTTCTGTAACTGCAATTGAATTGGTGATGCTATCTAATCATCTCATCCTCTGCCTCCCCCTTCTCCTTTTGCCTTTAATCTTTCCCAGCATCAGTCTTTTCCAGTGAGTCAGCTCTTCGCATCAGGTGGCCAAAGTATTGGAGCTGCATCTTCAGCATCAGTCCTTCCAGTGAATATTCAGGGTTGATTTCCTTGCTGTCCAAGGGACTCTCAAGAGTCTTCTCCAGTTCCACACTTCAGGAGCATCAATTCTTTGACATTCAGCCTTCTTTATGGTCCAACTGCCATATCCGTACATGACTACTGGAAACACCATCGCTTTGACTAGATGGACCTTTGTGGGCAAAGTGCTATCTCTGCTTTTTAATATTCTGTCTAGGTTTGTCATAGCTTTCCTTCCAAGAGCAAGTGTCTTTTAAGTTTATGGCTGCAGTCACTGTCCGCAGTGATTTTGGAGCCCAAGAAAATAAAATCTGTCACTGCTTCCACTTTTTCCTCATTTATTTGCCATGAAGTGATGGGACTGGATGCCATGATCTTAGGTTTTTGAATGTTGAGTTTTAAGCCAGTTTTTTCACTCTCCTCTTTCACCCTCATCAACAGGCTCTTTAGTTCCTCTTCACTTTCTTCGATTAGAGTGGTGTCATCTGCATATTTGAGGTTGTTGCTATTTCTCCTGGCAATCTTGATTCCAGCTTGTGACTCATCCAGCTCAACCTTTCTCATGATGTACCCTGCATACAAGACTTCCCAGATGGCTCAGTGGTAAAGAATCTGCCTGCAGTGCAGGAGACATAGGAGACTCTGGTTTGATCCCTGTGTCAGGAGTATTCCCTGGAGGAGGAAATGGCAACCAGCTCCAGTAGTCTTGCCTGGAGAGTCCCATGGACAGAGGAGCATGGTGGGCTACAACCCATGGGATCACAAAGAGTCGCACACGACTGAGTGACTGAGCAGGCCTGCGCTTTGCATGTAAGTTAAATAAGCAGATATAGCTTTGCCATACTACTTTCCCAGTTTTGAAGCAGTCAGTGTTCCATGTTCTATCCTATAATTTTCACACAAGATGAGTAGGAATCATAACACAAAGAAATCACATCGTAACGGAGACAGTGCCATGTGGTGTGTAAAAAGAGCCCCCAAGCTTCAGGTCTAACCTGCGCCCTGGTCTTGCCTCTGCACCTTGTCAGCTCAGTGACTTTAATTAAATCCCTTACCTTTTATGGAATCAAGTCTCAGACTTTAAAATAAAAGGTGCCAGATGGCTTTCAAGGCCATTTTAACTCAAAGAGTTTATAGTCCTGTGAAATCATTACCTGAAGCTAAGCATGAAATGGTTAACTGCTAAATAACATCATAGCTCACTAAGCATTAAAAACCTTGCAAATGACATGTTTCCTTCCCATCCTCCTTGTTCTGCTTGTCAGTCTTGGGTGTTAAGCTTTCTCTGTTCTGTCTGCTTTCTTTTGCTTTGTCTTCCATTAACAGTAAACTGACATAAAATGCAGTTCCAGAGAATTAGAGGTGTTGCTATGGAAACGGCCTTGATTCATTGATGTAAACATTAAGCTGTTGATGCTATTCTTTGAGGTGCTAGGAAAAAGGAAAACACNTCCCAGCATCAGTCTTTTCCAGTGAGTCAGATCTTCGCATCAGGTGGCCAAAGTATTGGAGCTGCATCTTCAGCATCAGTCCTTCCAGTGAATATTCAGGGTTGATTTCCTTGCTGTCCAAGGGACTCTCAAGAGTCTTCTCCAGTTCCACACTTCAGGAGCATCAATTCTTTGACATTCAGCCTTCTTTATGGTCCAACTGCCATATCCGTACATGACTACTGGAAACACCATCGCTTTGACTAGATGGACCTTTGTGGGCAAAGTGCTATCTCTGCTTTTTAATATTCTGTCTAGGTTTGTCATAGCTTTCCTTCCAAGAGCAAGTGTCTTTTAAGTTTATGGCTGCAGTCACTGTCCGCAGTGATTTTGGAGCCCAAGAAAATAAAATCTGTCACTGCTTCCACTTTTTCCTCATTTATTTGCCATGAAGTGATGGGACTGGATGCCATGATCTTAGGTTTTTGAATGTTGAGTTTTAAGCCAGTTTTTTCACTCTCCTCTTTCACCCTCATCAACAGGCTCTTTAGTTCCTCTTCACTTTCTTCGATTAGAGTGGTGTCATCTGCATATTTGAGGTTGTTGCTATTTCTCCTGGCAATCTTGATTCCAGCTTGTGACTCATCCAGCTCAACCTTTCTCATGATGTACCCTGCATACAAGACTTCCCAGATGGCTCAGTGGTAAAGAATCTGCCTGCAGTGCAGGAGACATAGGAGACTCTGGTTTGATCCCTGTGTCAGGAGTATTCCCTGGAGGAGGAAATGGCAACCAGCTCCAGTAGTCTTGCCTGGAGAGTCCCATGGACAGAGGAGCATGGTGGGCTACAACCCATGGGATCACAAAGAGTCGCACACGACTGAGTGACTGAGCAGGCCTGCGCTTTGCATGTAAGTTAAATAAGCAGATATAGCTTTGCCATACTACTTTCCCAGTTTTGAAGCAGTCAGTGTTCCATATTCTATCCTATAATTTTCACACAAGATGAGTAGGAATCATAACACAAAGAAATCACATCGTAACGGAGACAGTGCCATGTGGTGTGTAAAAAGAGCCCCCAAGCTTCAGGTCTAACCTGCGCCCTGGTCTTGCCTCTGCACCTTGTCAGCTCAGTGACTTTAATTAAATCCCTTACCTTTTATGGAATCAAGTCTCAGACTTTAAAATAAAAGGTGCCAGATGGCTTTCAAGGCCATTTTAACTCAAAGAGTTTATAGTCCTGTGAAATCATTACCTGAAGCTAAGCATGAAATGGTTAACTGCTAAATAACATCATAGCTCACTAAGCATTAAAAACCTTGCAAATGACATGTTTCCTTCCCATCCTCCTTGTTCTGCTTGTCAGTCTTGGGTGTTAAGCTTTCTCTGTTCTGTCTGCTTTCTTTTGCTTTGTCTTCCATTAACAGTAAACTGACATAAAATGCAGTTCCAGAGAATTAGAGGTGTTGCTATGGAAACGGCCTTGATTCATTGATGTAAACATTAAGCTGTTGATGCTATTCTTTGAGGTGCTAGGAAAAAGGAAAACACAAAGTAAATGTTAAAGTAAGAATGACATTTTGTGTTCAGGGTAAGTGGCCCACACTCTCAAGGCTGGATCTGAAGATACACGCAACATATTATTGCAGAGATTTGACCCTAGGTCTAGTGATGCTTCTGACTTAGCAGCTGACGTGATACAACGTGACCGAAAGGTGAGTGTTAGCCCTGTCTGCCTGCCCCCGGGTAACAGAGGACCCTCAGAACTCACTGAGATTAACATAAAATAAGAAATACTCCACCTTAGGCTTATTAGTTGTAGCCGAAAGTGTTCCCCTCTTGGGATCCAATGAAATCTTCCTTCCCTTTTAAACCACTACAATACAATTCACTCACTTTAAGTGTGTATTTGGTGACTCTGTATGACTGTTTACAGTCATGCAATTTCCACTGAAATCAGATAGAACAATTCCATCATTCTAAAGTGTTCCCTCTTGTCTATTTTCAGTAGATTCCCTTCACTCTGATCCCCAGACAACCATGAATCTGCTTTCCTCAGTATAGTTTTATCTTTAGTAGAACTTCACATAAATGGAATCATAAAGTATGTGTCCTTTTGTGTCTGACTTCTTTCATCTAAAATAATGTTTTTGAAACTCATCCATGCGGTTGTTTATCTTACTTCATTCACTTTTTCTTGCTGTATAATAGTCTGTAATATGAATATATCACAATTTGTTTATTCACTTACTGGCTGAAATCTGTGCTGTCTCCAATTTCCGGCTATTGTAAATAATGCTGCTATATAGTCTTTGTGTGGACATAAATGGTATTTCTTTTGAGCGACTACCTCAGAGTAGGACTGCTGGTTGTTATGGTAAGGGTACAAAGTGTCTCAACTTTATAAGAAAACATTGAAGTGTTTCTAATGTGTCCAGACCATTTTGCACTCTGAGCAGCAATGTCTGAGAGTCTCACAGCCTTGTCAGCAGTGGACATCACCCACAATTTCTGTACATGTCTTGTCATGGAGAAGCTTCAATTTGTGGACCATCCTTTGAGCAGGGCTGCTCCAAGCCTTTCATAGGAAAATGTCCATGATTTCAAATATAATCTGAAAAATTGTCACTAGCCAGAACAACAGGATTTAATTCAAAACTCCCATTGGATCAAAAAAATGAAAATTATGCAAGTCCACTTCTACAGCATTTTGAGATTTTACTTCTAATGCCAATATTGGAGTCTGCTTTATTTTTCAGAAGCTCTTTGAATTTCCTTTCTTTCCTAAATAATGGAAAATAAACATAGTATTTACTTTTAAAAGAGAACTCCTAAGTGGTCTCCAATGTGCCCAGTGATCTCGAAATCACATATGTCTCTTAGCTTTGTCTCTGGCCTCTCAAGCAGTGATGGATTGACCTTGGTTGAACTAAGCAATAATGTGTGGATGAACAATCAGACTCAGAAACAGAAGTGATACTTATGCAGGTGGGGTGGTTGGAGCCCCACACCGATGCACTTCAAGCCAGAGTAGGGAAAAATCAATTGAACCCTAATTAGGAGCCATGGAGGATAGAACATACTGCCTGAGGGAGCAGTGGAAGTGATTTGCTGACTTAGCTAAGTTTCTTAACATTTGGTGGAAGGAAGAAGGAAATACAGCATTGATCTGAGGTGTTAGGACAGCCTGTAGCTCTTTTATTTTCTGCCCCTTGCTAAGGCAGATTTGAGTCATAGCGCAGTCAGGTACAGACTTCCCTGGTGGCTCAGACAGTAAAGGATCCACCTGCAATGTGGGAGACCTGGGTTCGACCTCTGGATCAGGAAGATCCCCTGGAGAAGGGAATGGCTACCCATTCCAGTATTCTTGCCTGGAGAATCCTATGGACAGAGGAACCTGGCAGGGTATAATCCATGGGGTCACAAAGAGTCGGGTATGACTGAGTGACTAACACCCTCACAGTCAGGTAAATCAAGGGCTCGACTATTACGTGTGCAAACCCAGACTCAGCAGTGCCCAGGGCATGTCACTGCAGACTCTTGTTTGTGACTAAAGAGCATATTAGAGTAGACCTTCCAGAAATGCCTTAAAACATATTTTTCTCTACTTATAGAGGGTGGGGTGGAGCTTAGTGGGACTAGTTTGCTAAGTAGTGCAGAAGAAATTCTGTTAAAAGATTAATTCACTAAGGAATCCAAATAGCCACAATGTACAGGAGATCCTGGGGAGCGGATGCTAACCCCTGCTGCCAATGGGTTATTTTCGGCTACATATTCTAGAATGTACAGTTACTGAAGACATACAACAAATTAGATCTGCATCAAAACAGAGCTCGCATTTTTTTCCACAGAAAGTAAGGTGTTAGGAAAGTTTATGGTGAAGAGTTTTGGGGGGATGATAAGAGAGGGCCATGGGAAATAAAGCATATTATTTTGATTTGGAAACCTTCTCTTTTTCCCCTTTGCTATAGTTAGCCTCAAGTTACCATGGTTGGTAGAATTAAACTGTACTTATCTTTTCAGCAAAAATACGAGGGTTAAAAAAAAAAAAAAAAGCAAACCCAAGCTTATGAATTGTGAAGCAAAACACTGTAAGATGCTTTACATATATTACATACCTTACAAATTCATTAGCGTGATCAATGGGTCAGCAAGTATGAAGTCCCTCTCTAAAGGGTTGATTCAAATGAGATCAATGATAAGTATGAAAATAAGTACTGAGTTTTGAGTTAAGAAGGCTTCTGAGCAGCGAGATACCCCTGTCCCCAACATAACAATACTTAAAAACAATTATGTATTTGTTCCTTAGCTGCGTGTTGGCTACTGTAGTTGAGGTGTGTGGGCTTTTCGTTGCCGCAGCTTCCCTTAATGCGGAGCACAGGCTCTAGGTGCGTGGGCTCAGTGGTTGTGGCCCAGGGCCTGAGTTGCCCCTCGGCGTGTGGGATCTTCCCAGACCAGGGATTCAATCAGCGTCCCTTGCACTGCAAGGAAGAGTCTTAACCAGTGGCCCACCAGAGAAATCCTCTAAGATCTCAAAACTTTTATCGTATTGTGTTTACTTGCCGTGTCTCCTTAGTTCCCTCCAATCCATGAAAATCTCTGTCTTTGTTTTCCAGGATCTTCACACTGTTCAGGTGTTTGGTACAATGTCTCGCTGGTTGTCTGATGTTTTCTCATGGTTGAACTGGTGTTATGGGTTTTCCCGGGGCAGGGAGGCAGGGGCTAGAAAACCATGGAGGCTAAGTGCCCTTCTGTTGCTTTGTATCTAGGGACATGTGATAGTGACAGGGCGTATTTCTGGTGATGTTAACCTTGATCTGTTGGTCAGGGGGTATCTGCTAGTTTTCTCTACTGGAAAGCTACTTTTATCTTGATTCACAGTGTTGAACTGAAACAGTCTGCCAGATATTTCTCCAGCAAACATGGATTATTCAGAATCAGCTGAGCATCACAATTTTGGGTCTGCACCATGTGAAAGTTCCCGCCTGGCAAAGGAAGAAGAGTGCTTTTATAGGGAGCAAGAGAAAATTGGGACAGTAAAAAACAGAGTCCGTGGCTTTTCACTGACCCAGGCCTTGCCAGGAAGGAGTGTTTCTTCTTCCTGTTGGGCTCTGCAATCCTTGCAGGGTGTGAGAGCTCCCCTCTCTGGTCTCCCTGCTCTATTTGACTGAGTTTCTGCTCTTTTTCTTTTACGGTTCAGTTCAGTTCAGTTCAGTCGCGTCTGACTCTTTGCGACCCCATGAATCGCAGCACGCCAGGCCTCCCTGTCCATCATCAACTCCCGGAGTTCACTCAGACTCATGTCCATCGAGTCAGTGATGCCATCCAGCCATCTCATCCTCTGTCGTCCCCTTCTCCTCTTGCCCCCAATCCCTCCCAGCATCAGAGTCTTTTCCAGCAAGTCAACTCTTCGCATGAGGTGGCCAGAGTATGGGAATTTCAGCTTCAGCATCGGTCCTTCCAATGAACACCCAGGGCTGATCTCCTTTAGGATGGACTGGTTGGATCTCCTTGCAGTCCAAGACATTGGTGCTGCTAAGTCACTTCAGTCGTGCCCGACTCTTAGCGACCCCATGGACTGCAGCCTACCAGGCTCCTCCATCCATGGGATTTTCCAGGCAAGAGTACTGGAGTGGGGTGCCATTGCCTTCTCCGAGTCCAAGGCATTAGTAAGTCCCTAAGTTCAGTCCACACTCAAAAGGAAGAGCATTAACTTCACCTTTTAGAGGAAGAAGCATGTTTTTTAAAAATGTGGACATACATGAATAAATGTTTTGAAAGATATACTTTAGAGTTATGCAGGTGTCTTATTTTCCCTTAAAGTTTTGCCTGCTGATTTTGGCATTTATCTGTGGACGTTGCTTACAGCAGTTATTGCTGGTGGTGTTCTACAGGTTCTTTTCTGTTTCTTGTAATTCTTCTACATCTTTTACTTGGAAAATTTTTTGTAAGGAAGGTTCTACCCCACACCTCATTTATTTAATTATTTAGTTGTTTAACTGTTATTTATCAGTGTGAACTCATGGATAATTATGCTATGCTTTGCTTTATGGTCCAGTAACTGCCCTTGTTTATTTTGTTGCTCAGATTTTTCCAGTTTTCGCTGCTGGTAGTTGTTTCAGGCTAGCCCCTGTGTCCTTGTGACGAGCTCCCCTAAGCCCCACACCCACCTTTCTTTTAAACAACTTTTCCTTATTTTCTGACACTACAAAGATATTCCAAGATCATCTTATATTTTCCCTGCTTCAGGCCTGAGAAAATGTCCTTTCAGCAGGGAGCCCTGTTTCCTTTTATTGAAGACTGGCGTCTAAAAACTAAGACCCGGAGTTAAGTGTGTTCATTATTACGAGGGTATCTTTGTCTCTAAGTCCTCTCAGTGGACAGAACTAGGAAATATTTTCATACCAACTGAAGAATACATACATATTTATATTCAATTATTTGTTTATCTGTATATATATTAAAGTAAACATAAATTCATACTAATATCTTCAGCGCTAATCCAGCACCACATTTTAACCTTTCCTGGGGAACATTTTTTAAATGTCCTTGTCTGGGACTCAATTCAGGCCAATTAAATCAGAAACTTGGGACATCTAGTTTCTATTGTTTTTTCTTTTTTTCCCCAAACTCTCCAGAAGGTTTTAATGGTTTAACCAGGATCGAGAACTACAGTCTGGAGTGACTTTTTCCATTTATCATTTTGAATGAGGGCCATTCAATGACCTGACCACCCTAGTCATTATCTCCTTCTCCCTTAAAGTCCCATCGTTGCTTTGTTCCAGATGTGGTATAGCCCTTAGCACATGGACTTCACTTATCTCTTTAGATGTTAGTCTCAGTCAGCAGACAATGAGCTTTCTGAGGACAGCTGATTGTACCATTATCTGCTCCCCTTTATAGTTATCAGAACAGAACAAATGTGGGTGCCACCAGCCCTAGAAAGGAAATCTTCACTAGTGAGACACCCGTGGACTGGGTGACCTCCTCCTGGACTCTTCTCAGAGAAAAGATGGGTTTAGGGAGAAGAGCTGATGTACTAGTGATTCTGCTGGGGACAGGGAGGAGAGAATCTCAAATCAGAGATATGGTTGTTGCTACTGTATGAGTAGGTCACACCCTCTCAATCGTCTGCCTGGAGCTGTGCACCCTGGGACACTCAGGTCACAGAAGTAAAATCTGGTACGAAATTCAGGATCAGAAAGACCATAGAGAAGCATAGGGTTGTTATATAAAGGAGAAAGCCAGATATTTTTTCAACTCTTATAGTTGAGGTTATATAACTCTTTTGATGAGAAATATTCTTTTTCTATTTGTTGGTAAAAGTTTTGACCTCTCCTCCCAAGGTGATGAATATGTAATAAAACTTCCAGAAGTGGGATCAACACATTTTATTCTACCTCCAAGAGTCCAAGAAAGAGAAAAAAGACTAATTTTTAAGTGAGTGGTTGATATATTAAAGTTACTACCGCAAAAAGGATCACACTGGAGGAATGCAGCCCAGAGAGGTTAACTGGCTTGTTTGAAACTTGTTGGAAAATCAGTGCTAGCACCAGGGACTGGATGCATACTCTCCTACTCCTAGTTGTTCCCTTAGGAAATGATTAGCCTGATTTGCTTGCTGGCAGGCTCGGGTCATGCCCATGACTGACTTTTCCATTAGTCATAGTGCCGTGTTGTGACACTTAAAGCCCCACAAGAAACTTTTTAAAAAGTTATGTCAACACAGTCATAAAATATCATCTTCAAGGTTGTTTTTAAATGGAGAAAGGGGCTCACAAAATCTTAATGCTGCCACGAGCCCAGCCACCTCCTGTGCTGGGTGCTAAGTCACTTCAGTTGTGTCCAACTCTGGGCAACGCTATGGACTGTAGCCTGCCAGGCTCCTCTGTCCATGAGATTCTCCAGACACGAATACTAGAGTGGGTTGCCATTTCCTTCTCCAGGGGATCTTCCTGACCCAGGGATCCAACCAGCATCTCTTATATTTGCCTGCATTGGCAGATGGTTCTTTTTTTTTTTTTTTTTTTTTTAACCAGTAGTGCCACCTGGGAAGCCCTCCTATATCTGCTTCCCAGAGGTTAAAGCGTCTGCCTGCAATGCAGGAGAACTGGATTCAATCCTTGGGTAGGGAAGATCCCCTGGAGAAGGAAATGGCAACCCACTCCAGTATTCTTGCCTGGAGAATCCAATGGACGGAGGAGCCTGGTGGGCTACAGTCCACAGAGTTGGACACGACTGAGAGACTTCACTTTACTCACCACATAAGTAAAGAAACAGACTGGTGTATCCCTCTCCAGGACAACAGACACCACCATCCGTGTTAGACAGAAGCCAGTTTTTAAAAATAACTCCTTTCAACCGTAGTTTTTCCCCTCCCTCAAGTGCCCCCCCTTTTAAAAATCTTTTTCTTTCTTTCTTTTTTTTCCCCCTAAGCAGCTTGTGGGATTTTTAGTTCCCCAACTAGGAATCGAACCTGGGAATCGGACCAAACTGCTAGACCACCAGGGAATTCTCCCAAATGCTCCATTTTAAAATTCAAGCTTATTGAGATCTACTTTACATACAGTAAAACTCACTCTTTTTATTCTTCAGCTTTATGAGTTTTGACAAATAAATTGTTTACATAAAACAGAGACTGCCAGTTATTTCTGCAACAAAAATGGGTTTATTTGGAATTCACAAAGAATTGCAATTTGGGGTCTGCCACTCTGACTAACCATGAGGAAGTTCACGGTAAAAAATAGAGAGGAAGACTCTCTTAAAAAGGGGGAAAAGAAGTTGGGAGGGGGTAGAGTAATCAAAGCCCATGCCTTTTCTTTGACTGAGCTGTGCAGTCCCTCATCGGATGAGCTCTTTCCAGGCGAGAAGAGGAAGTCTTTCTCTTTCCCCTTGGTTCGGCTTTTTTGTAGGGCATGAGAACTCCCTCTTCTGGTCTCTTTATTCTACTTAATTTAGGTTTTTGCTCATGAATTTTTTTTCTTAAACCACATGTAGTTGTAAACCTATTGCCACTCTCAAGATATAGAATAAATGACTCAGTGGTAAAGAATCCGCCTGCAATGCGGGAGATGCAGTAGACGCGGGTTCGATCCTTGGGTTGGGAAGATCCCCTAGAGGAGGAAATGGCAACCCATTCCAGTATTCTTGCCTGGAGAATCCCATGCACAGAAGAGCCTGGCAAGCTATAGACCATGGGGTCCCAAAGAGTCAAACACAGCTGAGCACACTTCCCATTTTATTTTTTTGTTGTAAGCCAAATTTTCCTGTGAGGAAACACTAAAAACACAATACTAGTTATATTCAAATTCATTAAAAGTAAACAATCGAATGCAATTTGTAATGAGTTGGTTTATTAATTCTTAGGAGTTCTCTGGTGGTCCAGTGGTTAAGACTCTGTGCTTCGAGCGTCGGGAGTGCAGGTTCAATCCCTGGTCAGGGAGTGCAAAAAAAAAAAAAGAAGAAGAAGAAGAAATTCTTTCATTCAACAAGCCTATATTGATCACAGGAATTAAAAACAGGCATTACAACACTGATAAAAGTGATGACATCAAGAGAAAATGTTTAGTACTTATGTAACAAATATAATGCCCTGTCCTGGATGAATGTCAGTTTAAAGAAGTAATGCCCAAGTAGGAATTCCAATGGCCTCATTTTACAGATAAGGAAACTGAGGCCAGAAATGTTGGCAGCTTCCCCAAGATCAGATGATGGAGAAAGTGGTGCTAGTCTCTTCTCTTCCACAGAGGGTTCTACAAACCACAGGATGCTGTGGTTTGTACCTTTTTGTACCTCTGTTGGCACTGGATACAGTGCTGTGTAAAATAATACGATTCTATTAAAAAAGCACAGGCAGATTCCCACGATGTTCTGCTATTCAGTAAAAGAGCTAGTGGTGAAAGGCCCATCCCCTCCCTTCTTCCCTTTGCCTGTATCAAAATGCAGAAAGTGGTCTCTTTAGGAGTTCAAGCCCATTGTCACTGCCACACTGAGCCATTCAGCTATGGATTGGTGCCACTCAAGGAGTGTCCCATTGAACTGTTGGACATCATGGAAAAGCTGCCCAGCCTGGGACAAGGGATTCAATTCACTGGCTTCATTTTCTTTTATATCCTGAAACTGAAAGATTCAGAGAGATGATCTCTGAGATCTCTTCTAGTTTGGAAATATTAAGATTCTGATGGAAGAGCTGCTTGGGATTTAGTGCACGAAGGAGACACAGGTGGAATGAAATGTGCCCCCTTATTCTTGTTTTATTTTCTATGTGGCTAAAGCCAGTACTGAAATGTAAACAATCCATGTCTTCTGACCCTTGGAAAAAACTCTCCCTCTCTATTTAACTTCTTCTCTTGTCTTTTGTTTTCTCTGACTCACAGTCAACTTTGGGTTTCTGTGACCCTTTACCAGGCTTGAAGTCACCCTTTCCTGTCAATTGCTGGGGGCGTGGGAAGAAAAGAAGAGAAGAGAAAAGTTCTCATTTCCAGGTGCACCACTTCAGGGCAGCATCTGTCCTCTACTTGGACAAAGCGAATGAAAGGGGAAAGGAATCCTTATTGATGGGAAGAAAACAGGTGGCAAAGCACAGAAGCTTCTCTCCGGCCGCTTCAGGATTGTGTTCTCCCCTCTTCGCTGTCCTTCACGGGCTATACTGCACACTCCCTCCAAGGTTCCCAGGGCACTGACAGTTTAGCTGGAAACCCAAGTCCTGCTCCTGGGAGAATTTCTCGCGGCCTTCCCACGGGCTGTCCTTCCCGCAGCCTGGGAGGAGAGTCAGCGCACAGAGAGAACAAAGCAAGGCCAGGAGAGCAGGCGCCGGATTACATGCCTGCTCCCCCTGGTCCCCAGCGGCCAGGCTTGGCCAGTCAGCCTGTGAAACCAGAGACAGCCTAGTCCCCACAGAGATTCTCGGCCAGCCCGACTCTTTACTGTGTAACTAGGGTGCGGGGGCCCTTCTGGGGGCTGCTGCAAACGTGCTTGTTCACGGGAGCTGTCTCTTCCTCAAGTGGTGCTGGAAAGATGCATGCTGGGGGCTTTTGTTCTCCCCTTGCTTCCCCTTTTCCTCTCTCTCTGCCATGTCTGAATGTGGAGGGGGTACTCAGAGCGGCGCAAGGGCTCCCCTCCAACTGCTGCTGCACCAGCTATCCAGGTAGACACACCTGTCTCAGTGATGCCTCAAGACAAACAACACACATTGCCTAGGGGATTGGAGGGGTGGGAGACATTTTCTTTATTCTTATTCCCTCAAAGACTTCTTTGTGGACTTCATGAGTCAGTTGCATCATTGTGTTTGCTTTCTCTCTTGCTTTCTGTCTGATACCCTACTGAGGCATTGCAGGGCTTTGTTTCAAATCTCATACTTAGTCTGAAGTGAAGCATTGTGGGATTATTACTAAATCAGGGCTAAATTTCACACAGATTTAGAAAAAAAAAAGTAAACTACTCGATAACCTCCATTGAATGACATGCCAAAGTTCTCTCCAAGACCCTTCTCCTCACTCAGGTAGGGAGTCTCAAAAAACTTAGAACCCCAAAGAAGTTCCTCTACAAGGATTTTTTCACATAAACCACAGCAAATCTGTCTTCCGAGTAAAGCAGTGAGCTCTAATGGTGCACTTCCTGGATGCAAATACAATGAAGAAGACTCCTCTTCCCTCTTGGTGGGAGAAGGTATGGTGAATATGTCTTGGGACCCAGCAGGGCTTGCCTCAGTGGTGGGGGGAAGAAACAACCATTTCTGCTGTCTCCCCAGGGCTAGGCCTGCAAGCATCACTCTTTTTGGTAGCTTCTCCAGGCAGCTGTGGAGAGACAGACCCTGGGAGGCAAAGGCCATGGAGAGACCGTGACAGCAACTGGAAAGTGTCTTCCGGTCAGACTGTCCCCAGGAGCAGTGTATCTCGGTGCAGTTTAGTGACCTCTGTGGTCCTGGACTCCACTGGCTCATGGGGTGAGTGGTCTTCTGCGGTGCCCTCTAGTTTTGTTTGTGTGGATTTACATCAGAGAGACTTTTTGCTGTTTCAATATGATACTTTTAATGAGATTTTTGGGCTTCCCTGGTGGCTCAGAGGTTAAAGTGTCTGCTTGGAATGCGGGAGACCCGGGTTTGATCCCTGAGTTGGGAAGAGCCCCTGGAGAAGGAAATGGCAACCCACTCCAGTACTCTTGCCTGGAGAATCCCATGGAGGGAGGAGCCTGGTAGGCTACAGTCCTTGGGGTCGCAAAGAGTCGGACACGACTGAGTGACTTTACTTACTAATGAGATTTCTTAAAAAACCTCCAATCTTTTTTTTCTGTAGCAGAGAAAATTGGTTATTTTGTGGTAAAAGTTGACATTTATTTGAACATGATGGTGGGGATGGTACATTCTTTTCACTGCTGATGAAAAAAAAAATGAGGTTAACACAATTCTGAGAACAGAAGTGTAAACACTCCTCTGTCTTGAAAACTAAAGAATTAGGTGAGGTATGTCTTTATCAGACTTCCCTGGTGGCTCAGACGATAAAGCGTCTGCCTGCAATGTGGGAGACCCAGGTTCAATCCTGTCCATGGGGTCACAAAAAGTCGGACATGACTGAGCGACTTCACTATCTATCACTATGTCTTTATCATAAACAGAAGTGGATCTTATAAATTCTTCAAGTTCTATGGAAATGGAAAGCCACATATCTGAAATGTGCCTACTGTTCATCCTTAAATTTATGAAATCTTCCTCTTCCAAATTAAAAATGTACTAAATCTGAAAATCTAAAATCTAAATGGAAAAAAACCTTAAGCTAAAAAGTCTACTTAAAATCATGAAACAGCCATATTGCTCCTACTAAATTCTGGTGTGCAAATCTTATAATTGCCTTGGTGTGTTACAGAAAAGGTGTTGGCTTTGGTGTCTGGATCCCAGCCCCACGTGGTACTTGATCGCTTGGTGCCTCACTCAGAGAGATTGTAACACCTACGGCACAAGGTGGTTGTGAGGATTAAACAAAAGAATGACAAACAGCATCTTGCTTGGCAGAGTACCTGCTGCACAGTGAGTGAAGAAGACTTACTTTCCTTTCCCGGGTTGGCCTTTGACACAGGCAAGAGCTCTGGGTTGCAGATCTTACTCCAGCCGACCACTAGGTGGCACTATTTGGAGATGTCTTCATCCACCACCTAGTAATAAAAGCATCAGAACTGACCACCATCCCATCTCCTCTCCTGGGCTTCCTTCTGCAGTGCAGGAGACATGGGTTCAGTTCCTGTGTCGGGAAGATCCCCTGGAGAAGGCACTGGTTACCCACTCCAGTACTGGGCTTCCCCAGTGGCTTAGATGGTAATGAATCGGCCTGCAGTGTAGGAGACTTGGGTTCAGTTCTTGGATCGGGAATATCTCCTGGAGAAGGGAAAGGCAACCCACTCCAGTATTCTTGCTTGGAGAATTCCATGGACAGAGGAGCCTGGTGGGCTACAGTCCAGGGGGGTCGCACAGAGTCAGACACGACTGAGCAACTAACACTTCTTTACGTCTCCCCAATGTTTACTTAATTGATGGTGATCCTGTCACCAGGTTCTGCTCTTCCTGATCTAAACCCAGTCATTGAGGGATTAAATTATTTGGACTGATGTTACTCTATTAACCAGGCACAAACTAAACCTAGACCTATAGTATGTAATCTAGTCCATAGAAAGAGGTAGAAAGAACAGGAAAGAGAGACAAGGAGAGTGAAGGAAAAGCATAAAAGGAAAGGTTGAGAAAGGCATGGAGAGAGAGAGAGAGAGGCAAAGGACAGAACAAGAGCCTGGGAGAAGGAAAGGGGAAGTGAGTTCACATTTGACTAAAAAAGGGAGGGCTTATTTTAATTTCTCATGCTGTGAAACCAAAAGAGATGCCTCCTTTCCTTTAAAAACCAAGAGGCTTTGAAGTGTCTGGGGAGCAGGCTAAGGTACTTGTTCAGCCCAGTTACTTTTCAACTCACAGATATCTTCCCTCCCTGAGTTGCAGAGGTGGGATAAGTGAGAACACAGATTAGGGTTACTAGGAGGTTTGGAGTGTGAGGGCAGATACCCATCCGTTGTTGTCTTTACTCTGCTAATTCTGAAGGAGAAGCTGTTCATAGGACAAGAGATGTTTTGGGCTTAAGGTTAATTCTTCAAGACAATGAGCTGGCTGTCACCGGGAGGAGGTAGGCTGGGGTTAAATGATCCCTTTTAGGAGGCTGGGGGTGGGGGAATCATGCACTGAGCAAGTGGGCCTCTCAGATGACTCTTAGAGTCCTGTTTCTCAACAACATGATAAACAGGACTACAGTGGTGGGACACTGCCTGGTCTTCTTTGTCCATATTCCGTCTATCGGGTCTCAATCGGGGGCTGCAGTTGGGTATGGAAGAAAGAGACAAAAACCATTCAAGACAAGATATAAGCCACTGAGACCACTTTTGCCGATTTCACCTCCTCCATGCTGGAGGAGGGAGTGAGGGGAGAGGGGCTGAGCATGTGATGTGTGGTTCCCAAGATGGGAAAAACAAAGAAGGAGCCAAGCTGTGAACTTGCCACCTTGAGAGTGTGATGCCATTGCAGCCATCTCATTAATATAACTGACCCTGTCTAAGAGCATGAAGCACATATTCTCCTGAGACTGGGGGGAAACATGCTCCTCTATGCCAGTGATTAATCAACGTGCTTCGTTCCTTCACCTTTATCTTCCCTTCAATGCACCATGTGTATTGTTGCTAAAACCTGCTTAGCTGTCAATAAAGCATTTTCTAAAATGTTTGTTAAGGAACTGGAAGGCAGTTTGGGCTGAATTTGGTCCAGTGGCCTTGGATAATTGACTTGATCTCTACAGACTTCATCTAAGTGTAGCCAAGTTATCTTCATGCCTCAAAAAGCAGGTGTAGAGGAAATGAGATAATGTAAAAGACAGCCACTCCAGTGCCTGACACAGACCTATGAGTGTTACAATGATTATAACATAGGCAACTACTTTGCATTTTTGTAATATTACAAAAGGAGCCTTGATGAATATACCAGCTCATGAACATGTGAATTCATTTGGATGCTTTCTTGTAGAGTTCAATTTACCATTGATTTTGAAAGGCAATTTGCAAAGCAGACACAAGAAATTATACACTGTGATAAAAACTGACTCAAGAACCATAAAAATACTGAGTTAGTGGAAGCTGGCACACATCAGAAGAGCAGGAAGAACTGCTGCCTAGTGGCAAGAGTACCCAGCAAAGCCCCAGACAGAAGCAGATTTGCTTCACAACCACTGCATGCTAAGTAGCCGTGCTTCCCATGAAAAGTACACGTTTGGCTGGTATGTGGATACCACAATGCCTGAGTCAGTTGGACCCATCTCTTTCCCTGGACCGTTTAAGTGAGACAGTAACTTTCCATGTATGAGTCCAACTTGAGTTGGAGTTTCTCTTACTTGCCACCAAGAAATCAATGCTTATCACACAAGATGGTTGTGTAGATTGATGAGATAATCCAGGAGGAAGCGCTCAGCACAGTGCCTGGCATAGGGGAGCTGCAAATCATCCACCTTCACAAGCCACTTCAGCCCCAGGAGTCACTAACAATGTGTACTAGGATGCTCAAGGAAAGCCCTTCCTCATAAAGATTTAGGAAGGACAGGGAAACCGGGAGGGGAAGAGATGAGAATTTTAGGCAAATGGAGTGAAAGTAGGAATGGATAATGCTTATGTAGGGGCCCACTGAGATAGCTGAACAATCGAATGAGGATTCGTGGAGAGGAAAACAGATCAGCCAGCCAGGCTGAGGTCTGGATGACTGCAGGGCTTAGGTGCTAGCTAAAGAGCTTGGACTTTGTCCTATAAGATGTAGGGAGATACTGACCACGTGGCTTGACCTGACAAATCCCTGCCTGCAGTTGATAATGTGGCGAGGCAGCCATTTCTGAGGCTGCTGCAGTGATGAAGGGGAGGAAGGGCAGCCGTTCTCGGCACTGGGCTCTGAGCCCTTCTGTTCCTGACCTCTTCCTTACATAGGATGAAATACCAGCCTCCAAGCACCAGATGCCTGTTAGCCTTTGTCCCTGAGTGAGAAAAATGGAGATTCTATGGCATTCATTTTAGCTGGCTGGCTGGGTGATTATCAGTTTTCTGTTTCTGTTCTCGCCACGCCCTCTGACTCACCCTGAGTGCTGTTCAGGGTTCCTTTTCAGAGCTTTGTACCAAATTTCTTTTTCTTCCACCCGTATCTCACTTTAAATAGTGCCTGCAACTTATATTGCTTTCCACAGACTTTTCCTGAGGTTGGAAGGCAGTCCTAGCAGAATCTGTCTCACTAAAGCAAAGAGGAAGTAAGTTATTAGTTGTTATTTTGACACAAAGATTTTATGAAAATGTCAAAGGTAGAACAAAGCAAGTTTCCCTTTTTAAAATCGTGAACGTCATGCTGTGGGATAAGCCCTGACGAGGGTCAGGAGGCCTGGCTTCTTGTGTTAGCTCTTTGGCTAACCGTCTTGTGTCCTTGAACAAGCTCCTTAATATTTCTGTCCCTGAGTATTCTCATCTATAAAAAGAAGTGGCTCTGAGACACTGTGAATTTGCTCCCAGTTCCATAATTCTAAACATCTGTTTTGTGAGTCAGCAGTCGAATGCAGTTCGTGAAGGCTTTTGCTCTGTGTCTGACTGAGCCCCTCAGGTGTGGTCTTTACTGGGAGTTATCCTTTTCAGTTCTGTTAGTCCATTGAAAAGTCATCTGATTGGGACCAGCTTTACTCTTAGGAAGCGCTACATTTTTATTCAACTGTTACTGGGCTGAGATGTAAAATGGAGTCCCCATTACAGATTTTTCCCCCCGTAATTAAGTAGGATATGCTCAGTCGTTTCTGACTCTTTGCGACACTATGGTTTAACAACATAGCGCTGTCTGTCCCTATGGCAGACCACAAAGCCGAGGGGGATGTGACTTGTAGACAAAGATGCTTATGCAGGTGCCTTTTTTTTTTTTTTCGGCTCATCACGTTTCCTTTACGTGTTATCTTAGCATACTTCATATCATTGGTTATTTCAACTATTGTTGAAATTTTCTTTCCTACTTAATAAGTTTTTTCCTCCCCACAAAGAAATACAGTTTTAAAAAATGATTTCAGCAGTGCTGCCAGATATACATCAGCAAGTAGCAGACGACAGAGCCCCAGGGGCCTGTGAGTGCTGGGGAGTGACACAGCTGTTCAGTAGCTGTGTTCCTTACTCTCCACACCAGGCTGGCAGCCAGCAGTTCAAATCTGTGCCCCAGGTAAACGACACGCTTCTGTGTGTCCGTCAGTATTGAGATAATTGAAGAAAAGCTGAAAAAAACTAATATTTAATCCGTGACTGCCAACTCCATGGATGGCAAGGCATTCTTAAAGTGCTGGAAGGGTCCAGGACAGATATAATAAAATCAGATAACAGTCTTGTCTCAAAACAAAGGAAAAGAGATATTGATTTTTAAATGCCTGAAAGTTTATGATGCACTCTGGCTCCATTACCCATTAAAACCTAGGAAACAACTCAACTTAAGCCTCCTAATCTCAGTATTGCCAGAATGGTTAAAATACGGACTAATTACAAGGCTTTGGAGCTGTGTTATCTGAGGCGGCAAACCAGCCGTGAAAAATGAAGCAGGAAAGCTCTTCAAGTCAGATCCCTACTCTTCGCCCTTCAACTCAGAAAGAGTGCTTTACCAAGGGGGAAACTCGGGCAGCCGTCTCTCAGTCATATAGGTTTTAGTTACCTTGTAAGATGAATGTTAAGAGTCAGGACAGTGCCAGGTAGCCGGAGATCCGGGATTGCTATGCAAGATGAATATATATACCACAGACTGTGAGAAACTGGGCGCGCTGCGGCTGCCATCCTGTATCCACAGCAACACAGAGCGAGACCACTGCTAATCTCCACACTGACCGCGAGTAAAGAGTGGACTTGACTAGAGCTCTTACAGTTCAGAGATAAATGAGTGTGAAAAATGGGGCCTGTGGAAGCACACTGCAGCAAAAAGAAAAGGGGCAAGTTTTTGGTGAATCTTTGAATCAAACTTTGAAAATAATAAACAAGAGACAGGAGAAAATTTCTGGAAATGACTTGACAGGGTCCCCGTGAAAGAGATGTGGGAAGGCCTGGGCCAAGATAAAAGGACAGTGAGGCATGGAAGAGATAAAAGGCTCACTTGGTTAGGATTAAAATAAGATTATGTTTAAACAAAAATTTTAAAAAATTAAAATCTCTTTAAGGCAGCAAAGAGCAGAGTTGAAAGATAGAAAATCAAACCAGTAACTGAAAGAAAAAGTTTTAAATGGTAAAAATGAAGAGAAAAAGTAAAAGTGATATGAAAATTTGACAGAAGAATGACAAACACAAAGATTAGTGTGAAGGAATCTAATTAAGGAGTTATAGGTGTTTCTAAGTGAGAAAGAAAGATCAGTGAGAATGGAAGCAATAACTCATAATTGAGAAAACAATCTTCTGATGTGAAAAATTCTCCATATATGCAGAGAAGAAGGGCTTATTTTTTAAAAGAAGTCCAAATACACAATGGCAGTGTTTTGAATTATAGAGACTTTGATGGTTAGTTTTATGTGTCAATTTAGCTAGGCCATGACATCCATATATTGGTAAAATTCATAGATGTTTCTGTGGAGGAGTTTTTTTTTTTTTGGATGGAATTATCATTTAAATCCATACACTCTGAGTAAAGCAGATTGCTCTTCATAGTATAAATGGGCCTCATCCAGTCAGTTGAAGGCCTGAAGATAAAGACTTCCTCTTGCCATTTCTGGTGCTGAATAGTAAAGAACCCACCTGCCGATGAAGGAGACCTAAGAGACGTGGATTTGATCCCTGGGTCACAAAAATCCCCTGGAGGAGGGCATGGCAACCACTCCAGTATTCCTGTCTGGAGAATCCCACGGACAGAGGAGACTGGTGGGCTATAGTTCATAGGGTTGAGAAGAGCCAGACACAACTGAAGTGGTTTAGCATGCACACTCAATCTCTTTCACCAGTGAGCTCTCACAGCACCCTTACTTTCCTTCAAACCTTTATCACAGCTTATAGATCCACTTGATTAATATCTTTTGAAGAATACTGGCATGGGTTGCCATTTCCTTCTCCAGGGGATCTTCCCAACCCAGGGATCGAACTGGGGTCTCCCGCATTGCAGGCAGATGCTTTAACCTCTGAGCCACCAGGGAAGTCCATGATTTATAATAAGAAATATCTATATATATAGTCTTCATTATGATTCCTAATGTATAGGAGCTGAGAAATGTGAAGGAGTAAGTAGTAAGTAGTAAAATCCTCAAACATGGTTTTGTGATATAATTTTTGTTTCAGTTTTATATAAACCTGTATATGTATACTCATTGACAAAGCAAAATACATTCTTATAGTGGCTCTCAACTTTTAAAAACTCAAAAACTGAGGTAACAATAGAGCAGAAAGAAAAAACACGTGGTATTTTTTCGGATCTCTAGGTGGAAAGGACTTCTCAAAGCATAAAAGCAAAGGAAAAAAGTGACCAAAAAAAAAACCATTGATAAGTTGGACATAAAAATTTTTAAGGTCTATACATCAAAAATCGGAGAAGGAAATGGCACCCCACTCCAGTACTCCTGCCTGGAAAATCCCATGGACGGAGGAGGCTGGAAGGCTGCAGTCCATGGGGTTGCTGAGGGTCGGACACGACTGAGCGACTTCACTTTCACTTTTCACTTGCATGTATTGGAGAAAGAAATGGCAACCCACTCCAGTGTTCTTGCCTGGAGAATCCCAGGGACGGGGGAGCCTGGTGGGCTGCTGTCTATGGGGTCGCACAGAGTCAGACACGACTGAAGTGACTTAGCAGTAGCATTATGATTCCTGGCACAGAGTTTCTTAAGTCTCTGACATTTGCTAAGTGAGGAGAGTGATCCAGATGGCTTGGTTATGTTAAAGAGACTACTTTTGGAAAGCCCTTAGGTAGCCTAAGCACTAAGGCTGGTTACCAAAGGGATCAGTCACAGGATGAGAGTGTTGGAGCTTTCAGTCACTGTCCCCCCTCCCCTACATCCAACCTCCAGAAAAGGGAAAGGGACTGGAGACTGAACCTACTAACCAATGGCTAATGATTTCAACAATCACACCTATGTGGTGAAGGTTCCATAAGAACTCAAAAGGACAGATTTGGAGAGCTTCTGGGTTGGTGGAGGGGGAAGATCTGGAGAGGGTAGCACTCTTGGAGAAAGCATGTTGTCTCCGGGCCCTGTCCCCATACCTTGTCCTATGTATCTCTTCCATCTGGTTGTTCCTGAGTTCCTTTTATAGTAAACCAGTCATCTAGTAAGTAAAATGCTTCTCTGAGTTCTGTAAGCCACTCTAGCTAATTAATCAAACCCAAAGATGGGGCCTTGGAACCTCTGACATTGCCGGTTGGTCAGAAGCAGATAAACAGGACCTGTAGTTGGCATCTGAAGAGGGGAGGGGCCGTCTTGAGGACTGAACCTTTCACCTGTGGGATCTGATGCTGCCTCCAGGGAAGGAGTATTGAATGGTAGGACACTCAGCTGTTGTGAGAAAATTGCTTGGTGGTATAGAAAACCCCCACATTTTAAACACCTATCTACCTGTGTGGATAGAGACCAAACCTGGATTTTAACTGTGGTACCCTTTTGCTGCAGGGAGAATAGAAGGCACAGTGTTGTTGTTTAGCTGCTAAGTTGTGTCCAATTCTTTTGCTACCCCATGGACTATAGCCCTCCAGGCTCCTCTGTCCATGGGATTTCACAGGCAAGAATACTGGAGGGGGTTGCCATTTCTTTCTCCAGGGGATCTTCCCAGAGATCAAACCCAAGTTTCTTGCATTGCAGGCAGATCCTTCACCAATGAGCCACCTGGGGAGCCAAAACCTCAAGATACTTTCATGAGAACAGTCACGGAAACAGGGAATAAGGATTAATGGGCAATTCATGATTGTAGGAACTTTTGACATCATGAAGATCGTCATAAACAACTTAGACTGGAAGAATGGACCTATGATTATATTCACTGTACCTGGAACCATTTCAAGGTATGTGAGGAGCAGGAAAAGCAGTTGCCAGGGTAGAACATAAGAGCTGGCGCTCCCTTAAGGGCAGGGCTGTAAGGACATGTGTAACCAGCTGACTCAGCTACTGCTCAGAAACTGATTAGTCCTCTACGCTAAATAGAGTCTATATAGAGAGTACAAAGTATTTTACATTATCCTTTTAATTTTTAACTTTATAATATATCAATATATTCTGGATATCTTTCTGTGTCACCATATATATGATCTATCTCATTTTTCTAAGTACTCCATTGGTTTTTTTTATTAATGCACCACAGTTTTCCTTATTCATTTCAGTTCNATTTTTAACTTTATAATATATCAATATATTCTGGATATCTTTCTGTGTCACCATATATATGATCTATCTCATTTTTCTAAGTACTCCATTGGTTTTTTTTATTAATGCACCACAGTTTTCCTTATTCATTTCAGTTCAGTTACTCAGTCATGTCTGACTCTTTGTGACCCCATGAATCACAGCACGCCAGGCCTCCCTGTCCATCACCATCTGCCAGAGTCTACTCAAAACTCATGTCCATCTAGTCTGTGATGCCATCCAGCCATCTCATCCTCTGTTGTCCCCTTCTCTTCCTGCCCCCAATCCCTCCCAGCATCAGGGTCCTTTCCAATGAGTCAACTATTTGCATGAGGTGGCCAAAGTATTGGAGTTTCAGCTTTAGCATCAGTAATTCCAGTGAACACCCAGGACTGATCTCCTTTAGTATTCTATTAATGGACATTTGGGTTGTTTTAAATTTTCTATATTAAAAACCATGCTGCAGTTGCTATAATGCCCTTAGAAGATACTACACTAATTTACACTTCTATCTTGTTTTTGAGAATGTTTCTTTCTCTATGACCTCACTAGCATGAGGAATTATCAAATGTTTTAAATGTTTTACAATTTATAGGTGAAAATAATATATTATTATTGTTTAATTTGCGAAGTCTTTAACAAGTAATATGGAATGTTTAACAGTAATATGGAATGTTAAAACTACTTAGCAACTGGTGACTCTAGCTGTTAGAGTGGAGACAAATCCTAGAGTCCTCTTCCTGGGGCAGATATTAACTCTTTTTAAAAAAAATATAACTTTATTTATTTTAATTGGAGGTGAATTACTTTGCAATATTGTACTGGTTTTGCCATACATTGACATGAATCTGCCATGGGTGTACATGTGTTCTCCATAAATGTTAACTCTTTAGTGCTGGATCACGAAGAGATTCAGGGCTCCTGGGGGAAGGGAGCATGTGGTTCAGTGCACGTTGGCTGTTTATAAACAAGTACGGAAATATTTCAATATTTTTTAACAGCAAATAGGGTCTTACTAGCTTACTAGGTGGGATGCGGTGAGCTACAGGTGGTGCAGGAGCTTGGTGGGCTAGTCTATCGGGGCACAAAGAGTTAAACAAAACTGAGCGACTCAGCACTCACACACCTGCTAAGTGTCAGTACTGAAACTAAAGATTCAGAGTTATAGAAACTGGCTGTCCCTAATGAAATCCCTAATCCTAATCCTGTCATCTAAGGGATGCCTCCAGACCGCATGCTTCCCACAGTGCCTGCCACACCACAGATGCTGCATGACTGATGACAGAACCAAGGGACAGGGAGCCAGCACCCCCTGCCAGGCCCTTGACAAGCTGTCCCTGGTCTTTTTTGATTATCTCAAGTGATAGGAAACTCATTTCTGTGCAAGACTGCTGGAAACTTTGTGGACAACCCCCATGCTTTTTGCATAGGAAAATTTTTATTTCAAATAGTTTTACCCTCCTTTTGTTTTCTGATAAATGTTTAGAGCAAATGTTTGGATTTCTCTTTGTCTTTTATACATATATTAAATATGAACTATCTATTAACATTTGTATAGTATATAGATTTCTCTTCTCATTTTCTCCTCTTTTCAGGCAACCTTCTTTTCTTATCATACTCCTTAGTCTCAAAATTTTCTATTCTTTATACTTCAGCAATAGCAGATGGAACAGCTAAGAGGTGAGTTTGGGGGTACAGGTGGTACAACAGACCCCAAAGAGTGGCTGACAGGCAGAAGGGGCACAGAAGAGACCTCACTAGCACTGAACGTCCCTTTCCTTGGCCTTAAGCTAAGATCAGCTGTCTTTGGTGGAATTGTTTTCATGGACCTTGACCACTAGAGCTGTTTAGAGGGTGGTGTGACAATTAATGCTCTTGGAAGAACTCATGGCTTTGATAGCCCAGAATGATTGGCATGCAAGTGTGTTGGAGAGAGTAGTCCTGCCATAGGCTCAAGCTTATCATAACAAGGTTTATAGGGACATATAATAACCATACAGTGACTGTAGGAGATGTTTATTTTTTTTAATTGCCTTTGAGTCCCTTTTGGAGCTGAATTTGCGATGTTCTCCATGTTTAGTATGGGTATGATTTTTATTACTCTTGTTAGTGATAATGAGAAAAAAATGCAAAGTACTAAACATACATCATTTCTATTTTTTACAACACCACCAGGACGTGCACATTATTATTCTCATTTCACAGATGAATACCACACAGGAAATAAATAGAGCCAGGAAATAAACAGATCTAGCCTGTAGACCCTTCCCTCTTTACATGGATTTATGCCAAGTAAAATAAAAGGCCCTGGTAACTCTTGATGAGGGAAAAGCTGTAGGCTTGTACTCTTCCCAACTCCAGAAAGATAGAGCAGATTTTAAGTTTCAGATTTCCTTCTACTTTCAAAGAATAGGAACTCTGGTATTATCTTCTTTCAAGCTTAGCAAAGAGAAAAAGGCTCAAGTAAAGACCACTATCAACAAAGCTAGTGGAGGTGATGGAATTCCAGTTGAGCTATTTCAAATCCTAAAAGATGGTGCTGTGAAAGTGCTGCGCTCAATGTGCCAGCAAATTTGGAGAGCTCAGCAGTGGCCACAGGACTGGAAAATGTCAGTGTTCATTCCAATCCCAAAGAAAGGCAGTGCCAAAGAATGCTCAAACTACTGCACAATTGCACTCATAAGTAATGCTCAAAATTCTCCAAGCCAGGCCTCAGCAATATGTTAACCATAAACTTCCAGATGTTCAAGCTGGCTTTAGAAAAGGCAGAGGAATCAGAGATCAAAATGCAAACATCTGCTGAATCATTGAAAAAGCAACAGAATTCCAGAAAAACATCTATTTCTGCTTTATTAAAAAGCAAGAGAGTTTCAGAAAATCATCTATTTCTGCTTTATTGACTATGCCAAAGCCTTTGACTGTGTGGATCACAATAAACTGTGGAAAATTCTGAAAGAGATGGGAATACCAGACCACCTGACCTTCCTCTTGAGAAACCTATAGGCAGGTCAGGAAGCAACAGTTAGAACTGGACATGGAACAACAGCCTGGTTCCAAATAGGAAAAGGAGTACATCAAGGCTGTATGTTGTCACCCTGCTTATTTAACTTATATGCAGAGTACATCATGAGAAATGCTGGACTGGAAGAAACACAAGCTGGAATCAAGATTGCCGGGAGAAATATCAATAACCTCAGATATGCAGATGACACCACCCTTATGGCAGAAAGTGAAGAGGAGCTAAAAAGCCTCTTGATGAAAGTGAAAGAGGAGAGTGAAAAAGTTGGCTTAAAGCTCAACATTCAGAAAACGAAGATCATGGCATCTGGTCCCATCACTTCATGGGAAATAGATGGGGAAACAGTGGAAACAGTGTCAGACTTTGTTTTTCTGGGCTCCAAAATCACTGCAGATGGTGACTGCAGCCATGAAATTAAAAGACGCTTACTCCTTGGAAGGAAAGTTATGACCAACCTAGATAGCATATTCAAAAGCAGAGATATTACTTTGCCAGCAAAGGTCTGTCTAGTCAAGGCTATGGTTTTTCCAGTGGTCATGTATGGATGTGAGAGTTGGACTGTGAAGAAAGCTGAGCACCGAAGAATTGATGCTTTTGAACTGTGGTGTTGGAGAAGACTCTTGAGAGTCCCTTGAACTGCAAGGAGATCCAACCAGTCCATCCTAAAGGAGATCAGTCCTGGGTGTTCACTGGAAAGACTGATGCTGAGGCTGAAACTCCAATACTTTGGCCACCTCATGCGAAGAGTTGACTCATTGGAAAAGACTTTGATGCTGGGAGGGATTGGGGACAGGAGGAGAAGAGGACGACAGAAGATGAGATGGCTGGAAGGCATCACCAACTTGACGTGAGTTTGAGTGAACTCCGGGAGTTGGTGATGGACAGGGAGGCCTGGTGTGCTGCGGTTCATGGGGTTGCAAAGAATCGAACATGACCGAGCGACTGAATTGAACTGAACTGAAAGGTACAATTCTAAGGAGTAAGAGTGGAAACATTGTAACTATCTAAACACCCCCCAAACACAGGGGGACCTACATAGTCAACCTGCTGTGAAGGAATCACATGGTCATGTTACATTTTAGAAATGACACTGTGACTGCAAATAGTCACAGTTGCCAACAACACTGGCCCAGACTTATTTGGTCACCAGAGAAACGCCCATGTGAACACACAGACACAGGCATGTACACACAGAGGATATGTGCTTAGTTAGTCCTCATTACTCACAGAATCCACACTTGTGAATTTTCCCACTTGATAAAATTTATTTGTAACCCTCCAAATTTATACCCAGGGCACCTTGGTGTCACTTGCAGACAGGCGTGGAGCAGTGGGAAACTTGAATTGCCTGCTGTGCTGTTTCTCAGCTGAGGTCAAAGTGACTCTTTACCTTCCTGTCTCAGCTCTCATACTATAAGCAAATATCCTTTACATAGTCTATATCATATTATTCAAATATTTGTGCTGTTTGTTGGTGATTTCGCTGGTTCAAATGGCCTCCAAATGTACTCTTGAGCATAGAAGGCTATGATGTGCCTTTTGGAGAAAATACATATTAGATGTGTATTAAGTCATTCAGGTATGACTTATACTGTTGTTGGCCATGAGTTCATCTATACTGAAGTATATATACTGAAAAATAAAATTTACTGAAACAACAATATATATTAAATAAGGGGTCTTTAAATGCAAACACATAGAATAAGATTATGTATTGATCAGTTGACTTAAGCATTGTAGCAAGAGACTCACAGGATCTAACTCTATATTTCCCTATAATCAGTGGTTCAATATTTGCCAGTTCAGTGTTTGTGGCAACATTATAGGGCACAAACACCATGAATAACTCTATGAATCAACTGTATGTTTATAGATAGAATGTGTACTGGCATATATGCATGTGTGTATTTGTGTAGCATCCTATATCCTAATTCACTGAGGCCCTGCAATTATAATTGTTACTCAGTGATAAATGATATTTAGAAAAAACTATTACCATTCAAAATGTATATTTTTAAGGGGCTTCCCTGATGGCTCAGTGGTAAAGAATCTGCCTGCCAATGCAGGAGACATGGGTTTGATCCCTAGTCTGGGAAGATCCCACATGCCTCAGAGCAACTAAGCCTGTGATCCACAGAGACGCCACCACAATGAGAAGCCCCTGCAATGAGAAGCCCAAGTACCACCACTAGGGAGTTGCCCCCACTCACCACGACTAGAGAAAAGCCCACACAGCAACAAAGACCCAGTGCAGTCAAAAATAAATAAATGAAATTTTAAAAAGTATGTTTTTTAAAATTAGGGCTTAAAGATCCTACAATTCATCTTTTGTTTCACTAGCAATATTTTTGATCAGCGATCATTTAATTGCACCAGTGTAATAATGTTGCTTAACTACTGCTTGGAAGATGGGTGTATGTGGGTGCCATCATAGTTTGTGAATGTTATTGCAAAAACACTTACTTGGAATATGACTGCATTCCAAGCAACATTTTCACTCCAGAAATCTATCCAAGAGTTTGTTATCAAGTTGATAAATGAACTTTTGGACATAATATTCTGTTCCAGTCTCTTTGGCCATGTCAACATAGCCAGTAACGTCAAACAACCACTCAAACTGAGTCAGATCCTGCTGGAGCTGGGTGCTACCCTTTTGCGAAAGTCAGACCTGAATCCTCCCGAGTCCACTCCCCTCCCACTGCCATAGAGAGTGGAGCAAGACAGTTCCGGTACATTTACCTTTCCGCACCACTGCCTTCCAGGGACTTCTCAGCATCTTCCTGCTCTCCATGTTTGACTAGGTCCGGTTTCAACATATCTTGATTTGGGAAAGAAATCAACTAAAAAAAAAAATGGTAAAAAATATAAGGCAAAAATTTTGTTCCTTATTTGATCATTTCCATAATTGATTTAGAAAAAGCAACCTGGGTTTCTCTGGTGGTTCAGTGGTAAAGAATCTGCCTGCCAGTGCAGGAGACACAGGTTTGCTTTCCAGTCCAGGAAGATCCCACATGATGCAGAGCAACTGAGTCAGCATGCCACAGCTATCCAGCCGGGGCTCTAGAGCCTAGGAGCTTCTACTGCTGAGCCCACATGTGGCAACTACTGGAGCCTCTGCACCCTAGAGCCGGTGCTTGGCAACAAGAGAAGCCAGTGCAAGGAGAAACCCGCACACCACACCTAGAGAGTAGCCCCTAGCTCACCACAACTAGAAAAAAGCCTGCGCAGCAACACAGATCCAGGACAGCCAAAAATAAATAAATAGAGGAAAATTAGTATTTTTTTTTAAAAAGAGAAGCAACCTGTTTAGTGGAAAGAGTCTTAGACTGGGAATCAGGGTATTATGTCCATCCATAATGTTAATTACCTGTGTCATCTAGGCATGTGACTCAACTAGGCCTGAATTTCCTTATCTGAAAAGGTTGAAGTTGCACAAAATATCCTTTGGAGTCTCTTGTAGGTGAAAAGTTCCTGGATGCTATGCTTCTGCCTGGACTATTCAAGATAGTCTTGAGGTTTTCCAGATCACATTATCATTAGAATAACTTTTATTGTGCTTTAGAGCCTGAAAATGGAAATTAATGAGTATAACGCATCATATTAAATCTGACAATAGTCCCGTCCAGTCCTAACTGGCTGAAGAATGTGTTAGTTTTTTCCACAT
Source organism: Neotragus pygmaeus (assembly GCA_006410875.1). Classification (NCBI taxonomy): domain Eukaryota; kingdom Metazoa; phylum Chordata; class Mammalia; order Artiodactyla; family Bovidae; genus Neotragus; species Neotragus pygmaeus. The sequence continues at coordinate 1,105,040 of SJYV01056248.1, read as the reverse complement.
CATCCTCAGAGATTTAAAATACTATTAAGTTGTTAATTTACGCATTCAATACATATAATTGGGCCCCTATTATGTTGTAGTTGCATGTTGAAGCAACATATGGTCCCCATCCTTAAGCCAAACCAAGATGTATGCAAGCCCAGAGTTTGATAAAAATTTGGTGCTCAGAGTAGGTTAATAATTTGATATTTTATTTCTTTAAAATATGCTTAACATTTTAAGTAATGAGAAAAGGAAATGCCAGCATCAAAGGGAAATGGTTTTCTTTTTAACTCAAAGGTATAAATCTAATTTATATTTTGCCACACTAATGTCAGAAAGTGGAGAGGAATTAGAATCTCTTGATGAGGGTGAAAGACAAGAGTGAAAAAAATCTAGCTTAAAACTCAATGTTCAGAAAAATAAGATCACAGCATTCAGCCCCATCACTTCATGGCATATAGATGGGGAAAAAGTCGAAATAATGATTTTATTTTCTTGGGCTCCCAAATCACTGCAGATGGTGACTACAACCATGAAATTAGAAGATGCCTGATCCTTGGAAGGAAAGCTATGACAAACCTAGACAGCATATTAAAAAGCAGAGACATCACTTTGCCGACAAAGGTCCATATAGTCAAAGCTATGGTTTTTCTAGTAGTCATGTATGACTTGGAGAAGGAAAGGGCCACCCACTCCAGTATTCTTGCCTAGAGAATTCCATGGACAGAGGAGCCTGGCAGGCTATAGTCCATAGTGTCTCAAAGAGTCAGACACGACTGAGTGACTATCACTCACTCACTCACTCACTCATGTACAAATGTGAGAGTTGGTCCATAAGGAAGGCTAAGCCCCAGAGATTTAGTGTTTTCAAACTGTGGTGCTAGAGAAGACTCTTGAGAGTCCCTCGGACTGCAAGAAGATCAAACCAGTCAATCATAAAGGAAATCAACTCTGAATATTCATTGAAAGAACTGATGCTGAAGCTGAAGCTTCAATACTTTGGCTACCTGATGCAAAGAGCCTGGTCTTTTCATTGGAAAAGACCCTAATGCTGGGAAAGGTTGAAGGCAAAAGAAGAGGGCAGTAGAGGATGAGATGGTTAGTATTACTGACTCAGTAGACATGAGTTTAAGCAAACTCCGGGAGATGCTGAAGAATAGGGAAGCCTGGATACAGCAGTCCACGGGTTCGCAAAGAGTCATACAGGACCTAGTAACTGAAAAACAACAGTTTCTATTTTACCATAAGAAAATTGTGCGTGGCAAGCTGAGTTCTAGACATATTTTAGGAACCAGACTGGACTTCCCTCATGGTCCATTTGTTAAGACTTCATGCTCCTAATGCAGGGGTTGTGGGTTCAATCCCTGGTAGGGGAACTAAGATCAGGCCTGCTCCATGGTGCAGCCAGAAAAAAAAACACAAAACCTGCTACCTCTCATTCAAAGCAGCTACCCCATGACCCACTGGCCATCCTTGCATCTCCCCCACCGAAGATTACAGATTACAACTTTTTAAAATATAATTATCAAATAAAATCAGAAAATGTTTATTAAGCAGTTACTATAAGACTATGATTTCTTTTGCTCTGGGTGTCTAGATATTTTATTGTTTGTGTTATTTTTATAAGCTATTCAACACTCTTTGTAAAACAAAATAAGGTAGAAATAAACTATTAGCTTAATCAACGTTGTGACATTTCTATGTATCAGTTTAGCTAACATTTAGTATCTATGTATATTTAACCGTGACTAAATTTTGTTTGTTTGTTTGTTTTTAAGGTGCAAAATCTTCTAAATAAACTTTAATCTGCTATGTAAAGCATTGTATTAGATTTTATACTATCTCCTATATAAATCAAAAATTGGCAAAGCAAATCAGATTTTCCTATTAGCATACATTATAAAGTCAAGTCATTTTTGTTTGTTTGTAAATTAATCTTCAATTTGTAGCTTCATTATTGTCATTTTGGGAACTCCTCCTTTCATCTTCTCTACATCTATAAACACCATGTTAGTTCTGAATTCAATAATATTTTTGGTAAATCTTTTAGTAGAGAATTTTGGTAATAAAAAATAACTTCTGTCCCTAAGTCATCTGTTCTGTTCTTTTCAAACTTTTCTTAACTTACAGTTTATTATATTGGGATATACCTAGAAATATAAGTTTTTGATAAATAATGTTTTCCTGAAAATCTTGAAATACAGAGGTTGAGATTTTACCGTAGAAATATTTTAATTACTCAGAATGCCAGGTCAAAGCAGGCAATGGCACCCCACTCCAGTACTCTTGCCTGGAAAATCCCATGGATGGAGGAGCCTAGAAGGCTGCAGTCCATGGGGTTGCTGAGGGTCGGACACGACTGAGTGACTTCACTTTTACTTTTCATTTTCATGCATTGGAGAAGAAAATGGCAACCCACTCCAGTGTTCTTGCCTGGAGAATCCCAGGGATGGGGGAGCCTGGTGGGCTGCTGTCTATGGGGTCGCACAAAGTCGGACATGGCTGAAGTGACTTAGCAGCAGAATGCCAGGTATGTAAGATCAAGACCACAGGCCATGTAACTTTACTTCATGGAATTGAACTAATAAAAAACAAAATTTTTGTTAATATTCAATGTGCAATGTTTATTGTGAAATAAACTGTTTCATATAGAAGTAGAGTTTTATGACATTTTAATCTTTTTTTTTTTTTCTGCACTATACGGCTTGTGGGTTTTATTTCTCAGTCTACGGATCAAGCTCAGGCCCTTGACAGTGAGAGTGCAGTGCTCTAACCACTGGACTACCAGGGAATTCTCTTATCTTTTAATTTTGCTAATTATGGAAAAAAAAAAAAAAAAAAAACCCTGTGGCACTCACTGTGAATCTAAAATCTACAATTCCTCCCAGAATCTACCCAGAGGGAAAATTAAAATTTCTTTCACGTTTTAATTCCCCCTGAAAGAAAATTATTTGTCTTAAGTATATTTCTAGAATTAGTCTGAAGAAAATGAAATTTTGCTAAATGGTTAAGCTAATCTTTTTCTGCTTCAGCTAGTCAGTATTTTGAATCCCTTAGTGATCTTATATTATCTTAAAACATAATCATAATTAACTTGCCTCTCCCAACTTTATAGAAGAGGGAACAATTCTTATTATAAGACCTTTGCCATTCAATACTGTGTTCAAAGTTAGAGAATTAGGAAAGATAAGAATGCCTATTACAAGCTGTTTATCAGCTACGAATATATTTCTTCTTGGTATCATCAAGGAGTAGTTAAAGTTTAAATGATTTGTTTATGGAAAGAATTTTTTATATGCATAGAGTAGTATTTGACCTTTATTATATGAATCAAAAGAGTGCGAGAACTTCCAGTCATGTTTTTGCTCATCCTCAGGAACATCACTGAATCTGATGGAAAAAGTCACTAGTACATCCATGTATACATGTATACTAAGTATTTATATTTTTATTGCATGTTATCTTACAATAAAATGCCAAAGAGATGGAATTGTGTTTTGCTTTGAGTTTTATTATATGTGCTCAGAAATATTAAATTTTGGTGAAGAAAATAAGAATATTAAATAATTAAAATTACTATGTGTTGCTATCAAGCAGACATTATGCTTAGCATTTTATGTAAATCACAACTTTATTTAGTCATGATGATGATGCTGATGATGATAATGACAATAGATATCGTTTGTTACATAGCCCTTATGTGCCACTACCTGTGAGGCACCTAAGATATAATAGTGTACATGGGAGGCACGATCCCTGACCTTAAGAGTTTAAGATTAGTGACGACGTGTAAACAGATCAACAGTTATGATATAGTGTGGTGAGGGCTGTGTGGGAGAAGTATGTTTGTTATAGAAGCACACTGGAGGGATGTCTGACCCAGATTTTACTGAGGCATAAAGAGAAGGTATGTGTCACACAAGACTCTCTGGATGAATTGACATCAAAACAGATATAAAAAGATGAACTGACCACACACATACACACACACAAAAATTCAACAGTATTCCCAGAGAGAAATGAGCTGAAGAAATATCCAGAGGGTGGAATATGCATGATGCTTCCAAAAGGACTGAAAATTTTTCAGTGTTGCAGGAGCAGAGAGTACGAACATGAACAAAATAAACCTCCAGCTTGGGAGGAAAGTTTGAGCTGCCATGAAAGCCACATTGAGGAACTGAAATATGTAGATGACTGATGGGCGCAGGCAAGACCACTGGCAATAAAAGGAGTTAGAAAGCTCGCAGTCATTTGGCAAAAACAGAAGAAAGCAAAACGTGATTGATACTAGCAGAGTGATAATGTGAATAAATAAAATGTGATTCGAATTGGGAAACATTTAGGATGTAGATTTGATAGGTCTCAAAGAAGGGAGATTGAAGAGAAAGATGTGGGGGAGATGCAGTTGACATTTAATGAAATTAGGAACAAAGGAGTGGGAGCAGGTTTTAGAGTGGGGAGAAAGAGAGTACTTACTTTTGATGGGCTGAGTTTTAGGTGGCTATTGAATATTCAAGTAAATCCAGAATTTATATCTGAGGAAGTGAAACTGAATGAAGTTAACAACTTGTACAAGATCACACAACAGAATTTGAGCCCATGACAGTGTAAGCTCCAAAGTCTGTTAAGCATGCTTTTGTACTACACTCCTCAAATCTTTGTGCAAAACTCTTCTCTAGAGATAGGGATTTTGACAGTTTGGACTCTTAGTGCTTCTAATTTAATCCTATATGACAGTGTCAGGATACTGGTTTCTAATTCAGGTGTTCCACTCACTTCTTGACTCTGGGAAAATTATTAATCTTCCAGAGTTACTGTCTTTAAAAGGAAGGAGGTGGGCCAGATTGGTATTTTTCTTTTTTTTTAATTAATTTATTTTTAAAATTTTACTTTACAATACTCTATTGGCTTTGCCATACATCGACATGAATCCACCACAGGTGTACACAAGCTCCCAATCCTGAAGATTGGTATTTTTCAAAGAGGCTTTGGAAGTAGGAGTGGAAGGAGCTTAGAAAAGAAGAGCATGAACAAACATGTATCCTGAGAAAAGCTATCATCTGGAAGGGTTCCTCAAACCATAGACTCTACCTAGGTCCTTCTCCTCCCTCTTCTTCTGACATTCCTGCCAGCAAAGGGATCCCTTCCAGTTGAGATCTGTAACTTTGGCTTTTTCTGTCTCCTTCAGATATACTCAGAGAAAAAAAATTGATATCCCCCGGATTAGATGATCTCAAAATCCTTCATGTATTCTTGGATATTTCAACAGTCTATTATTGCAAATCAACTTCTTTAAAATATACAAGAGAATGGTGTTTTTCTTGTTTTTTTGCTACATCTTCTTTCATCTACCATCTGTTTACTGCATACTGACTATGGGTCATATCAGGCACAAAGACACTCAGGATAAAAAGCCTCTTGATGAAAGTGAAAGAGGAAAGTGAAAAAATTGGCTTAAAGCTCAACATTCAGAAAANGAGGAGAAGGGGAACAACAGAGGATGAGATGGCTGGATGGCATCACGGACTCGATAGACATGAGTTTGGGTAAACTCCATGAGTTGGTGATGAACAGGGAGGCCTGGCGTGCTGCAGTTCATGGGGTCGCAAAGAGTCGGACATGACTGAGTGACTGAACTGAACTGAAGACAAAGTCCTATACTTAGGACACTTGCATCCTGGTAGGGAGGGACAGATAATGAACTTTGAACAACACAGGTTTAAATTGTGTAGGTCCATTTATAATGCAGGCAGGAAGATAAGGGGATGACAGAGAATGAGATGATTGGATGGCATCACCAACTCAATGGACGTAAGTTTGAGTAAGCTCTGGGAGTTGGTGATGGACAGGGAGGCTTGGCGTGCTGCAGTCCGTTGGGTCGTAAAGAGTGGGACAAGTCACTGAACTGAACTGATTTATATGCAGATTAAAAAAAAATACAGTACCTGTATTTTCATTTTAAAGATCTTTAAATTAACTAAATGTGGGGGAAGGTTTGCATTCAGTAAGATCACAGTATGTGGAATCAAAAAAACTAGGGTTTGAGTCCTGATTCTATCTGAACTGTTTTGGTTTCCTGCCGTTGGGTGAGTCATTTATCAATGCTTTTGTTTTTTGAGGCAGAGATAGCAGTACTCAGATTTTTACTCAGTGAGGTGTCAGTGACTCTAACCCCCATATTGTTCAACAGAATCATCAAGATGATAGAAGTCGTAAATAACACTCTCAAGCAACTTGATTGAACTGAAATGTCTTCATTTTCAGACTCTACCTCTCTACTTAACAACAGGAGAACACACATTCTTTTCAAGTGTACACAGAACATTCACCCAAAAAAGACAATACTCTGGGCCGTAAAGCAAACCTTTGTTATTATTTAGTCGCTAAGTCACGTCTAACTATTTTGTGACCCCATGGACTAACCCACCAGGTTTATCTGTCCATGGGGTTTTCCAGGCAAGAACACTGGAGTGGGTTGCCTTTTCCTCCTCCAGGGATCTTCCCACCTTAGGGGTCCAACTCGGGTCTCCTGCATTGCCTTCAGATTCCTTACCATCTGAGCCACTGGGGAAGCCCAAGGTAACACACTTTCAAATGAATTGAAATCAGGACTAAAATAAAAATTAAACTAAAATGTAATAGTAAAGTTACCTAGAAAATCCCCCCATATTTAGAAATTAAAAACAACAATATTTAGAAATATTCTGAATATTCCATGGGACAAAAAAATCTCAAGGGAAGTTAGAAAACATTTTGAACTGAATGGCAAGAAAAATGTAGCATATCAAAATTTGGACAATGAAGTTAAAACAGTTTTACTGTTATATTGGGAGGGGGACGTCTCAAATCAGTAACCTTCAGTAATAAGCAAAAGCAGAGCAAGCTAAGTCCAAAGCAAAGAAAGAAAAAGATAAAGATGAGAAGAGAAATCAAGAAAACTGAGTACACAAAAACAATGGAGGAAGTCAATATAACCAAAAACTGGCTCTTTTAAAAGATCAATATAATTGATAAAGTTGTAGCAGGAATGGCCAAGAAAAATAGATAGAAGACACAAAGTATTATTCTAAAAGCAAAAATTGGACAAACAAGGGGTGAACAGTAAATGGATAATTGGGAAATACTGTAACAACGTTATGCTCTTAAATTCAATGACTTAAATGAAAAGAACCAATTCCTTGAGAGACACAAACTATCAGAGCTCATATACAAAAAAATTAGATATTCTGACTAGTCATATATCTATTAAAGAAATTAAATTTGTAGTTAAAAACCTTCCAACAAAGACAACTCAAGACTCAGATGGCCTGTTGGTGGATTCTACCGAAAATTTAAGGAAGAAGTAATACCTATTCTACAAATGCTCTTCTAGGAAAATCGAAAAGGAGCGAGTATTTCTCTACTCATTTTATGAGGTCCATATTACTCTGATACCAAAACCAGCAAAGATATAAGAAAAGAAAACCATAGACCAACAATTCTCATGAATATATTCAAAAATTCTCAAAAAATTTTAGCAAGTTAAACCTAGCAACACATGCAAAAGATAACATCATGAGAAAATGGGGTGAAGGCAAAGAAGGCAGGCTGCTTCAACATTCCAAAATTAATATGGATTACCTTAACTAAAGAAGACTGAAAAAGAAAAAACTACACAATTATTTCAATATATATAGAAAAAAGCATTTGACAAATAAAATTATATTTATGATAGAANGAAGGCAAAGAAGGCAGGCTGCTTCAACATTCCAAAATTAATATGGATTACCTTAACTAAAGAAGACTGAAAAAGAAAAAACTACACAATTATTTCAATATATATAGAAAAAAGCATTTGACAAATAAAATTATATTTATGATAGAAACTCTCAACAGACGAGGACTGCTGCTGCTAACTCGCTTCAGTCGTGTCCGACTCTGTGCGACCCCATTTAGCAGGGACCTTTCTCAATATGATAAAAAGCATCTCCTAAAATTTAAAGCTAAATGATACATAATTAGATATTATAAATTATGTGTTGTGGAGATCCAACCAGTCCATTCTGAAGGAGATCAGCCCTGGGATTTCTTTGGAAGGAATGATGCTAATGCTGAAACTCCAGTACTTTGGCCACCTCATGCGAAGAGTTGACTCATTGGAAAAAGCTCTGATGCTGGGAGGGATTGTGGGCAGGAGGAGAAGGGGACGACAGAGGATGAGATGGCTGGATGGCATCACGGACTCGATGGACGTGAGTCCGAGTGAACTCTGGGAGTTGGTGATGGACAGGGAGGCCTGGCGTGCTGCGATTCATGGGGTCGCAAAGAGTCGGACACAACTGAGCGACTGAACTGAACTGAACTGAAATTAATTATATAATGGTGAAGAATAATACTTTTGCATTCATACTGGAACAACATTCAAGACTGAAACAAGATTCTCACCATTCCTATTTAGAAGCATATTAGAAGTTCTAGTCAGTGCAAAAGGCAAGTAAAAGTAACAGTTACTCAAGATCACTTACTCTGGCCCCCCAAATGAAATATTTAAGTGTAAATAACAAATATTGGCAGAATTTTCATGCTTAAAGACTATAAAATACAGATGAAAGAAATAAAAAAAGAACTAAATTTATTGTGTTTGTGTACTGAAACACTGTTAAGAGAATGAAAGACAAGATACAGACTGGGAGAAAATATCTGCAAATCATATATCTGACAAAAGAATTACGTCTACAATATACAAAAAGTTTTTGTAACTCAACAAAAACAACAAAAATCCCTAAAAACATCGGCAAAAGATTTGACACACATTTCACCAAAGGAAGGATAGTAAATAAACACAAAATATGATGCTCAACATTATTGGTCATTAGGGAAATGCAAAATAAAACCACAACGTGATGCCTTTACTCACTTTTTAAATGTGTAATGTGAAAACAAAAACTGAGAGTACCAAGTCCTGATAAGAATGTGGAGTGCATGGAACTCCCATATACTACTGATGGGAATAAAAATGGTACAGTTATTCTGGAAAACAGTTTATCAGTTTCTTGTAAAGTTAAGCTTATATTTGCCATAGAAATGTAGCAAGCTTACCCCTATGTATTAACCTTAGAGAAATGAAAACATAGGTTCACATAAAAACCTATATTCAAATAATTGTAGCAGTGCTACTCATAACTACAAAAACCTGCAACAACTGAAATTTGGGCGATGGATAAGGTGGTACATCCATTAAGTGAAATACTACTTAGGAATTAAAAGGAATGAACTATTAATATTCTCGAAACGATTGATACCGTAAGTTTATCAAATATGCTATGTAAAATGAAAGAAACAAAGCTCAAAAAGTTACATATTGCATGATTCCACTATATGAAAATCTGGGGGAAAAAACACTGTAGGAATAGAAATAAGATCAAAAGTTGTTTACTGTGATCTAAGGGTGTGTTTGTGGCAGGGAGTGGTTTTTTAAACAATTGTTGGCTCTTGACAGCTCATGGCTTGCTCTGGTTGTGGTGGGCCTGGGCTGCTCTCCGGCTACAGCGCTCGGGCTTCTCACTGAGGGGGCTTCTCTTGCTGCAGAGCACAGGTCTAGAGCGTGCAGGCTCCAGTTGTGTCAGACGAGCTGAGCTGCCCCACGGCACATGGAATCTTCCCAGACCAGGACACCTGTGTCCCTTGCTTTGGCAGGGAAACAGAGGAAGTAACCCGGGATGGCCACTGGACCACCAAGGAGGTCTGGGGAGTCGGTCTGACTGTGAAGTTGCAGCATGGGGGAATTTTTGGAGTGAAGGAACTGTCTGTATCCTGACGGTGATGGGTGTTACACCATGCTGTAGTTTATCCAAACTCATGGAATGAAAATTTAAAATAATAAAAAAAATAGAAATCACAAAAGAAAAAATGGAACTGATTCTAAAATTGCTTAAATCCTTCTCTGTGCAAATATAATTCTAAATAAAATTCCTAACTAAAAAACACAGAGAAAATTTTAAAAAGTGGGTGAGGAGTTTACAAGCCATGAGATCCTTTAGGGGAACACAACTGCTGGCGACCACGAGAGGCAGTACAGAGATGTCTAAAGCACTGTGTGTGCATTCTCAGTCTTGTCCAACTCTTTGCAACCCCACGGACTGTAGCCCACAAGGCTCCTCTGTCTATGGGGTTTCCCAGGCAAGAATACTGGAGTGGGTTGTCATTTCCTCCTCAAGGGGATCTTCCCAACCCAGGGGTTGAACCTGGGTCTCCTGTGTCTCCTGCATTAGCAGGAGGATTCTTTACCACTAAGCCACCAGGCAAGCCCAAAGCACTATAGTCAAACCCAGAAGATAAATGGCATATTAATCACAACCTTCTTTCCGCCTTTGGAATTTTTCAGAGGGCCCACTTGGCCATTCTGGGTTACTTCCTTTGTTTCCCTCACTTGTGTTGTGGGCGACAGAAAGAGTGGGCTGCTGTGACCTCAGAAGCATTCCAAGTGGGTGCTTGTAGATTTGGAATGCCCTGCTTTGAGACCTGGGATGCCCCAGACCCCAGATGCTGGAATGGCTAAGGGTGACTGATGGGATGGATGATGGAAGAGAGCTTTCTGGGTGAACATGTCTCTGCTCAGACTTCTAGCCCACCCACTGGTGCCTGCAGATTGGAAACCAGAAACGTGGGACGGGACAAAAAATGTAAAGAGTATAAAAAGGAACTTGCTTAGTGAGGCCGAATGCCTGAGGGGCTGGGAGATGCTGAGGGAGAGAAGAAGGGACACTCTGTGGAGAAAGATGAGGACCCAGAAAAAGGTCAAATGTCTGAGCAGATGCCAACCCACCCTTACTGCTTTTTCTTTTTTTTGTTTCATTTTTTTTCTTTCTCTTTTTCTCCTTTTCCTCTCTCTTCTCTTTTCATCCTCCACTCTGACACCCAACCCCGTATATTCCCTCCTCTCTTGTGCTTCTGTATCTCCTTCATTACTCCCTCTCTTCTCACAATCAGTCAGCTGAATAGCATGTATTTAGGGAACTTGGCAGAGACAGTACAAAAGGTGTGAAGGGCTGTGAGTTTCTGGTGGCTGCCATAACAAGCTACCACCTACTTGGTGGCTTAAAACAACACAGACTTATTCCAGAGGCCGAAAGTCTGAAATCAGGGCGTTGGCAGGGCTGCAACCCTCTAAGGGCTGTAGGGTAGGGTAACTACATTCAGTAAGCCAAGTAGCTACTGATGATGAATTATTACTTGGACTCATACTGGAATAGAGCAAGTAAGAAGTAAATGCAATTCGTGAGTCCTGTACTTACAGAACAACATTGTGGTAGGAAATGTACAATATCTCCTCTCCCTAAACTCTACATATAAAATATAACACAAGAAAGTCAAAGAGCACAATAGTTCAATAATGTCATGTAAAATGTAATTGAGAACAGTCTGGTTAGTCAAGACTAGCATATATCTCATGGTTAAAGAACAAACTAGTAACAATAGAAAAATGGATAAAGGATGTGAACAGAGAGTTCATATAAAAGACATAGAAATTAAATGTTCCAAAAGATGCTTAAGCTTATTTATAAGAAAAGAAATGCAAACTAAAACTACTTTCAATATATACGTTTTCTTATCTATTTTATAGTTAAAATCCAAAAGTTTGGTAATATTCTCTTGGTGAGGCTATGGAGAGAGTCATTCATACACATTGCTGGTGAAATATAAATCGACAAAACCCTGACAGTGGCAATTTGACAATATCTCTAAAATTTACCTATAAGAATGTGAAGGATATATTGTTTGATCCAGAATGTCTACTTCAAAGATTTGACTTTACAAAAAAATTTACTCAGGTGCAAAATGGTCTGTATACAAAATATCTATATAGCATTATCTGAAGGAGCAAAATATTGGAAATAAGCCTGAGATTTTGCAACAGCAGACTGGGAGATATGACTGCTAAAACAGGTACCTGGAAAGTCCTTATGAGGCGGGGAGGGTGGTGTCTCATGACTCAAGGCTCTCTTTTCGGCCCTTTCTTTCATTCTTCTCAAATAGCAATCATCTTCCATTTCAGTAAGGGTTTCTCTTCAGCTTGGCTTTCTTTCTAACCTCTATTCAGCATTTCAAGAAAGGGTTTCAGAAATATTCTCTTTGAGGTCCACAGTAGGAGCATATGGAAGCTCATTCTCATTTTTACCCAGAGGCTAGTCCAGTCACGCTGACATAAGTATGTAGGGCCTGGATCCATCCCAGCCAATGAAACTATGCGTTTGGAATAAAATACCTGATAAATCCTAGGTCTGTACCCTTCAGGGGGAATGCAGGTACGTGTACACACAGGCACACATACTCATACACACTCATCCACTCTAAAGTCCAGCCAGAAAAAGGATCATAAATTGGCCTACATCAATGTGTTTATATCTATGGACTCCAAGTCCATCTTTTCTGGTGTAAAATCAGGGGACAATGGAGAAAGCTAAGATTTGAATTCAGAAGATGCAGTGTTTTAGTACTCACTAACCATAGAACCTTGAGCAATCACTTGATTTGAGATTCCATTTCTCATCAACAAATGGGAATCAGAGTAATATCTGTGGCATTACTTAGCTTTTGCTGCCAACACACCATCCAAAATGTAGTGGCTTAAAGCAATTAATTTTGCCCGCAGCTCTGCAGGTCACATTTGATCTGGCTTAGCTAGGTGCTTCTGGCTCATCTAGGCCATCTCCTGCTTCTGCAGTTGGTCTCTCTCTGGTAGTCTCAGGGAGACAGCTTACCCCTGTTCTTTGAAGTCTCTTCTCTCCAGTTGACTAGCCTGGGCTTGTCTTAAGTTGTGGACAATTTCTGAAAGACAATAAAGCTCACAAGCCCCCCTGGAACCTAGTCCTGGAGCTGTGGATTGTGTCCCCCCTCAAATTCATATTTTGAAGCCCCAGTCACCAATTTGACTATATTTGGGGATAGGGCCTATAAGGAAGTAATAAAGAATAAAGTCATAAAGTCATAAGGGTAGGGCCTTAGTCTACTAGGACTAGTGTCCTTATAAGACATCAGAGATCTCTCTATTCACAAGCACAGAGGAAAGGCTGTGCGAGGATAAGAGGAGAAGGTCTGCAAGCCAGGAAGAGAGGTCTCACCACACACCAAACGGGACAGCACCTTGATCTTGAACTTCTAGCCTCCAGAACTGTGAGCAAATACATTTCTGTTGCTGAAGCCACCCAGTCTGTGGTGGGTGACAGCCTGAGTACACTAATATACTTGGAGTTGGCATAATATCACCTCTTACGTGTGCTTGGTTGCTAAGTCAAGATTGGGGCAACCCCATGGCTGGAGCCCACCAGGATCTTCTGTCCATGGGATTCAGGCAAGAACACTGGAGTGGGTTGCCATTTCCTCCTCCAGGGGAGCTTCTTGACCCCAGGGATCAAACTTGCATCTCCTGAGTCTCCTGCATTAGCAGGTAGGTTCTTTACCACTGAGCCTCCTGGGAAGCCCAATATCACTTCTATCACATTCTGTTGGCCAAAGCAAGACACTAGAAATGAGCCCAAAGACAAAGGGTTAGGAAATAGATTTAACATTAAAAAAAATATATTTATTTATTTGGCTGCACCATGTCTTAGTTTTGGCATGTGAGATCCAGCTTCCTGACTAGGGATTGAACCCTGGCTCCTTGCATTGGGAGCATGGAGTCTTAGCCACTGGACCACCAGGGAAGTGCCTAGACTCCAAATCTTGACGGGAGGAGCTGCAAAGTCCCCTATTGAAGGAGCATGGCCATAGAAATAATCATCTAAAGCATCTGCTACACACAGGTTTTGTATGGATCACATGAAATTATGGATATGACAGTACTTCCTCAGTTATAAATCCCTATAATGCTACAGTCCATGGTGTTGCAGAGTCAGACACAACTTAGCGACTAAACAATAATAGCAACAACAAAACAGTGTTAACTATGATATGCTGCCTGCTGCATTTTGTAGTGGTTGTGGCTGTTTCTTAAGTACCAGGTGATATGATTGTACAGATGTGTCTGGATCATACATTGTTCTCAGGGAGTCAGTGAAATTTGTTGAGTAATGAATGAAGTTCTATAACTCTTTCTTAGAAAATTTTGTGTATTTATTTTTGTCCTTTTTGAAGTCTACAATTCTTGTAATTAACCAGAGAGGGTGGTTTAGGAAAACAAAACTGCATTCTCATAGCTAGAAAAGTCTGAAAATAAATATTTGAATGAGTGTCCCACTCAAAATGTTCAGGAACAGGAAGTTTGAAGCTAGGTGAATAGTAGAAAAGAAGGATGCAAATCAGGTTGGATTTAGTGAATGTAGTCACCCATGCTCACCATTTCCCTGAGAGACTGAGGGAAAGACAAGCCTGCTGAGTCAAGGAGGCAGCCCCTCAGGAAGGAACAGGTGTGGCCATCGCACTGGACTCTTCTCGTTGAAAAACCTGTTCATGAGTCCTAAAGACTGTGCAGGTTCACAAACCTTTCTCCACATAAGTATCTGTAGGTCTGTTTCTGTTTTGTAAGTTCATTTGTGTATATTATTACATCAGATTCCATGTATGAAAAAATAAATAAAAGTGCTTTAATCACCCTGCTGGCGGTGCTCCGCCATCTGCCCACTTCTCCAGCTCTTTCTCTCTCTCTCTCCCTGATGTCCTTTCAAACACTCTCCATTCCAAAAAAGCAGGCTCATTTCAATGCATTGACCACCATCCTCTCTTCTCCCTCCAGGTCTTACCATATATTCTTCCCTCTGCCTTGGAGATCAGGTTTTCCAAGGTCTCAAGAGCTTGATGAGCCTCTTTAGATGGAACCTCATACTCTGCTGGTGGTCTCTCCTATGTATTCACTCTAGTAGGCAGGTATGCTGTTCCAGAAACAAAGGGCGTGATTTGTCGGGTTGGGAGCATGTTTAACACCTTCAGCTTACTCATAAAGTAATTAATTCATCACAACATCTTGAATGGTTCCTGAATGATCCAATATCAGTCTCTAAACTATCATTGTTTGTGTTACACCATATTGCAGTAAGATTATAAGTAGGTATAGGTTAAGATCTTACTTTCTCCTACATCTGTAGTTTAGTTCATTGCCTGGTACCTAATTGGCACACTAAATAAACAAAGGAATGAATGATCTCAACAAAACATTGTTCAATAAACTGATAAATCAATAAAAATGAAGGACACAGTCAAGGTTTAAATTTATGAAATATGTGAAGAACTAAAATATCTGTATCTACTTTATTTTTTGCCCCAAAGCCCTTGTATTATGTACTCAATAAGTGTTGATTTGTGCTGAAGTTATCTAGCCCCAAAATTAAATATTACATTACAGATATAAGACAGCTAAGTGTCCCCACAATTAAAAATTGCAGTGGGAAAAATTCTACCTTTCATTCCTAAAAACCATAGCTTTATGCCCCTGTAGACTGGAAAGAGTGATCTTCTTCACTCCAAAAAATTCCTAGTACCTGTAGCCTTGGCTATGTCAGGGTCAGGGGCATCTACAAGTCCCCACATTCTCATTACAATCAACAGGGGGGTGACAGGGAGCTTTCTTTTAAAACTCAGGTCTATTGGAACCCTCACTAGGTTACATTTCCAATTCTTGAGAATTGGCTTCAGTGTAAAAGAACCTTAGAATATGTCCAAGGATGAAGACGTGAACAACTACCTTCAATCAAAACACATTCTTCAGCAAACTCAGACTGAGAGATTTCTTTCTAAAATAAGTCTGTCAAGGCTCATAGGTGTTGACATATTCCATGGAACTCACAATGAGTTACCTAAGGTTGCCTTGATTTTCCAAAAGTTTTCTCATGAAAGTCCTCATGTGCAATAATATAGCAGTGGACAAGTTAAGGAAAGCATGTGAATCGTCAGGATGAAGCTGCTTCCTAGTCTTCCACCATATCTAGGATCAGAAATGCAGGGAGGATGGTCCCTCCCAGGGCTTTAGAGGTTTTATTGTTGACAGTGTGGTATCTCCATAAATACCTTAAGCCATTCCCTAGGCATTTCTGAAACTTCCCATTGCATTTCCCCACTGAGCTAACTGCCTTCTTCACTTCCTGATTTTATTTCCCTTTTGGGGGATCTGGCAACACTTTAAATGCATTCATTATCTAACCCCAGGTCCAAGGTATGTTCTTAAACATAAAGATGACAACACAGAATCCAATTATTTTTATTTGTCATCCCTGGACCTGTGGTTCTCTCCTATTCTCCCAGATGTCTCCCATCATTGAATTTTTGAAATAAGAACACAGTCCTAGTTTTCCAAAACGCACACCTCTTGGCTTTCTCCTAGGAAATGGAGCCTCCACATTCCAGAGACTGTTTAAAGGAAACTGCTGGAATATTTCCTTCAGGCCAGTCTCAACCCATCACTCAGGAGTATGAATAGACAGCTGATATTATCTAAGGCTTCCCTGGGCTATGCAGTTTATCTCTTAAGAGATATGCTTTTATATGTGGTTCAGTTCAGTTCAGTTGCTCGGTTGTGTTCGACTCTTTGCGACCCCATGAACCGCAGCATGCCAGGCCTTCCTGTCCATCACCAACTCCCGGTTAGTTCAAGCAAAACACCATGACGTGATATTCACCACTTGCATTTATTCACAAGGAAACCTGAGGTAGAGAAGGTAGTCTTCCACTCCAGTTTCATTCCATGTGGCTGTTCAAGCAGCAGAAATATCTTCAAAAGCACCAAAAGTCTGCAAAGAAAGGGTCTCACTAAAGAGGCTCATCAAGCTGTTGAGACCTTGGAAAACACAAGGCAGAGGGGAGAACGTGTGGTAACACCGGGAGGGAGAAGAGAGGATGGTGATCAATGCATTGAAATGAGCCTGTTTCTTGGAATGGAGAGTGTTTGAAGGGATGGCAGGGAGAGAGAGAGCTGGGGGAGTGGGCAGAGGATGGACCCAGCAAGGTGATTTTGCTCTCTAGTCTCTCAGTCATGTCCGACTCTTTGTGACCCCATGGACTGCAGCACGCCAGGCTTCACTGTCCTTCACAATCTCCTGCAGTTTGCTCAGACTCATATCCATTGAGTGGGTGATGCCATACAAGCATCTCGTCCTGTGTCATCCCCTTCTCCTGTCTTCAATCTTTCCCAGCATCAGGGTCTTTTCCAATGAGGCAGTTCTTCACATCAGGTGGCCAAAGTATCGGAGTTTCAGCTTCAACATCAGTCCTTCCAATGAATATTCAGGACTGATTTCCTTTAGGATGGACTGGTTGGATCTCCTTGCTGTTCAAGGGATTCTGTGGAGTCTTCTCCAGCACCACATTTCAAAGGTATTGATTCTTCGACACTCGGTCTTTTTTATTGTCCTGCTCTCACATCCGTAATGATTACTGGAAAAGCCATAGCTTTGACTATACAGATCTTTCTTGGCAAAGTAGTGTCTCTGCTTTTTAATATGCTGTCTAGGTTTGTCACAGTTTTTCTTCCAAGGAGCGAGCATCTTTTAATTTCATGGCTGCAGTCATCGTCCACAGTGATTTTGGAGCCCAAGAAAATAAAATCTGTTTCTGTTGCCATTGTTTCCTCATCTGTTTACCATGAAGTGATGGGACTAGACGCCATGCTCTTAGTTTTTTGAATGTTGAGTTTTAAGCCAGCTTTTTCACTCTCCTCTTTCACCTTCATCAAGAGGCTCTTTAGTTCCTCTTCACTTTCTGCCATTAGGGTGGTGTCATCTGCATGTCTGAGGTTGTTGATATTTATCCTGGCAATCTTGATTACAGCTTGTGCTTTATCCAGCTTGGCATTTTGCTTGATGTACTCTACATATAAGTTAAATAAGCAGGGTGACAATATACAGCCTTGACAAACTCCTTTCCCAATTTGGAACCAGTTTGTTGTTTCCTGTCTTGTTCTAACTGTTGCTTCTTGACCCACATACAGGTTTCTCAGGAGACAGGTAAGGTGGTCTTGTATTCCCATCTGTTTAAGAATATTCCACTGTTTGTTGTGATCCCCAAAGTCAAAAGCTTTAGCGTTGTTGATGAAGTAGAAGTAGATGTTTTCCTGAAATTCTCTTGCTTTTTCTATGATCCAGCTAATGTTGACAATTTGATCTCTGGTTCGTCTGCCTTTTCTAAATCCAGCTTGTACATCTGAAAGTTCTTGGTTCACATCCTATTGAAGCCTAGCTTGAAGGATTTTAAGCATTACCTTGCTAGCATGTAAATCACCATATGGTCAATACTGAAATGAGTGCAATTATGAGGTAGTTTGAGGATTCTTTGGCATTGCCTTTCTTTGGGATTGGAATGAAAACTGACCTTTTCCAGGGGCCACTGCTGAGTTTTTCAAATTTGCTGGCATGTTGAGTGCAGCACTTTAACAGCATCCCTTTTAGGATTTGAAATAGCTCAGTTGGAATTCCATCACCTCCACTAGCTTTGTTCACAGTGATTATTCCCAAGGCCCACTTGACTCTGCCCTCAAAGATGTCTGGCTCTAGGTGAATGATCACACCATTGTGGTTATCTGGGGCATTAATACTTTTAAAATATAGTTCTTCTGTGTATTCTTGCCACCTCTTAATATCTTTTGCTTCTGTTAGATCCATGCCATTTCTATCCTTTATTGTGCCCATCTTTGCTTGAAATGTTCCCTTGGTATCTCTGATATTCTTGAAGAGATCTCTAGTTGTTCCCATTTTATTGTTTCCCTCTATTTCTTTGCATTGATCACTTAGGAAGTCTTTCTTATCTATCTCTCCTTGTTATTCTTTGGAACTCTGCATTCAGATGGGCATATCTTTCCTTTTCTCCTTTGCCTTTTGCGTCTCTTCTTTTCTCAGCTATTTGTAAGGCCTCCTTGGACAATCATTTTGTTTTTTGCATTTCTTTTTCTTGGGAAAAAAGGCTTAGGTCTTCCCTGGTGGCTCAGATGGTAAAGAATCCACCTGCAGTACAGGAGACCTGGGTTAAATCCCTGGGTTGTAAAGATTTACTGGAGAAAGGAATGCCTACGTACTCCAGTATTTTGGCCTGGAGAATTCCATGGAGTGTATAGTCCATGGGGTCACAAAGAGGTGGACATGACTGAGAGACTTTCACTTCACTTTCTGTACAATGTTATGAACCTCCATCTTTCGTTCCCAAGGCACTCTATCAAATCCAATCCCTTGAATATATTTGTAACTTCCACTGTATAATAGTAAGGAATTTGATTTGGGTCATACCTGAATGGCCTACTGGCTTTCACTTTTCCCTACTTTCTTCAATTTAAGTCTGCATTTTGCAATAAGGTGTTCACGATCTGAACCATAGTCAGCTCCCGGTCTTTTTTTTGCTGACTGTAAAGAGCTTCTTTATCTTTGGCTGCAAAAAATATAATCAGTCTGGTTTCAGTATTGACCATATGGTGATTTACGTGTTAAGTCATCTCTTGTATTGTTGGAAGAGAACGTTTGCTATGACCCGTGCATTCTTTTGACAAAACTCTATTAGCCTTTGCCCTCGTTCATACTGTATTCCAAGGCCAAACTTGCCTGTTAATCCAGCTATCCCATGACTTCTTACTTTTGCATTCCAGTCTCCTATGATGAAAAGGACATCTTTGTTTTGGTGTTAGTTCTAGAAGGTCTTGTTCAGTTTAGTTCAGTTCTGTCCAGTCGCTTAGTCGTGTCCGATTCTTTGCGACCCCATGAATCACAGCACGCCAGGCCTCCCTGTCCATCACCAACTCCCGGAGTTCACTCAGACTCATGTCCATCAGGTCAGTGATGCCATCTAGCCATCTCATCCTCTGTTGTCCCCTTCTCCTTCTGCCCCCAATCCCTCCCAGCATCAGAGTCTTTTCCAGTGAGTCAGCTCTTCGCATGAGGTGGCCAAAGTACTGGAGTTTCAGCTTCAACATCAGTCCCTCCAATGAATACCCAGGACTGATCTCCTTCAGGATGGACTGGCTGGATCTCCTTGCAGTCCAAGGGACTCTCAAGAGTCTTCTCCAACACCACAGTTCAAAAGCACCAAGTCTTCGGCACTCAGCTTTCTTCACTGTACAACTCTCACATCCATTCATGACCACTGGAAAAGCCATAGCCTTGACTAGATGGACCTTTGTTGGCAAAGTAATATCTCTGCTTTTCAATATACTATCTAGGTTGCTCATAACTTTCCTTCCAAGAAGTAAGTGTCTTTTAATTTCATGGCTGCAATCACTATTTGCAGTGATTTTGGAGCCCCCCAAAATAAAGTCTGACACTGTTTCCACTGTTTCCCCATCTGTTTGCCATGAAGTGATGGGATCAGCAGATGCCATGATCTTAGTTTTCTGAATGTTGAGCTTTAAGCCAACTTTTTCACTCTCTTCTTTTACTTTCATCAAGAGGCTTTTTAGTTCCTCTTCACTTTCTGCCATAAGGGTGGTGTCATCTGCATATCTGAGGTTATTGATATTTCTTCTAGCAATCTTGATTCCAGCTTGTGCTTCTTCCAGCCCAGCATGTCTCATGATGTACTCTGCATAGAAGTTAAATAAGCAGGGTGACAATATACAGCCTTGATGTGCTCCTTTTCCTATTTGGAGCCAGGCTGTTGTTCCATGTCCAATTCTAACTGTTGCTTCTTGACTTGCACACAGGTTTCTCAAGAGTCAGGTCAGGTGGTCTTGTATTCCCATCTCTTTCAGAAGGTCTCGTAGGTATTTGTAAAACCGTTCAACTTCAACTTCTTCAGCATTAGTGGTTGGGGCACAGACTTGGATTACTGTGATATTGAATGGTTTGCCTTGGAAACAAATCAAGATCATGTGTCATTTTTGAGATTTCACCCCAGTTCTGCATTTTGGATGATTTTGTTGACTATAAGGGCTAATGCATTTCTTCTAAAAGATTCTTGCCCACTAGTAGTAGATATAATGGTCATCTGAATTAAATTCGCCCATACCGATCCATTTTAATTTACTGATTCCTAAAATGTCAATGTTCACTCCTGCCATCTCCTGTTTGACTACTTCCAATTTACTTGACTCATGGTTCTAATACAACATTGTTCTTTACAGCATTGGACTTTACTTTAACCACAAGACACATCCACAGCTGGGTGTTGTTTCTACTTTGGCTCATCCTCTTCATTTCTGGAGCAGGATGATTAAAACACTTTTATTTATTTTTTCATATGTGGAATCTGCTTTAACAACAGATATAAATGAACTTATTTACAAAACAGAAACAGACTTATAGATACTGGAAACAAATTTATGGATACCAAAGGAGAAATGTGGGGGAGGGATAAATCAGGAGCTTGGGATTAACATACACACACTAAGATAGATTGCCAGCAAGGCCCTTGTATATAGCATAGGGAACTCTCCTCAATATTCTGTCATAACGTATATAAGAAAAGAATCTGAAAAAAAATGAGTATTTGTATATGTATTACTGAATCACTTTGCTATACACTGGAAACTAAGACAACATTTTAAATCAACTATAATCCAAAAATAAATAAATAAATAAAGCCATGCACCTATGGTCAATAAATCTATGACAAAGGAGGGAAGAATATCAATAGAGAAAAGATAGTTTTTTCATTAAGTGGTGCTGGGAAAACTACATGTAAAAGAATGAAAATAGAATACACCTTAATACCATACATAAAAAATAAACTCAAAATGGGTCAAAGACCTAAATGTAAGGCCAGATACTATAAAACTCTTAGAGAAAAACAGAATAGTTTTTGATGTACATTGCAGCAGTATCTCTTTTGATCCACTTCCTAGAGTGAGAAAAATAAAAACAAATAGTACTTATTAAACTTAAAATCTTAAAGTACTTTTCAAATAGGACTTATTAAACTTAAAATCTTAAAGTATTTTTCAGTTCAGTTCAGTCATTCAGTTGTGTCCGACTCTTTGCGACCCCATGAATTGCAGCACGCCAGGCCTCCCTGTTCATCACCATCTCTCAGAGTTCACTCAGACTCATGTCCATCGAGTCCGTGATGCCATCCAGCCATCTCATCCTCGATCGTCCCCTTCTCCTCCTGCTCCCAATCCCTCCCAGCATCAGAGTCTTTTCCAATGAGTCAACTCTTCGCACGAGGTGGCCAAAGTACTGGAGTTTCAGCTTCAGCATCATTCCTTCCAAAGAAATCCCAGGGTTGATCTCCTTCAGAATGGACTGGTTGGACCTCCTTGCAGT
The DNA here is from genome assembly GCA_006410875.1 of Neotragus pygmaeus. Classification (NCBI taxonomy): domain Eukaryota; kingdom Metazoa; phylum Chordata; class Mammalia; order Artiodactyla; family Bovidae; genus Neotragus; species Neotragus pygmaeus. Next base: position 1,082,913 of record SJYV01056248.1, on the reverse strand, counting down.
CCAAGGGACTCTCAAGAGTCTTCTCCAACACCACAGTTCAGAAGCATCAATTCTTTGGCACTCAGCCTTCTTCACAGTCCAACTCTCATATCCGAGAATTCTATCTGGAAAATATTGCTTCACCATACATCAGAGAAAGTTAACCAGGGGAAGGAGACCCTGGATTAGCTTTCTAGCTTGACGAGTTTTGAAATCTTACTGTTTACAGAGCTCAGTTCAGTAGTGGGCTGGGGAGCAAATTACAGTAGGGGCGGGAGGGGATACAGAGAGGTGACTAGAAAGCAGGCGGCTGGGCTGGGCCAGGGGAGAAGAAACGGTGCCTTTGATTCTGTCTGTGGTGGGGAAATGGAGAGAGGTGGACAGATTTGAAAGAGTTTACCAAAAATACAGAACAGACCGATCGATTCGATGAAGGGAGCCAGTGAGTTAAGAAGAAGGAAGAACCAAGGATGAGTTCTGGTTTTCTGGCCTGAGTGATTAAGAATACTGAAGGAAGAACAGCAAGAGCGTGAGAAGAAATTCGGGAGCAGGTTGAGTCATAGCCACTAATGGAAACATTGCAGGTAGGACATTGGTCAACGGGGTTAAGCAGTGCAGAGAGGCTTCTTAGGGGCTGATCTCAAAAGAAACATAACTAGTATGACAAAATCATTTTAGATCAATGGTAACCCCTTGTTCTCCACCGTTCTTCACCTATTCTGTACTATTCAGACTTATTAATATGGGTCAGCGATAGTAAGTGGCTGCAAATGGGGAAAAATTTTAAATAAAACTTTGTCTCAGGATTTTTAAACACACACACAAACTCACACCTATAAGACATGCACTAAAACTTATTGAAAATACACCCAGAAGTGCTTACTCTGGGTATATAAGCACTTCTTATAAGAAGTGCTTATAAGAAAGTTTTGTTAAGTATTTTCAAAAGGATTCATGATCACCCTGTATTAACAACATGAAAAGGAAGATATCAGCAAAAATAAAATCATAACTTGCAACAGTATAACAATGACAGTAGTTGAAGAGTGGGAACAACTCTTCTTTCCAGACAAGGAAGGGACCTTATATCTGTGAGTCTTCTAATATGTAAATCATTCTAAAACTGACTGCTATTTCAGATTATGATCAGCTGAAAGAGTGAGTTGGTATGAGCACTTTGGATTTATAAAATTATAGGAAAGGCTTTGAACTTTTAAACTGCTCCAGTTGTCTTCTTTAAAGTTATGAAGAACCTGGGACAAGATGCATTTTACCTTCCCACTTCCCTCCATAAATGTTGCATGAGTTGAATTGAATATTGGTGATAATAATTAGTAGGCTAATGTTTATTAAGAGTTTCCCATATAAGGAGGTCAGTTCTGTATACTTCCCACACAACTTTCTAAATGAATCAATGAATTGGGTCCAATCATTCTTGAAGGTAAAGAATGTAAAGTAAAATAAATCACACAGAAAGACAAATACTATAATCTCACTTACCATTGTTGTCATTTATTCTCTAAGTCATGTCTGACTCGCAAACCCATGGACTGTAGCCTGCCAGGCTCCTCTGTCCATGGGAGTTATCAGGCAAAAATACTGGAGTGGGTTGTCATTCTCTTCTCTAGGTGAAATCTAAAACAAACTGAATAGATTGGTAGAATAGATAGAATAGATTGGTAGTTGCCACAGAGGGTGAGGAAAATGGAGGAAGGTAGTCAAAAAGGTAAGATAAGTAAGTCCTGGGGCTGTAATGTACAGAATGGTGACTGTAGGTAACAACACCACACTGTAGGTTTAGAAATTGCTAAGAGAGCAGATCTTAAAAGTTCTCAGAGGGAGTAGGAGAGGGCGGGATGATCTGGGAGAATGGCACTGAAGCATATATACTGTTATGTAAGAAACGAATCACCAGTCTCTATTTGATACAGGATGCAGGATGCTTGGGGCTGGTGTGCGGGGATGATCCAGAGAGACGTTGGGGGGTGGGAGGTGGGAGGGAGATTCGGGATTGGGAGCTTGTGTGTACCTGTGGTGGATTTATGTCGATGTATGGCAAACCCAATAGAGTATTGTAAAGTTAAATTTAAAAATAAATAAATAAATAAATTAAAAAAAAAAAAATTCTCATCACAGGAAAATATTGCAACTATGTGAGATGGTAAATGTTAAATAAAGTTATCGTGGTGAGCATTTAACAATATGTAAATCTATTGAATCATTGTATTGTCCACCTTAAACTAATACAATGTTATATGCCAATTATAACTCAATATTGGGATAAAAAACACAAAACAAAACAAATAACAACAGCAAAAATTAAAGCATGGCAAGTTGTATAACTCACATAGGTGCACAAACAGTAAATAGAAAGCTAGGATTTAAATCTAACTCATCTGACTTTAGAATCCACTGTCTTAACTACTATATTATTTCACTTCTCCAGCAAGAAGCTTGATTTAAGTCCTCATTGGCTTAACAAATATTTAATGAGTGCTATGTGCTAAGCACTGTGCTGGCCACAGCAGAGCCAGCATAAATCAGAGTCCCTCCCTTTTAAGAGTTTCCCATCTGGTGGTAGAGATGGTGAACATACTGTCCTTGGAATGGGACTGTGGCCAGAATCTGTGTGTCCTCAGCAGGGACACAGAAGAGGGGATCTAACTCTATTTTGGGGGCTCTTATTGAAGCAACCAATGTCACTGTTAACACTTGAAAGAAGAGTAGGAATTACATGTCTAATTATAACATATATGCAGAGGAGGTGGGCTTCCCAAGCGGCGTTAGTGGTAAAGGATCCACCTGCCAATGCAGGAGACACAGTGTCTCCGGTTTGATCCCTGGTGGGGAAGATCCCCTGGAGGAGGACATGGAAACCCACTCTAGTATTCTGGCCTAGAGAATCCCCATGGACAGAGGAGCCTGGTAGGCTATAGTCCATGGGGTTGCAAAGAGTGGGACACAACTGAAGCGCCTGAGCATGCATGCACGCATGCAAAGGAGGAATTTTAAGTTAGCTGGAAGATCTGGTATTGATAGATCTGATCACAGGCCAGAAAAACATCATGTCAGTGGTAAGGGACACAGTGTTGATTGCAATCCTACTTTAAAATTTTTTGCATGTAATCGGAGATCTGGTCTGTTTTGAATATAAAAGTAAACATCGCTTCTCGTACACAGACACTATAAGAACAGAAGTTTTGAAGTATCCGAACTTCTTATTTTACAGATAAGAAAATGAAAGCCCAGAGCAACTAAGTGATTTGCCTGGGACCACACCGTTACTGGTCTGAAAAGTGGGTCTAGAAGCCGGGTTTCCCTTCAGCCAGGCAGGCCTGTCCTTTACCCAAGCCCATCACCTTCAGAGCGTAGTTCCATCTGTTCATGGATTCACAGCTGCCGTATAAGGCTGTGTAGGTCATTTACTGGACCAGGGTAGCTGCCACGGAGTGTGATTGGGCCAAAGTCCACCCAGAGGAAGTAGCAACTTTTTCTAACTCTGACTGGCACTTTGCCTGCGTGTGTATGTGCTAAGTCACTTCAGTCGTGTCTGGCTCTTTGTGACCCTATGAACTGGTAGCCCTTTAGGCTCTTCTATCCATGGGGATTCTCCAGACAAAAATACTGGAGTGTGTGGCCATGCCCTCCTCCAGGGGATCTTCCTGACCCAGGGATCAAACCTGAGTCTCTTCTTTCTCCTGCATTGGCAGACAGGTACTACTAGGGCCACCTGGGAAGCCTTTCATGGGCACTTTATAGCCAAGGAGTTACCCTCTTGAAATAAATGTAGCCCAGCCTATAGAAACACCAATTTTGTCATATACTATGTTAACAGTGATATCACTTATATTTTTACCCATGCTATTCAAAGAATTTAGTGATTAGTGCTTTAGTGCCAAGTGGCTCACAGAAACCAGTTCTAGCAGGTGGATTTCCAGCAAGTTTCATTGGTGTGAGTTCTCTGCCTACTAGTGGGTCCCAGCCATGTCCCTTCCAGCAAGGTGTAGGGGTTTGGAGGGAAGAGGGGTTCATCCTTGAGCACTTCATCTCAGCTCTGGAGTAGTGGCTGCCACTTAGAGTATACCAGTGATCTTTTGAGTTCCTGTTACTTCTTTCTTTTTGTGGGGGGAGGGTGTAAAGGGGAAGCTGTGCCACACAGTATGTGGGATCTTCCACAACAAGAGATTGAACCCATGCCCAGTGCATTGGGAGCATGGAATCTTAACCACTGGCCCACCAGGGAAGTCTAGGCTCCTGTTACTTCTTACCAGTCAATCCTTCTAATGCCAGTCCCTATCATGGATAATAGTTCTGTATAGTAAACACTCCCTGTTCAAATACACTGTGTAATTTCTCTCTCCTGAAAAGACTTTTACTGATTCATAACCCCCCCAAATTTTACCAGCAGCCAAACACAACCTGCTTTCCTAGAGGAAAAAAGATTATGGCACTACCAAAAGCTACATGCTAGCTGCACGTGCTACCTGGAGGGCCCATGTCCTTGTAGATTAGCCGGGAGTTAATGAAAGGACATAAAGAATGGACATTGCCCTTTAATTTCCCTGAGTTCCTTGACTTAAAGGGCAACGAGACACGTGCATAAAATATGGTCGGGGCGGGGGTTGGAACACAGACTTAAATGTATTCCTCATAGGTGTTTTCCAACAGAGCGAAGGAGAACCGTAACAGTTACATGGGAAGAAACTCTTGGATCTTAAAGGTTAGTTGAGGCTTTGTCAGGCAGGTAGTGGGAAAAGAATATGCCAAGCAGAAACATCAGGACAGACAGAGGCCTGGCATGACGAGGAATAGCCGCTCTCAGAAACTGTCAGTAACACAGAATGGCCGGGCAGGGGGGCAGCTCTAGTGAAGGAGTTTGACCTTACCCAATGAGAATGGAACAAGGTGAGTTTAAACAAGAGGACAGAGCAGGTAGACTGGCAGGACTGGGGGACAGTGAGGGCTAGTTACGAGGAACGGATGAGATAGTAGCTGTGAAAACACCCATTTTGGATACGATCTATAACTAGATAGCCTTGCTGCAATTTGGTTCTAAGCATGAAGGATGATTAGAGGCTTTCCTGATGGCTCAGAGGGTAAAGAATCTGCCTGCAGTGCAGGAGACCTGGGTTCAATATCTGGGTTGGGAAGATTCCCTAGAGAAGGGAATGGCTGCCCACTCTAGTATTCTTGTCTAGAGAATTCCACAAACAGAGAAGCCTGGTGGGTTATAGTCCATGGGGTCGCAGTCAGACACGACTGAACGACTTTCACTTTTAGCTGTTTGTTTTTTTTCAAGGAATGATGAGGCTTCATGCTCCTACACAGTAGAATTATTCTGATCGTTGGGCCAGATGACAGGGTGGTGACAGCATCATATGCTAATGTGGTAGCTTTATTGCAATTTACACTTTTCTACCTCTCTCCTAGCTCCCCACGTGACCATCAGTGCCAGAAAGCTGATACCTTTGTGTTTTATAGTGAACAATGAGCACTGTATAAGTTTGCTTTTACAGCCTGTTGCTCAAAATAGCAGGCTCCTAAAAGAGAGCTTTAAAGTGAGAATATAGACTCCATCTCATCATTTTACAGAAGAGCAAACTGACACCAGCTCATCAAAGACTCGTCTAAGAGCAAGTGAGAGAGGGAATTACAGTCAGGTGTCTTGGAAGCTTTTGCAGGCGCTCTTTGCTGCCGTCTGTGTGCACCGTGCTTAGTCACTCAGTCGTGTCTGACTCTTTTCAACCCCATGGACTGTAGCCCGCCAGGCTCCTCTGCCCATGGGGATTCTCCAGGCAAGAATACTGGAGTGGGTTGTCATGCCCTCCTCCAGGGGATCTTTCCAACCCGGGGATCAAACCCAGGTCTCCCACATCGCAGGTGGATTCTTTACCATCTGAGCCACATGGTTGTTGGCCACCACTAGAAAAACAAAAGAATAATCTAGGGTACTTGTAACTCAAGGGATATCCTTTTAGAAAACCACAGGGAGGTCCCAGATGGGCCCGCATTCCTTACTCAACCAGCAGGTCAATCAGCAGTTCCTTTCAGGGGTAGGTAGGAATCTTCATCTTCTTCAACATGAATCTTTCTAGTTTAAGGGCCAGAAACGTTTGTCTTGTGTGTAAGCAGTCTTATTACACATGTCAGCAATAAAGACTCTCCGTTTTTTTTTTTTTAATTACATAAGGTTATGTCAGCAACTCTGACACGACAGTTACAAATCCATCACTTTGTCATCTGCAGCACAATTTGGTTTGGAAGAATGGCTGAATTCCTTGTTTTGAATACCTGGAAGTATCACTGATATCCTTTGTCTTTGTTATTTATCATGGTTTATAGCTACTACTGGGCTTCCCAGTTGGCTCTAGTGGTAAAGAACTTGCCTGCCAATGCAGGAGACATAAGAGACATGGGTTCCATCCCTGGGTCTGGAAGATCCCCTGGAGGATGGCATGGCAACCCACTCCAGTACTCCTGTCTAGGGAATCCATGGACAGATGAGCCTGGCTGGCTATAGTCCATAGGGTCACAGAAAGTCAGACATGACTGAAGTGATTTAGCATGCACGAATGCTACTACCACATCTGTACAGGGGTCATCTGTCCTCTGCTAGGGCAAGACCTGTGAAGTTTTCTTGGAACCTTGTCTCCTAAATGATAATCTTCTCTCACCACGAGTGCTTTTCATCCCATGTGCAGGGCCATCCTTCAACAAACTAGTTGTTGACCTGCCGTGCCTGCAGGAGGCTGGGGGAGGGCCCTGCGCCTCCCAGCAATTCCTCTTCCACATCTCTGAGCCTGATAGGAATGTACTTGCCATGGCTCCGAGGCAAGGTGAATGGGGCTAGAGAAATAGAAAACAAGTGAGAAGAACAAAGCTGTGGTGGGACAGCCAGCTTATCGATGACAAGGTTTGCTCTGGGCTGCACACTTGTTTCTACTCTAACACACTTATTATACTGATACCCAAGGGTATAAAATAGTCTCATTCTCTACTTACCGTGGAGATAATAACTCATGCTTATCCCAAGAATCTCTTCCATTTCTGTGTAATTATCATGAAATGCTCCACAGATAAAATAGAGTTTTAAAGACTGCTCACCCTTATACTGTCAAACCAGCTTTTTCTGTTTGTTTCCGGTCTGGTGACTCTTCTCAGCTAAGGGAAAATAATACTCTCATAAAAGGTGCCTTGTGATCACTGGATATTAACTGCCCCACTTTCCCCTCTTATTCCTTTCTGGTTCACCTTAAAAAAATTATTTATTTATTGTGTGCCTGTGCTGGGTCTTAGTTGTGGCATGTGGAATCTTTCAGTCATGGCATTCGAACTCTTAGCTGGGGCCGGTGGGATCTTATTCCCTGACGCAGGATCAAACCTGGGCATCCTCCATTGGGAGGAGGGAGTCTTAGCCACTGGACCACCAAAAAATCCCTCCAGTTAGCCTTTTATTTGAAATTATTGCTGCCCATTTTTATTATTTATTTATTTTAAACCACCCAAATTTTCTTCAGTGCATCTCAGGAGAACTATTTCTGATAAAGCTTCAGCCTTCAAACTTACTGATCATTAAGTTTTTAGTTCCCGTCTAAGGACTCAGCAATGTCAGCATTCTGGGTTTGCATTACATTTCAAAGGAGAAAAAATTATTTCTAAGTGTTAAATAAACCAGAATGTCCTAAGTGTATACAAAACAGAGTCTCTGCCTTTGAAATGCAAGTCACAATGGGATGAATAACAGAAGCACGGACACAAAAGGACATTCAATGACCTGTAATGTGAGTTGCAGCTTGGTCACTGACTGCAAGGGCAGTCACTGGGGCCAAAACTACCTTGTGTATATATTAATAATTATCGTGGTTAGGAAAATATTTAGCAAACACACTGCTAGATTATTGTCCCTTTTTCCCACATAATTTGAAAGCATGGCATGAGAATTTCTTCAATTTTTTCCAAACTTGTGAGTGAAATTTCATTTTCAAAGGGCTTTAAGAGAACAAAAGTCTCTAACCTAATTAACTCCAAACTTAAACATTTTTCCCTTTATTTAATATAAAATATCTTAAAGTTTATCAAAATCTGTATATGTGTTATGGGAATGTAATTAATCATCTGCAGAGACACTGAATCCCAGCAGAGACACTTTGTCAAATTATCTCATCTTACTCATGATCTTTGTATCTCACCAATTTTGCTTGGTTTCTGGTTTCTCTGAGTTGGGATTAAATCAGTGAATTCCTCCCACTGCATAATTAGGACTGCTTTAAAACTATGTAATTACAAACCTCAACTGCCGATTGTACATTGCACTCATTGTTGTAACTGCCATTAGCACGGTTTTAAATTCTTTCAGAACTGTGGGGAAAGATGTTCTGTTAATAAGTTCCACTGCTACATGTCTGATATTGATTATCTGCGGCAATTATAGACTTGGGTGGGATCCAAAACTAGACACAGAACCTGGGAAAATGCCAACGTTTTGTGAATTAAAGGAATTTTTAAGAAAAAAAAATTCTTTAAAACATTAAAACTGTGGATGAAAGAGTTAGTATAAGATTTTAAAAGTATACAATGGCCAGCTTAATTTTATAAATGGGTACAGATCTAATCTATTTGTCTTCTCAGGAGGATAAAAGCATTTTGGGTAGTTATCAACTCTAATTTTGATTGCTTACAGAAATTAAAATATTTTATGGAGGTGTTTCAAAGCCTGATTTGACAGCTTCTGCTCTGTGCACTCCCAGTCAGCCCCCAATCTCCGCCCTTACAATGAACCTCTATGAGTCCAAGATCCTGACTCCCTCATCTTCGTTAAAGTCTAGAGGCTGTAGGTGTGTGCATGGGTGTCTTAGTCGCTCAGTCGTGTCTCTGACTCTGCAATGCCATGGGGTATAGCCCGCCAGGCTCCTCCATCCATGGGATTTTCCAGGCAAGAATACTAGAGTGGGTAGCCATTTTTTCCCCCAGGGGACTCTTCCTGACCGAGGGATCGAACCCAGGTCTCCTGCAATGCAGGCACTTTTTACCATCTGAGCCACTAGGTAGGCCCACCTAAAATTGTTGTAATGTCCTCCTCATTCAGAAAGCTCACCCTGATGAGACTTTGGTCACATACCAAATATAAAACCAAAAAAACTACAAGATTAAAAAAAAAGAAAACCACCTCGCAAACTCTCTTTTAAGAAGGTAAGGCTTTCAGAATCCCCATGAAAACAGTTTCTTTTGGAGTAAGTTTTTAGTTATGCGCTCATGTATCAAATGGTACACTATGACTTTACTGATATCCAAGCTTGATTCACTAATTTAAATCCATTTAAGCCATTTTCATCAAGTTTCTTTGTTAAATCTCTTTAGACAATCAACATGCTTTGCTATTTTATAAGTTACAAATTTGAGAGAACAAAAAACTATATATAACAAATTCAGAAGATTCAATCAAGCTCTTGTCTCTCATTATCCACATTATGTATATGTTTATATATACACTTTGATCATTATAATTTCCCTGCTATGCATTTCTTGGGGGTGTGTGCATGCTCAGTTGTGTCTGACTCTTTACATCCCCATGGACTATAGCCCCCCGTGCTTCTATGTCCATGGAATTTTCCAGGAAGAAAACGAGTGGGTTGCCATTCTCTCCTCCAAGGGATCTTCCCAACCCAGGGATCAAATCCTGTCTCTAGTGCCTCCTGCACTGGTAGGCAGATTCTTTACCACCAAGTCACCTGGGAAGCCCCCATGCATTTCTAGAAGTTTATAAATGAGCTGAATTGTGGTGGGAAAAGGTCCCAGGGGATCTTAACTACAATAATGCTCTTATAATTTGCTGGAAGCTAGTGGTATTCATTTACTCTTTTACTTAAAGTTTGTAACAAAAGCAAACAGGTAGATTTTTGTTAAAAATCTTCAGGTTGGTAGATCTTTAAGGTTTTGCAACTAGATAAATTCATACTTTAGAATAAAGAAATTAGCTTTTAAAGCAAAGTGAGTGGGGAAGAAAGTTGGCTCTGCACAAACTTAGAGTTCAGTCCACCTGTTTGAATAAGTATTTTTAGATAATTGTGAGTCATGTTAGTAACATACTTAAAAGAGCTGTTATTAGCATGGTGACTTATTCTACCTTATGAAGATACACTGAAGTAAAAAAGAAAATTTAGGAATAATGAGTTGACACTTCTCCCTCTTCTCCTCCAATCTGGTTGATAAATAGGAATCTTCAGCTAACTGATTCCAATCTGGGTGTTGGTAGTTTCTAGACATGTTCTCCTCTCTGCAGTTTTTTGAGAGGAGCTGTCAGGTTATGTGGCAAATGATTAAGTCCGTCACTTTGGGTTTTGCATGCCTGCTTTTAAGTATGGTGGGTTTCAGTCTTGCAATGGAAAAAAATACAAAAGTCACCTTAAATCTTACAGTGCAACAGTTTTAATAGTCCTCGCTAAAATAGGCAGTACAGTTTAGCAGGTCAGCATTAAAAGCAATCTTGCCTTATTTAAAACGCTTCTACGTAAGAATGATTCCTGCTCTCTGCCATTCCTTCACTTAAGGTATAAGCCTGAAGAAATACTCCCAAAGTGCATTTCTTTTATTTCGCATTAAAGATAGCACTGGGATTTGCTTTCCAATAGCAAGTCCAGAATCAGAGCATGCCAATCTTGTTGAAGGCTGCACAGTTTCAGTTGAGTTAAGGTCTCTTAGAGAAGTACCCTTCTCATTTCCATGGGGGACGCAAAAGCCACGGAAGTTTTCTGGAAAAAAAAAAAAAAGTATACCAGGTTCCTCTATGGTATCTTCTCTTACCACGAATAAATATTTAATGCATCCTTGAGTCGTGAACTACCGGAACACTCAATTGTCACTTCAGTTTCCAGGACAATAAAATCTGGAGGCCTGGTGCGAATATTCTGAATTAGGTGGGATGAGATTAGAGGGTCAGAATTCTCGGGGTTAGAACTGGGGGCTGAGGAGGTGTGATGGGAAGAGAGTCCTGGAGCTCTCAGGCTATTGCTTGTCGTCGTGGGGGTCACCAGGGAAGATCGCTTCCTCCGAGGACCTGACTCCCTCGGGGAGCAGAGTGGCACGCACTTTTCTCTTCTCCTTAAAGCGGCCTGAGCGCGAGATCTTCAAATTTCGGCGGCTGTTGCCGGATTTCTCCCCGCCCAACTTGTCTAGCTTGTGGGGCTCGCCGGCGCCCCCGAGGAGATTAGGGTGCTGATTCTCCCGGGAACTGCTCGTCCAGTCCTGGACGGGCGGCGCGGGTTCCCCGGGGGCAGGCTGGGCTGGCGGCTGCGCACCCCCGGCGGCCTCCTTGTTTTTCTTCCTGCTGCTCGTTAGCGAATTCCACCAGGAGCCCGAGCTGCCGGTGCTACCGTCGTCGGCCNGCGGGCTGCGGGCTGGGAGCAGAGGCCAGCGGCTTGTGCTGGGGAAGAAAACAAAACTTGGTTACTGGGTTTGTCGAAGTCACGTGCGCCCCAATCCCACTTCCTCTCCAGCGCTCCAGCGGGCACAGGATCGGCTGGAGTCCGATGGTCCGCAGCTGCGGGCTTTCAGAGAGCCTCGCCGCGCCCCCCAGAGCGCAGGCGGACGAACCGCCTCCCGGGCGCCGCCTTCTGGTCTGGAGACGGAGTCTTGGCGCTCCCCGGCTTCCAGGATAGGGCAGTGGTCCGCGCTCGAGGGCCACCCAGGGGTGGGTGCCGGGGCCTCTGGATTAACCAGGCCCCAGTGGGAAAAAGGCCCGTCCTGTCAGTCTGCCCCATTGTAAACGACGCCCAAAGGTGACCCACCCGGTCCAGAACAACACGTGGGAGGAGGGCGCCCGGACGCAAGCGCTTCCCCGCTGTACGTGGGCGCGAAGAGTAGACCGCAGACAGTCCCGAAATTTCCCTCAAAGGTTTTTGCTCCCTAGACATTTGTCCCGGGATCCTTTTTCGATGTCATTTTTCGGGGGCGGGGGTTGGGTATTTACAGACCAGCAAGAGTGAGAGACAAGCTCGTGGTGTTTTGTTTCTTTTAAATTCTGCTTTTGACAAAACGTCTGCCTTGTGACTTTCAGAGAAGCATGTCTAGACTTCCCTTGAAAACCGCCGTCCTACTCTTCCTTTTATTCTCCAAAGACCAATCTTGCGTCTCTTTGAAGCCACCCCCGGTCGGCAGTGGAGATGAGCCCAAGTACCTCTTTCCTTAGTTCTCTATTAAAATATGCACCGAGTCTGTGTGTACTAGGCAACTCAACTCGGGATTTTTAGTTCAAATTAAAGGCTTCTGTTACTTTCCTTGCGCAATTCCCTCCTCCAAAGGAGAGGGCGCACAACGGAACTCCAAACTGCCCTCCTCCCAGCTTTTAAAACAGCACCCAGCGGAACGAAAAGGCAAAAAGTGTTACTAGCACTTAAGGTGCGAATATCAGAAGCGAGACTTCTCTGCCCACTTTCTGTGCTGGGTCTACACCGCACTAACTCCACGAATGAGTAGGATTCTCTGGCGCCGCGGCTCATTTCCAGGTTTCCACTGGGCTCCTTCCCATCCCACGCGCGCGACGCTCCTGGGATTCGCGGGTGCTGGAGAGCGAAACTTCCGCGGTGTTTGTGGTTAGAAACTCTCCTCCCCAAACCGCCCGGAGAGAGAGAACCCGGACGCCTACGCCAGAGGCCGCCGCGGCCTCGGCTGAGCGGGGAGACCTTGGCACCGGCTTCTCCCCAAGACTCCCCGAGGGCACACTCGGGCTGCGACTTGAAAACAATAGAAGAAAAAAATGGCCAAAAATTCTTTCCTTGCTGAAGGCACCCACACCCTCTGGCACAGTTTGCAATGGGTTTGCAAACATCCATTCTCCCTCCACTTTATAGATCGGAAAAGCACCCCCAAGTTGTTCACTGATGGTGGTGATGGTGATAGTGGTGGCTGTTTTGCTGCGGCTTTGTCTTCTACCCTACGCTGTCTTCTCCACAATTAACTTTGTATGCACAGAAGGGCTATGCACGTATTGCTCAAGGAAAAGATCGCAAATTACGCAGAGCGCCTGCTTGTAACAACTTCTCCTCGGGAGCAGGGGGAGCTCCCCAGGGTGACACCCCGGAATAACCTCTCTGTCTTGGAGGACGGAGAATCACCCCATCGCTCACCTGCTTAGGCTTCCCTGGACTCCGTGACTCCGCGCCTCTCTTCCAGGGCAAAGTCGGGAGCGCGTGCGCTTGGGTTAATCTGGAAGTCCGGGAGCGGCGTTCCTCTGTGCGGTCTTGGAGAGATTGGGCTTCTTTCTGAAAGGTGTGCCAGCCGAAATCGCTGCAGTCCAGCTAAGCCGATTGCTGCGGCTGGTCTCCCCTGGCGCCTCCGATTTCCTGGCGCAGCGGCGACAGTAGTAGCCCTGAGCTCCAAGTGTGGTTGGATCCGGCTGGAGGGCCCCGCGTTGAGTGGGTGTCAGGCTCACTGCCCCAGGTGAATGGCCAGGCAAGCTCTCCCACCTAATAGTCTTTCATTTTCGGACGCGTCCCTTTTCCCTGGTAGAACCGCCCGGGAGCTGCCGGAAGATGGAACCTCAACTGCTCACTATGATGCATTGAACCTCCCTACCGCGTCGGTCCAGCGGGGGAGAAGACATCTGCCCACCTGCTGGTTATTCGCCAAGTGATTCTGGAAACCAGAACTCCGGGGCAACGGGAAGAAAGAAAAAAAAAAGAACCCAGGAGGCGGCCACTACAGCCGCAGGTGCAGGTAGAAAGTTCGCGTTCCCGCCCTCCAGGGACGAGATTGGACCAGGTCGCATACGTGGCGCAGCCTTGGGATGTCTGATTGGAGAAAGGCTCCGTGTGCGCCGCTCCGGAGCCGGACTCCTTGAAGGAGAAACGGAGGCCAGGAGATCAAGGCTGCAGGTGGGCGCCGGTGGACAAAAGTCGTCGCAGTTCTCCCTCTGCCCCTACCCCAATTTCTTTTTTCCTTTCCTCTCCGGTTCACCGGCTGTGGCCACTCAGCTCCTGGAATCTCAAGTTTTGTAACTCTCAGGAGCCGTTCCATAACCAGGCAAAATATTGCAGAGCTGCAGGCGCCCTGGGTTGAAAGTCTGTAACATTAACAAGTTCGTTATGTGCTAGCCAGGCGCTGTTCCAAGCGCTTTCTGTGGATTAACTCATTTTCTCCTCCTCCCAGCAATCCTAGGAGGTAAGAACCATGATTATCCTCAGTTGACAGGCGAGGAGAACTTAGCTGTGAAAGGTAACGGGTTGCCCAAGGTTACACGGCTGGCACCTGATAGACCTGTATTTGTACCCCGGAGATCTGACTCCGGCTCCCGGGGGTTTTATCGGCACTTTATACCACAGCTTGCCCCTCAGTGTGGGGCTCCCTCGACTCAGTGAGCATGGGAATTACCTTTTCTCGTGTCTGGAAGTCCTCGGACCGCCACTGCACTCGGGGAGTACAAATCCAGCCTAGAGCTGGAAGTGAAGTAAGTGAACCTGCCCATTGCCGGTTAAGTTTCAGGAGGCTTTTGTTCCCAGGAACAAATGGGTGGGTTTTGTTACCTGGATAGAAAGGCTTTGAAATAGGGAATTTTCACGAATAAAGGCAGAGATGCAACCGGCTTCATCTTCCCGGATGCACTTCTTTTTCAAAGAACTGTTTTGCTCCTCCCTGAGCTCAATGTGTAACTTCTCTGAAGGACTGGAGCCATTGACATCCCAGCACGTTGGTTCTGAGGACTTGTGAAGGAGTGAAAGTAGTGGAAGACATGATACCTAGGTATTCCATAACTTAAGTTTTGGAATTAATAGAAATTCTTATAGATGGTTTCAATTTATGAAATATGGCAAACATATAAATACTTTATATTTTTAACTTCTTAGTTTAGCATTCTTGGATTTTTAAAATGATAACCACAGCAGTATGTATTTGAAAGTGATGCATTTTCATATATTTATTGGAATTAATTTTAGAAAGAAAACTTACAATCACAGCACCAGAATGGAACAAAGATAAGCCACCAACTGTGAGAGGAGGACAGGACAAGTTGTCATAGTCCCATTCTGTTACAGAGAAGACGCTGCCCAAGGAGGAAGGCCCAGTCTGAGGAACCCTCGCAGCTCGAAAGTGGTAGAGCTGGGTTGCTACATTGTTTGTTGATCAAATGGATGAAGGAAAAAAAAAATTTAGGAAAAGAAAATGAATTCTGCCAAATGGCTCCTTATCTAGCATGATCGAACAGAGGGCCAGCATTTTCTTGATAAATCAACATCCAACTGCTGAAATTAAAAAAGTTCAGTCTCGTACATCACTCCCATTTGTGTTTAACAACTTTTGGAATATTTCTATGTTTCATTGGTTTGATAACACCTTACACATATCCCTTGAGTGCAGTAAAAACATTAAAATGGAGACCTGAGAACTAAGAAGAAATGAGGTAGAAGGGACTAGGGAGATGGAGAATGGGTGATCACTCCAGTCAGCGGGAAGAGCACACACGAAAACCATGAGCTGTGAAGGAGCTTAGGATTTTTAAGGAGTGAAGAGGCCAGTGTGATCTGAGTGCAAAGTGAGCAAAGCACTGCAAGAGGCAAAGCTGGAAAGGTGGGTGTGCAGACCATTCAGGACCTCGTCACTTGCAGGATTTTTGAATGCAATTTATCAAAGGGAAAGTAACATGGTAAGATCTGCATTTAAAATATCACTGAAGCTGTACAGAGTAGATGGAAGAGGGGACAAGATGGGGCTATGGGAAAACCAGGTAGGAACTGCTGGAATACTTCAGGTGGGATGTTTTGATGGCTGGTGGGAGAGTGCTGGAAGTGTGGATGGTGAGGAGAATGTGTGCATGCTCAATCACTCTATTTAGTCATGTCCCACTCTTTANCATTTAAAATATCACTGAAGCTGTACAGAGTAGATGGAAGAGGGGACAAGATGGGGCTATGGGAAAACCAGGTAGGAACTGCTGGAATACTTCAGGTGGGATGTTTTGATGGCTGGTGGGAGAGTGCTGGAAGTGTGGATGGTGAGGAGAATGTGTGCATGCTCAATCACTCTATTTAGTCATGTCCCACTCTTTACAACCCCATGGACTGTAGCCCACCAGGCTCCTCTGTCCATTGAATTCTCCAGGTAAGAATACTGGAGTGGGTTGCCATTTCCTCCTCTAGGGGATCATCCCAACCCAGGGAACGAACTCCTATTTCCTGTGTTTCCTGCATTGACAGTCAGATTCTTTTACCACTGAGGAGAATGAGATTTATGCCAAAGAGATTTAGGAGGTAAAATCAACAGGACACTCTTTCATTCAGTTCATACAAAAGGGGAGCCTGAGTTTAATTAGAGGCTTAAAGGAGAGAGACTTTTACAGACTTCCCTGTAACTAGGAGCACACACATGATCCAGTTCTGACTTCAGGGGCTGTAAGGAAGACTTCTGGAAATGCTCCTTCCTGAATAGAGGACAGAGCCTTCTGACAGAAGAACCTCTTTTGCAGTATCCTTGATTCTTATGTTGCAGCACAGTGTGAGAGTGTGCAGCTGCCATCATGCAACAGTGAGGCAACAGACATGGGAATAAAGCCCAGCACACTAAAGATGATGACACGGGAGTGGGACAACTAGAGCAAGTATTTTCTGTGATACGGGTGAGCCCCTGACAAGCGCTGGAATGATCTATCTCCTGGCTACTAATTCAGTGAGGTAATATGGATTCCTATGATTTAACCACAGCTTTACAAACCACAGTTTTCTGTTACTTGCAGCCCAAAACATTCCTCCTTGATATAATCTAGTAGATTATAGAAAAAAAAAGAGATATTTTTCAAAAGGCAAACAGATAGTGTTGTCACATTTTTTCCTGACCAATCTGAATAGTTTTTCCTGGAAGGATGATTTAGTGAAATGTTTAAGTAATGGGGAAGTTTTTAGAGGCAGGGGATGCATCTGCAAAAGAAGGCGCTCTCATTGAAAAGGCTTGGACTTAAGGAAATGAGTAGATAAAGGTATGTGTACAAACCTGGGTAAATCCAAAATGCTGGGTAAATCCAAAAGATGAGGTAAATCAGACTATCTGAGATATCATGGTAGTTTGACTTTTAAAGACAGAGTTTTAAGTCAAAACAATTAAAACTTATTTTCCTCCATTTTTGAATCTAGAATTGTTTGAATTTATAAAAATCTTCATAACCAATCCCATGCAAAAAAAAAACCAAGAGAGTTAATGTTAAACAAATATGGTTTTATTATGTAACTATTGATCTAGGAATCCTGCAGTTTGTTTCTATAAAGAGAACATGGAGGCAGGGGTGGGTTCTAAACCTCTACATTGGTAAGTCATGAATACAGTGTAGATACATTTAAAAGTTGGTTTATCTACCCAGTGAGTAGTCGTGACTTTCAGTTTAAATATGCTTAGATTGGGCAGTACTTACATTTCTTCATACTATTTTTTTCTTGTCATTTAAAAATTTTCAGAAATGTGTTGATGGTTTGAGAAAAGACAGTTTCTTTTTAAAAAAAATTACATTGTTTATTTCTCAGGTGACCTTTAAGTGCAATAAATGATTATATTAAAAGACAACAGAAAATGAATTTCTAGAGAGCAAGGTTTGCATACTAGAAATTAAAAGACAAACTTTAGAATTTAAACCTGCATTTGCAATTTTAGTAAGAGGCTGAAAAATTGCTCTCTCTTTAAAGTATTTATGGTGTCAACTTCGGCAAGGAAAACATGTGATGAGAAAATATAAGACATACAGCTAATCAAAATGAAGAAAATACAGATCATTTATATTCTCTTCACCCAGGAATGACCATGGTTGATGTTTGGCTGTTAGTCCTTTTACTCTTTTTGCCCCCTATTTTCACGTTTTCTCCATTCACCTTCTCTCTTCTCTTCCCTTCCCTTCCTTACCCTCCCTTCGCCCTTCCATCATCCCTTTCTTTTATGGACTCTTCCATTCTTTGAAAATTAGATTCGCCGCTCCCATGGCCTTTTCCTTTATAGTTGTCCATGTACTGGTAATTTAATATTTCTTTTCTTGTTTCTGTGTATTCACATCAGTCTTGTTGGATTTAGTTTGTAAACTTTTAAAGAGAGGACATTGCACCCATGCCTGATGGTGGAATCCACTGTTCATAGCATCTCATCCTGTGCCCTGTCAGTTAACGTGAATGCATATCTAGAAGTATAAAAATTATAGTCCCAAAATATTACTAATCATGTCAGTTTCACACTTGACCTAAGTAAGGCTAGTTTGTACAGTTCAGCCTCTCTCTGAAATTCAGCCACCACAAGCTGATTCTTCCCAACTCTCCTAGCCTCCTCTTTTCTGAATCTGGTTCCTTAGTATTCTTGGATATTATTGTATGCTCCTCATTTTCCTTAAAAAATTACTTGTAGGAAAATTTAAGACCTAATCAAAAGTCACTTTTTCTAGAAATTCTTTTTGAGATCTTAGAGGCCACTGTATACTAAGTTCATGGCTTAGTATAAGTCATGTTTTGGGATAACCAAAAAAAGAGACTGTTAGTCTAGAGTCTGGAGAAGGCAATGGCACCCCACTCCAGTACTCTTGCCTGGAAAATGCCATGGATGGAGGAGCCTGGTAGGCTGCAGTCCATGGGATCGCTGAGAGTCGGACACAACTGAGTGACTTCACTTTCACTTTTCACTTGCATGCATTGGAGAAGGAAATGGCAACCCACTCCAGGGTTCTAGCCTGGAGAATCCCAGGGACATGGGAGCCTGGCGGGCTGCCGTCTCTGGGGTCATGCAGAGTTGGACACGACTGAAGTGACTTAGCAGCAGCAGCCCATAGTCACACCTGGGACAAGCCTCCCTACCCTCCCCAGATCTTTTCTGCTCCAAATTAGCTTAACTTTCCATGAAGACCTGTTGTGGGGATAAGCATAGTTTACTTCTGGATTGCTCAAACCCTTTGGGGGCCAATGCTTATCAAGGGAAGAATGTTCTGTTAATTGCTCTTTTTTTGATGAGCCCTACACTCACTTAAAATTCTGTCCTTTTTCCTTCAGGAGGAAACCAAAACAATTGGTTTGGTGCCCAATTGTTTCCAACAGGAGAATTCAGCCAAATAACCTGGCGTGCCACTGACAGGAGTGGGTGTGTTTTTATTTTATTGTAAATTGTTTACTTGGTGTTTGTCCCCATGACTCGACTGTAATTTTCGTGTTTATTTATTGTCTGACTCCGTCACTAGAAAATGAGTTCCAGTGTATTTAGTGATCATTTACAGAACACTTTCTAGGTACTAGGTATAGTTCTAATTGCTTTATAAATGCTAAGTTATTTAATCTTCCTAAAAGCCCTTATGAAACAGGCACTATTATTATTATAGACGAGGTAACTGAGACACTAAGAACTTAAGTTACTTGCCCAAGGTCACACAGCCAGTAAGTACTAGAGTCAGCATCTGACCCCAGGAAAACTGGCTTCAGAGTCCAGAGACTGACTTAGCACTGTGCTATGCCTCTCCATGAGCACTTGGCATGTGTGTGTGCTAAGTTGCTTCATTTGTGTCCTTGTGACTCCATGGACTGTAGCCCATCAGGCTCCCTTGTCCAAGGGATTCTCCAGGCAAGGATTACTGGGGTTGATTGCTGTGTCCTCCTCCAGGGGATCTTTCCAACCCAGGGATCGGACTCCTGTCTCTTACATCTCCCATATTAGCAGGTGGGTTCTTTGCTACTAGCGCCACCTGGGGAGTACTAGAACAGGTTAGTACGAGTCTTTAGGACTTGGCATCTGCCTGACAATAATAGTTTTTAATATTGTTGAATGTGTGACTCTCCAATGCATAAATAGGAATGCTTTCTTAGTTATAATATGACTGATTTGTAAAAAGAAATGTTTTAAAAGTGGCAGTGAAATAAATTTTAATCGGTTATTATTCATAAGAATAGCCTGATTCGAGGACTTCCCTGGTGGTCCAGTAGTGAAGAGCCCACCTTGCAGTGCAGGGACATGGGTTCAATCCCTTGTTAGGGAGCTGAGATCCTTTATGCCGTGAAGCAAGTGAGCCAGTATGCCACAGCTAGAGAGTCTGTGGCGCAGTGAAAGATCCTGCCTGATGCAACAAAGATTGTGTCTGCTGCAACTAAGACGCAATGAAACCAAATTAATTCATTTTAAAAAGTTATATTAAAAAAGGAATAGCCTGATTTTCTTTAATTCTGAGGAGTGAAAACAGTAGGTATGCCAAATTACCTGATACATTTTGGTGTTTTCCTTAAAACTGGAAGGATACTATCATGTTGCAATACACATTGAAGGAGATGCGGTTAGGGGGTAAAGTGTGGATTGGGCAGAACAGTGTAATACCAGAGGATGGCAGCCGATATTTTATTAAATATTGTACTTGGGGAATAAATGAATGATTTAGAGGACATGACATTTCAGAACATGGTTCCACAGCACATCCTGACTCTCTCAGGAAACAAAGATAATGCCACTTCAGTGTTTATCAGAAAATCACTGATGTAAATAAAAGTCGTGTGTAATGTTCTCTGGCTGGTCACCTGGATCCAGGTCAGGGCCAGGGTAAACTAGATCCTGTAAAAGGTGATTTGTTATCCGCGGTTGTTCATTCCCCTTTTCAAAGAGTCGATTTGGTTTTGCTCCATTTGTCAGATTTTATTTTCTCTTTTGTGCTGTGTTGATGTGTCAGCTCATTAGGTCACATGTGTACAGGCATGAGGTGGATATCTGATGGGAGGGTAACCTGATTCAGGGAGGGAATCTTTTGGTTTCCTCACCTGCTTCAAAGCCAGTGTCAAACTTGAAAGTGAAAGTAGTAGTTGCTCAGTCCTGTCTGATTCTTTGTGATCCCATAGACTGTAGCCCACCAGGTTCTTCTGTCCATAGGATTCTCCAGGCAAGAACACTGGAGTGGGTAGCCATTCCTGTTTCCAGAGGATCTTCCTGACCCAGGGATCAAACCCAGGTCTCCAACATTGTAAGTAAATTCTTTAAGTCCATAAGAAATAGCTGCTTTTCTATCACAGGCTGTTAGAAAATGTGCATCAAAGTTTTGGGACTCAGCTTTCTGCTCAGTACCAACACAGGTTCACTCTTCAGGAACATTCAGGTTCACCTACTTGATGTAATTTAAGTTACATAGTAGGGGAAATGGCTTCAGATTTTAAATGCTTACTCTGGGCTTTCACTTTGCTATGTGTTTATCCAAAAGTGGTTACTGTTCCTCCCACTTTTTTTTTTTTTTTTTTAATGGCAGAGCAACCCTGAGAGAGAGATTACAAGTTCTACAGTTTTATCTTAGAAAGTTGAAGCAGTTTGCTCAAGGTCACAAGAGCTCAAGAGGTATAATCATTTTTTTTGACTCAGTTTCAATTGCTCTTTCCTTAATACAGTGTTCTTCTTATATTTCTATTTGAATCTCATATTGCCATTTAGTTAATCATTAGATCAATAAGTGTTTGTTGGCATCAAGGCTATTATATCAAAAGAGGTAGTCATACTGAAAAAATTCAAATTAGATCATCATCTTCTAAGTTTCCCACTTAGAACAATGCTAAATCATATGTGGTTGCTTGCATATTAAAGCCCAATGGAATCACAGAGCACTCAAAGCTCAAACTAACACTGGGAATTGTAATTACATACATTTCTTGTGTAAAGACTTGATGGTTGGTTTGAATTACGAACTGTGTGGCTTTGGGGAAATTACTTAATATCTTTAGGCTCTGGTTTCCTTAAATGTAAAGTGGGGATAGTAGTACCTACTTCTCTGGATGGTTGCCAAGATTCAAGCAGACGATATATTAAAAATTTTTTTAAAATTTATTCTTAATTGGAGGATGATTGCTTTACAAAGTTGTGTTGGTTTCTATCGTACAGCAACACAAGTCAGCCATAAGTATGTACATATCTCCTCCCTCATGAGCTTCCCTGCCCCATCCCACCCCTCTAGGTCGTCACAGAATGTCACAGGGCTCCCTGTGTTATACTGAAGCTTCCCACTGGTTATCTTTTTTTTTACACATGGTAGTTATATATGTCAATGGTACTCTCTCAGTTCATCCCGTATTCTCCTTTGCCTGAGACAATACATTTATTAAGTCCCCAGCACAGTGCCGGACACGTAATAGGCACTCAGTAAATGTTAGTTTCTCCTTGACTAACTTCTTTCATTGGCTGTGTAGGAAAGCACTGTGAACAGACTCTAGAAGTCAATCACTTCCAAGTGCTTTTGGAAATAATGAGTAGAGAGTCTTAAAATTCACTGTCATTATTGTTGGTTGGGGCCCGTTGTTTCCACCCCACTCCCCCGAAGAATATTTTAAAAGTTACTGGAGAGTATTTAAATATGCAACAATTTGCTCTGAAACTTTTTTTCAGAAACATACCTAATGATTAAACCAAATCAAGCAGAAGTTTTCTGTATGTGATTCAAGAATGCTGTTCATCCTTTCAGCACTGCAAGTGTATTACCTGTTGTGAAAGGAGGAAGCGTGCTCCGTTAAGCTTGAAAGCAATGTTACCAGAAAAGGATTAGCAAATCACAAGGCAGAATCCTTAGCAGTAAGGTCCTACTGAACTGTGACTGAGGCACAGCCAAGGAATATGTTTAATGTGCGCTGCCCCATTAGCTCCTGGAATCTCAGCATACAACCCACACCACTGAATCAGACGCAGAGGAGGGGAACAACAGGAGCATCATGGCTCTGCTATGCAGACATTGCACTATTGTTTCCAGAAATTAGTTTTTATTTTATTAAAGTAATATTGGAGAAGACTCTTGTGAGTCCCTTGGACTGCAAGGAAATCCAACCAGTCCATCATAAAGGAGATCAGTCCTGGGTGTTCATTGGAAGGACTGATGTTGGGGCTGAAACTCCAATACTTTGGCCACCTGATGCGAAGAGCTGACTCATTGGAAAAGACCCTGATGCTGGGAAAGATTGAAGGCAGGAGGAGAAGGGGACGACGGAGGATGAGATGGTTGGATGGCATCATCGACTCGATGGACACGGGTTTGGGTGGACTCTGGGAGTCGGTGATGGACAGGGAGGCCTGGCATGCTGTGGTTCATGGGGTCGCAAAGAGTCGGACAAGACTGAGCGACTGAACTGTGAACTGAACTGAATATATTGCACACCAACTTCAAAAGTCAAATGTTATTAAAGTGATTATAGTAACTAACAGGGGTTTCTTTTTCTTTTCTTTTTGATGTGGACCATTTTTCAAAGTCTTTATTGAATTTGTTACAATATTGCTTCTGTTTTATGTTTTTTTTTTTTGGCTGTGAGGCCTGTGGGATTTTAGCTCCTGGACCAGGGATCAAACCTGCACCCCCTTGCCTTAGAAAACAGTCTTAACCACTGGACCACGGGGGAAGTCCCCACATGAATTTCTTACCTCATTTCTTCTCTTAGTTCTCTTCCCCATCCTCCTTCAACAATTTTGGCTTTTTATTCGTGGCACATGCACATCTCTGTATTTCCAAATAATATGTGTATTCTCTCTTCTGATTAATCCATATTTGACCTCTATTAATTTCCTATTATGATATTTGAGGATTTTGTCCTCTTATACCATCATGCCTTCTGCTTCCCTTCTCACAGATCCCAGTAGGGTCATATTACAGCTCTTGCTTAATTGACTACTCCATTTTGATATTATTGTGCCTTTGTGGATATTGTTCAGACTAAGCATTATAATACACAGATCATTATATTTGCTTTCCAACTTTTTGTCTTTTTCTAAAGTTAATAATGACCTCTCCTTGTCCACTCTCCCTCCACCTCAGTCCTTTCAATCTGCTTGTTTGGGGTCCTATTTCTAATTTTTTTCTACACCTTCCAATGGTTTCTTGGTACACTTTTCTACAAGTGCTGTCATATCAATACATACATATGTTCCATTTTGTTTTTCCTAAAAATATCCCTCCTGGACACCTCCTTCTGCTTCTGTAGGGACTGACCTGTCTCTGGCATGTTGGGGGTGAAGTGGTGTCTCAGCAGCCAAGAGAGAGGGAATTTGAGAAGAAGGGAGTGGTCAACTGGGGCCTGCAAATGAGAAACCAAGCAAGCAGAGACCCGGAGTCTCAGTGCGGCTGGTGGGGCTCCAGGGAGAGCACCCTGCGGGGAGCACGAGTGCTGAAGCTGGACCTGGAGGCGTGAAGCTGTGCCACCGCACCTCCACAGCTGTTCCCGTGCCATCTGGCCTCAGTGGCAACCCATGAGGTTGCTGCATCAGAGAGACAGACAGGCACTGATTTTTAAGTGTCAGAGGGGAGAAAACTGAGGCTCAGAAAAGTTGGAAGCCTTGATCTGTGAATGAGCTGGGTCTTGTCACTCTAAATCCAGTGCTCCATGAAAAGATGCTCAACATCACTCATTATCAGAGAAATGCAAATCAAAACCACAATGAGGTACCATCTCACGCCGGTCAGTATGGCTGCCATCAAAAAGTCTACAAGCAATAAATGCTGGAGAGGGTATGGAGAAAAGGGAACCCTCTTACACTGTTGGTGGGAATGCAAACTAGTACAGCCACTATGGAGAACAGTGTGGAGATTCCTTAAAAAACTGGAAATAGAACTGCCATATGACCCAGAATTGAAAGAGACAAGTGTACCCCAGTGTTCATCACAGCACTGTTTACAATAGCCAGAACATGGAAGCAACCTAGATGTCCATCAGCAGATGAATGGATAAGAAAGCTGTGGTACATATACGCAATGGAATGTTACTCAGCTATTAAAAAGAATGCATTTGAATCAGTTCTAATGAGGTGGATGAAACTGGAGCCTATTATACAGAGTGAAGTAAGTCAGAAAAAAAACACCAATACAGCATATTAACACGTATATATGGAATTTAGAAAGATGGTAATGATGACCCTATTTGTGAGACAGCAAAAGAGAAATAGATGTAAAGAACAGAGTTTTGGACTCTGTGGGAGAAGGAGAAGGTGGGATGATTTGAGAGAATAGCATTGAACCAGGTATATCATATGTGAAATAGATTGCCAGTTCAGGTTTGACGCATGAGACAGGATGCTCAGGGATGGTGCACTGGGATGACCCTGAGAGATGGATGGGGAGGGAGGTGGGAGAGGGGCTCAGGATGGGGAACACATGCACACCCATGGCTGATTCATGTCAATGTATGGCAAAAACCACCTCAAAACTGTAAAGTAATTAGTCTCCAATTAAAATAAATTAATTAATTAAAAAAATGAATCCAGTGCTATTGTAGGGCTCCCCTGATACCTTTTTCCACCATATTGCAGCACAGGCAAGTGTGGCTTGGTTTTAAAACTCATTGGGCAGTAAATTAGTAAAATTTCTATAACTCTAATTTTCTAGGCAACAATGAGGGATGATGTCTCACAACTGTGAAGGATACTAATGGTGTAAGCCTTCTCATAAAAATCTCCTCCAGCTGTTGAGTTTCTAGACAAACATTTGTCCCGCTCTGTGCCCCCAATACTATACTGAGTGCTGTATGCAGATTATCTTAAGCCTTGGGCTTCCCTGGTGGCTCAGAGGTTAAAGCGTCTGCCTCCAATGCGGGAGACCCGGGTTCGATCCTTGGGTCGGGAAGATCCCCTGGAGAAGGAAATGGCAATCCACTCCAGTATTCTTGCCTGGAGAATCCCATGGACGGAGAAGCCTAGTAGGTTACAGTCCATGGGGTCACAAAGAGTTGGACACGACTGAGCGACTTCACCTCACCTTACCTCAGTTACTCCATGGAATCAGTAACAATACAAGTTCACGATAATGACAAGGAAACTGAGGTTTAAGAAGTAGAGTAACTTTACCTAAATTACACTATCAGAAAGTGTTAAGAGCCAGGATTGAAACAAGGGGGTTGTAACCTGTAACTGACTTGTGTAACAGGCAATTGGGGGCTTCCCAAGTGGCTCAGTGGTAAAGAATTCGCCTGCCAATTCAGGAGGTGTGAAAGACACAGGTTCGATCCCTGGGTCGGGAAGGTCCCCTCGAGGAAGGCATGGCCATCTACTCCAGTATTCTTGCCTGGAGAATCCTCATGGATAGAGGAGCCTGGAGGGCTACAGTCTATGGGGTCACAAAGGGTCAGAGAGGACTCAGGATTGAACACACACACATACAAAAGGCAACTGAACTAGAGGATTAGATCTTCAGACTCTCCAAACTGAATTATTTTGAAACTTAATCATTCCTTCTGGATAGAAGGAGAAAGAATATGGTAAAGATTAGGTGAGAAATGGATAACTAGTTCCCAGAGAGCTTCAATAACTTAAGGGTTCAGACATTGGATAGAACTCTAAATGGTGGACAAGAGTCAATGTGCATTTTCAGATTCTTCTGCTTCTGCAATCATCCCCTCCTCCATGAAAGTGAAATATTACAGAGCATTTGAGTATTTGTAGGACTATGGCAACCCACTCTAGTGATCTTGCCTGGAGAATGCCAGGGATGGGGGAGCCTGGTGGGCTGCCATCTATGGGGTCGCACAGAGTTGGACACGACTGAAGCAACTTAGCAGCAGCAGCAGCAGCAGAAGGACTATGCTATTAACTTAGAAAATGTTTGAGTGCCTACTGTATGCTCGGCCTAAACCAGATTCCTGCTTTCATGAAGCTTACAGGCTGGACAGTGTCATTTTAGAGATTAAGTTGGTTCTGTGGTTATGGAGGTGAGAAGTCTATGGGGACCTTCGACTATGGCTGTGGAGGGTCTTAGCCTCTGAAAGTCTGAACAACCTGCCCAATGCTACAAAGGTATTTCCCCTTCTTTGTTACTAATTCCCATGTTTCTTCAGGTATCCAAACACCTTGGAGAGAATGGGCTGATTCCCAGTTCAGGTGAAACCCTGATTGCTCTAAACCGGTTCTGCTCTGAGGCAGACACTGGAATCACCTGGAGGGCTTGTTGAACACGTAGTGAGGCGTTCTCACATGAGCAAGCGTGGTCACGTGAGCACGGTGGCTTCCTCCCGGAGTTGCGTGTCACTTCTACGTCTCCCACCGACCTAGGGAGCAGGAGGAAGATGAGGAAACGAGGGCGCCACTGTTGGCGGCCCCACCACCCCTGCTCCCCCCGGGGTGCTGCGGCCCTCGGCGTCCCCGGCGGCCTGGCGCACTGGCTGTCGGTGCTGTTTCCGATGGACGTCCTTGGCTTCGGCAGCATTTTTGGCTGTGATAATCCTGCTGCCCTTCAGACTCAGGTTAAATGGAATATCGGGTGAGCACCACAAAGTTCATGCTGCTGTATGCCTGGTGTATACATACCCAGGCATTGGGTATATATATATATATACCCAATGTAGCTTTGTGTTTCTTTGGTGGCTTTTTGATCCACTGAGTATTTGAAATATGATAGGGAGCCATTATTTTTAGTTGCTTTATTTGCATTGGGCAGCTTATTTTGCTCTGGGTGGACTATTTAATGCTTTTTGGCTGATGGAGTTTGGAAAGTTTGCTTTTGGGACTGGTGAGTCCCAAGCACTGGTGAGTCCTTAGCACTTGCTCAGAATACATATGCTGTGAATTGGTTTAAAGGCAGAGAATTAAACTCGGTGTTTGGGCTCCAACGCAGCATGGCTAGAGATGGAAGTACAGCAACCGTAAGCCTCATGGGATGGCTGTGTTCTAAGGTTGAAGCTTTGTTGGATTCTGTTGGTCACACAACACTTGAGGTCACACTTATGACTGGGGGTATAACATACATTTTTTTCATTAGTTTGTGCGTCGGACTTTGCTTACCTGTATCAGAGAGCAGAAAGAATTCTTCATGAAGAACAAGGGAAAACAGGTGAGGTTATTAAGATGCCTGATTTTTCCTTACCTCTGTGGTGGTGCACGTTTATCGACCGTGTCTGCTACTGTGTTGCTGTGTTCCCTTTCATTGAACTTGAGAAAATTTTTTTTAACAGAGAAATTTGCATTTTCCTCCCCAAGTAGTGAGTGCTATTAATAATATTGTATATGTATTAGTAATATCAGCTCCCATGTCACCAGTATTTAAGCTCCTGGTGGGTAAAAAAGGGAAAAAAATCCTGGGTTCTATGTGCAATGGTGGCCACTCTTTTCTTTTCCATTCTTGTTTTTTTAATCGAAATATAGTTGATTTATAATGTGTTAATTTCTGCTGCACAGAAAAGCAATTCAGTTACATACACATATGTGTATATACATATATATACTTGTGTGTACATATATATATTCTTTTTAAATATTCTTTTCATTATGATTTATCATGGGATATTGACCTTGTGCTATATAGGACCTTGTTGTTTATCCATTTGATATATAAAAGTTTACATCTGTTATACCCAACCTCCCAGTCCATCGCTCCCCCAACCCCCTCCACCTTGGCAACTATCAGCCTGTTCTCTATGTCTGTGCTGCTGTTTTGATTTCATAGACACGTTCATTTATGTTATATTTTAGATTCCACATACAAGTGATATCATATGGTTTTTGTCTTTCTCTTTCTAACTTCATGTAGTATAACAATTTCTAGGTTCATTCATGTTGCTACAGTGGTGTTATTTCATTGTTTTTCATGGCTGGGTAGTATTTCATTGTGTATCCCCTTCTCTGTCAGTGGATATTTAAGTTGCATCCATGTTTTGGCTATTGCAGACACTGCTGCAATGAACATTGGGATGCATAAATCTCTCAGTACATGCCCAGAAGTGGGATTACTGGATCATATGGTAGTTCTATATTTAGTTTTTTAAGGAACCTCCATATTGTTTTCCATAATGGTTGTACAAATTTACATTGCTACCAACAATGAAGGAGGGTTCCTTTTTCTCCATACCCTCTCCAGCATTTGTTATTTGTAGCCTTTGGGTGTCCATTCTGACCGGTGAGATGGTACCTTATTATAATTTTGATTTGCATTTCTCTAATAATTAGTGATATTGAGCATCATTACATGTGTCTATTGGCCATCTATATTTCTTCTTTGGGGAAATGTCTTATTTAGGGCTTCTGCCCTTTTGATTGGGTTGTTTTTGTTGTTGAGTTGTTTGAGCTGTTTGTATATTTTGGAAATTAAGCCCTTGCTGGTTGCATCATTTGCAAATATTTCCCCCCCATTCTGTAGGTTGTGTTTTCATTTTGTTTATGGTTTCCTATGCTGTGCAGAAGCTTATAAGTTTGATTAGGTCCCATTTATTTGTTTTTGTTTTTATTTCTATTTGTTTTTATTTCTAGGAGACTGACCTAGCCTCCTAAGGTCAGTCAGTTTATATCATTGGTACAATTTATGTCAGAGAATGTTTTGCCTATGTTCTCTTCTAGGAATTTTATGGTGTCAGGTTTTACGTTTAAGTCTTTAAGCCATTTTGAGTTTATTTTTGTATATGATGAGAGGATGTGTTCTAACTTAATTGGTTTACATGTGACTGTCCAACTTTCCCAACACCACTTGCTGAAGAGATTTGTTTGTTTGTTTGTTTCACAGTGTGGATGAAGAGATTTTTTTTTTCTTCCCATTGTATCTTCTTGCCCCCTCTGTTGAAGAGTAATTGACTGTAGGTGTGCGGGTTTGTTTCTGGTCTCTCTATTCTGTTCCATTGATCCATATGTATGTTTTTAATGCCAATACCACACTGTTTTTGATTACAGTAGCTTTGTACTATTGTTGGAAGTCTGGGAGGTTATGCCAGGGATCAAACCCGTCTCTTGCATTGGCAGACTGATTCTTTACCACTGAGCCACCAAGGAAGCCTCCTTCTTGGTTCTTTAATCCAATCTATAACCAAACTTTTACAACTCTGTCTCCTAAATATAACTCAGTTCTATTTATCTCTGCTTTGCTACCACTTGATCCAGGCTATATCACCTTAGTTGTCTAAATGACAACATCTGAGTGACTCCCTGCATCTAGCCTCACTACATTTATCTGCCCACATATTCTCTGATGGATCCACAGTCAAGTAAGTGATCTTTTAAAAATGTAAGCCCAATCGTGTCATTTGTTTCTTAAAACCCATTAACGCTAAATGCAATGTGGTGACCTAGATTACATCCTGGAACAGAAACAGGACATTAGTGGAAAACTCATAAAACCTGAATAAAGCCTGGAGTTCAGTTAATAGTAATGTACTAATGTCGTTTTCTTAGTTTACTGTGGTTATGTAAGATGTTAACATTAGGGGAGTGGATGAAGAGGGCACAGGAACCCTCTGCAGTAGCCTTGCAACTCTTCTGTAAATATAAGACTACTCCAAAACTAAGTTAATTAGAAAACAAGACAAAACAGTAGCACCAGACTTGTTTATGTTAGAGTCTAAAATCCTTTACATGACCTGCTTTCTCTGTCCAGCCAAACTAAACCTATTATTTAACTCTTCCAAGTGACATAAGGGCTTCCAGGTTAGCTCAGCTGGTAAAGAATTCACTTGCAATGCAGGAGACCCTGGTTTGATTCCTGGGCTGAAAGTTCCCCTGGAGAAGGGATAAACTACCCACTCCAGTGTTCTTGGGCTTCCCAGGTGGCTCAGTGGTAAAGAATCTGCCTGTAACGCGGGAGACCTGCGTTCGATCCCTGGGGAGGGGAAATCCCCTGGAGGAGAGGATAGCAACCTACTCCAGTATTCTTTCCTGGAGAATCCCCATGGACAGAGGAGCCTGGTGGGCTACAGTCCATGTGGTCACAAAGAGTCAGACATGACAGTGACTTCCCTTGGACTGCAAGGAGATCCAACCAGTCCATTTTGAAGGAGATCAGCCCTGGGATTTCTTTGGAANAGGCCTGGCGTGCTGCGATTCATGGGGTTGCAAAGTGTCGGACATGACTGAGCGACTGAACTGAACTGAAGCACAGCAAGTGACGTAAACCTTTTCATTGCCAGTATTCAGTGTCTGGCCTGTTAATAAGTGCTTGATAAATATTCATTGAAAATGAATGAATATCACATTTTTAAAATCAAAAGATTGACTATGGATTTGGGGATTGGTAGATCTTGGGAACTTGTAAGCTACCTGAGTTGGGTTTTCAGTTGCAGAGAGGATGGCCCAGGTAGCACTCCTGTGTGCTATGTTACTTTCCTCAACTCCTCAAATCTCTTCTCCTTTGGCCTTCCAGGTTGCTGTTCTTGAAATCCTGCACCAGCTCCCTTCCAAGCTTGGAGACCAGGTACCCATTTATGTTAACGGGAGAAAGGAAAGGGTTTTTCTCTACCCACCCTGTCCCTTTACCACCTCTTACAACCCACCTGTGGACAGTTTAACAGTGGGTTCTGGAAACAATACTGCTTCCTTTCAGGTCTAAGTACTAGAGTTATTCCAAGGGCAGGAATTTCAAGCCAGGTAAGAGGAGCCATGTCAGGCTGCCAGATGGTGGGGAAGATAGGCATGAGTGAGCAGGCTTCAGACTAAAGCAAGTTAGAGGGGATCAAGTGTTGTAATCATATTCGAGAAAAGGAGTCAAGTGACCCTCGTTACACATTAGAGCCCTGTTATAATAATACTCCTTATGATTACTTGGACTTGGATTTAACCTGGGACAAATCCTTTTCTCTCGTGTGTCTTCTTTTCCACCTCATGTTATATCCTTTCCTTGCCTAAGTCATCATTCTTAAAATCCAATCAGAATATTTCCCCCAGTCTTTTAGAGGAGCAAACTCATTCCCAAGGTCATGTGCAGCCAATAACAGACAGGCCCTTGACGGCTCAGACGGTAAAGAACCTGTCTGCAACCCAGGTTTGATCCCTGGGTTGGGAAGATCCCCCAGAGAAGGGAATGGCAACCCACTTGTTTTCTTGCCTGGAGAATTCCATGGACAGAGGAGCCTGGTGGGGTTGCAAAGAGTTGAACACAACTGAGTGACTAATACTTTCACTTTCTGCTACTCAAACATAAGTCTTTCTGACTCCATTTGTTCTGCCCTCCTGCAGGCAGCCTAGGGTGATCTGCTCTAAAGACCACATCAATGAAGGCCATAAACACAGTGGGTCTTACAGAAAGGGAAGATAGAGTATTGGAACCTTAATCGCAGGCAGGCTTCCCAGGAGGAAACTGGAGGAGGGAGTGGGACCAGAGGTGGAGACTCCGGGATCTTTCTTTTCTTACTATGTTTTGGTGATGACAGAAACTTTATTGCCTAAAATCCATGTGGGAGCAGTGTTGTGAATATTCTTTCCCTCTAGCCCTCAACACCAATTTCTTTCATGTCTTCCCAAATGATAGACAGAGAATTTAATACATTTAATGCTTTTCCTTCCATTTACACTATCATAAATTACAAAGTATTGTTCACTTCACAAAATAAAACCATTTCCAGATAATTTTTTGACAGTATCAAGAAGTACATAAGCTACAACAAACAAACCTGTACAGCTGGGAGGAACGATGCTAACAGGGACCAAGCAGAACCATCCTGACCCCTGAGAGCCAGCGACGGCCTTTCACACGGCCCTCGGGATTTCCAGAACGACAGCTGCACTGACCTCTCCCCTTTCAGCTCACTTAACACACAGTAATTCTCTTCTGGACACTCCAAAACAAGACTGGTGAATAACAACACGAATCATTGTAGAGAATCAGAGGAAAAGACACTGTAGTTAGGTTTAAGAACAACAAATTTAGGTTTGCAGTCTTTTGACATTTTAAATATTTTACCTATGTTACAAAATATAGAGATCTCGGTGTGGAAAGCTCATGATAAGATAAATAGAACCAATAAGATAAAACTATAGTCATCAAATCATATTAAATTATCCATCAGAGCTACTTTGATCAAGGAGGTACACATATTCATAAAAAGCAAACTTATTCATTCTTTAAAAAATAGGCTTGTTTATAAAACAAAAATGAAAAAAATCAACAATGACTCTGCAGGTTCACTTTTCAGAAATACAGACACATGGTGAAAATGCAACTTGCCATTAACAGATGAATTCAGAGTGCTTGCCTGAAATGAAGAGGAAAAGTCCTTTTTAGGTGGCCTAGATATAACCAGTGTTTCCAAATCATTTTATGTAAAATAACCACGTTCTGCGTGTTCTGTGATGTATACACATGATATGGAAGAACTATGACCAATTCTGAAACATACTTTGGGATTTCACAAAATTTATATGGAAAGAAAATTGTAGATGTGACAGACCATCCTACAATTGCTATAAACATATACTGCACGATAGCAAAATGCCAGTGCTTAACAGCAAAAACTATTAAAAGCAGGGACAGAGGTGGGAGGTGAATTTCACTGCAAAGCACTGATAAGGATAGAGGTATGTCAAGATAATACTGCATTCATGGGAAACTTTTTCAGGGATCACAGCAAGAAGGCAGGACAAGGTATACAGGGTAATAATCAATGCACTGCATTGAGTTCTATTTGCTAAAATAAAGTAACATTCTTGAAGCTAAAATAAAAATACATCTTACAATATAAGTTTCATTTAACATTTAACATATAGAATTGTCTTCTTTTTGTAAGTGGAAAATGTATAACTGTATCAAGTACCTCTATGAATTAAGTTCCCTTTTATTACTGATAAGACAGAAGTTTAAAGGTCTACAGTTTTTTTAATAAGTTAAAGATTTATTAATCACTCTTCCCACAAAACAGACATACGAGGCACGGCAAAGACCCGAGGTGAGGACTTTTTCTTGCCCTCATCCTTGCTGTTTTCCCGTGGGCCAGTGTCTATGAGACACAGTAGCCAACCTGGCAATCCACTGTGGTCCAGGAAATTCCATCACTTGTTTGGAAAACAAATCAAGTGCAAGAGATGTTTTTATTTCTTTAGCCTTATCAAGTTAGATGGGGCTGGGGCCACTCAACTCATTTCCCTGGTGAATTAAAACAAAACATCTTCATTTTCTATTAAGATCTGCACGATCAGCTTTTGGTACCGCATGTCAT
This sequence comes from Neotragus pygmaeus, assembly GCA_006410875.1. Classification (NCBI taxonomy): domain Eukaryota; kingdom Metazoa; phylum Chordata; class Mammalia; order Artiodactyla; family Bovidae; genus Neotragus; species Neotragus pygmaeus. Next base: position 1,049,110 of record SJYV01056248.1, on the reverse strand, counting down.
GGAGGGTGGTGAGGGTGCTGTCCTCAGGAGGTCTCATCAGGGTGGGCCCAAACACGATCCCCAGATTTTCAGCATTCATGAAATTGTCCTTTTCATTCATAGTCACCCTGCAAAACAAACATACACAGAGATACGTTATACAGAGTCAAGGGTGGATTTGTGTACTGATTATGAACATAGACCCCTGAGAGCTTCTCTGGTTTTGGAATTTGCAAAAGAAAATTGAGGACTGGAATTATAAAGAAGTATTTTTTAAAAGGTAATTTTTGGATTTTCTTGAAGAGATCTCTAGTCTTTCCCATTCTGTTGTTTTCCTCTATTTCTTTGCATTGATCACTGAGGAAGGCTATTCCCAGCTATTCCTTGTAACTCTGCATTCAGATTCTTATATCTTTCCTTTTCTCCTTTGCCTTTAGCTTCTCTTTTCTCAGCTATTTGTAAGTCTCCTCATACAACCATTTTGCCTTTTTGCATTTCTTTTTCTTGGGGATGGTCTTGATCACTGCCTCCTGTACAATGTCATGAACCTCTGTCCATAGTTCTTCAGACACTCTCTCATATCTAATCCCTTGAATCTAACAGAAGCAGAAAATATTAAGAAGAGGTGGCAAGCATACACAGAAGAACATACAAAAAAGATCTTCATGACCTAGATAACCACGATGGTGTGGTCACTCACCTAGAGCCAGACATCCTGGAATGCAAAGTCAAGAGGGCCTTAGGAAGCATCAATATGAACAAAGCTAGTGGAGGTGATGGAATTCCAGTTGAGCTATTTCAAATCCTAAAAGATGATGCTGCGAAAGTGCTGCACTCAATATGCCAACAAATTTGAAAAATTCAGCAGTGGCCTTGGGACTGGAAAAGGTCAGTTTTCATTCCAATTCCCAAAGAAAGGCAATGCCAAAGAATGTTCAAACTACCGCATAACTGCACTTATCTTTCATGCTAGTAAAGTAATGCTCAAAATTTTCCAAGCCAGGCTTCAACAGTATGTGAAATATGAACTTTCAGATGTTCAAGCTGGATTTAGAAAAGGCAGAGGAACCAGAGATCAAATTGCCTACATCTTTTGGATCATAGAAAAAGCAAGAGAATTCCAGAAAAACATCTACTGCTTTATCAATATGCCAAAGCCTTTGAGTGTGACTAAATCAAAACAAACTGTGGAAAATTCTTAAAGAGGTGGGAATTCTAGACCACCTGACCTGCCTCCTGAGAAATCTGTATGCAGGTCAAGAAACAACACTTAGAACCAGACATGGAACAATGGACTAGTTCCAAATTGGGAAAGGAGTATGTTAAGGCTGCATCAGTTCAGTCGCTCAGTCGTGTCCAACTCTTTGTGACCCCATGAATCGCAGCACGCCAGGCCTCCCTGTCCATCACCAAATCCCGGAGTTCACTCAGACTTGCGTCCATCAAGTCAGTGATGCCATCCAGCCATCTCATCCTCTGCTGTCCCCTTGTTCTTCTGCCCCCAATCCCTCCCAGCATCAAAGTCTTTTCCAGTGAGTCAACTCTTCACATGAGGGTGGCCAAAGTACTGGAGCTTTAGCATCATTCCTTCCAAAGAAATCCCAGGGTTGATCTCCTTCAANTGTCCCCTTGTTCTTCTGCCCCCAATCCCTCCCAGCATCAAAGTCTTTTCCAGTGAGTCAACTCTTCACATGAGGGTGGCCAAAGTACTGGAGCTTTAGCATCATTCCTTCCAAAGAAATCCCAGGGTTGATCTCCTTCAAAATGGACTGGTTGGATCTCCTTGCAAATCCAAGGGACTCTCAAGAGTCTTCTCCAACACCACACTTCAAAAGCATCAATTCTTCGGTGCTCAGCCTTCTTCACAGTCCAACTCTCACATCCATACATGACCACACGAAAAACCATAGCCTTGACTAGACGGACCTTGGGCTGTATATTGTCTGCTTATTTAACTTATATACAGAGTATATCACGTGAAATGCCAGGCTAGATGAAGCACAAGCTAGAATCAAGATTGCTAGGAGAAATACCAATAACCTCAGATATGCAGGTGACATGACCCGACCCTTATGGCAGAAAGTGAAGAAGAACTAAAGAGCCTCTTGTTGAAAGTGAAAGAGGAGAGTGAAAAAGCTGGCTTAAAACTCAACATTCAGAAAACTAAGATCATGGCATTTGGTCCCATCACTTCAAGGCAAATAGATGGCCAAACAATGGAAACAGTGACAGACTTTATTTTGGGGGGCTCCAAAATCACTGCAGATGGTGAGTGCAGTCATGAAATTAAAAGATGCTTGCTCCTTGGAAGAAAAGCTATGACAAGCGTAGTCAGCATATTAAATAGCAGAGACATTACTTTGCCAGCAAATGTCTATCTAGTCAAAGCTAAGGTTTTTCTAGTAGTCATGTATGGATATGAGAGTTGGACTATAAAGAAAGCTGAGCACTGTAGAATTGATGCTTTTGAACTGTGGTGTTGACTCTTGAGAGTCCCTTGGACTTCAAGGAGATCAAACCAGTCAATCCTAAAGGCAATCAGTCCTGAACAGTCATTGGAAAGACTGATGCTGAAGCTGAAACTTTCAATACTTTAGTCACCTGATGCTAAGAACTGAATCATTAGAAAAGACCCTGATGCTAGGCAAGATTGAAGGCAGGAGGAGAAGGGGACAACAGAGGATGAGATGATTGGATGGCATCACTGATTCAATGGATAGGAGTTTGAGCAAGCTCTGGGAATTGGTGATGGACAGGGAAGCCTGGCAAGCTGCAGTCCATGGGGTCACAAAGAGTCAGACACGACCGAGCGACTGAACTGAACTAAATTTTCAGATTAATTGTTTAGATTATTGACATTGTCTTCAGCCCACAGAAATGAACTACTAAGTGAATCTGGTATAGACACACTTTTGAACACTGTAAAATCAGTCCTTCTTACTAAATAAACATGGAACTCTCACTGAAGGAATCTTGACTTGAAGGAGCAGTAAAGATTATTAGGTGGCCCATAGTGCATACAGATTTAGTCTAGACTTGTATGCCTGTCTTCATCTCCCTCTTCTTGCTGTCCACTGTCTGTGTGCTTGTATGACTGTCTTTATCTCCTCCTCCTTGCTGTCCACTGTTCTGTATGCTGGAGGCTTGTATAACTATCTTCATCTCCCTCTTCTTGCTGTCCACTGTCTGTATGCTTGTATGACTATCTTTATCCCCCTCTTCTTGCTTTCTACTGGTCTGTATGCTGGAGGCTTGTATGCCCCTCATCTTGCTGTCCCCACAGGTCTGTATGCTCAAGGCTCATATGATTGTCTTCATTTCCCTCTTCTTGCTGTCCACTTGTCTGTATGCTGGCAAACCAGGAAGCTGAGGGCAGATTCCCTGCCTGCTGGCAGGGCTACTGCCCAAGGAGAAAGGTCAAGGCATTGTCACGGGACAAGAGAATGGCTGGAATGTGGCCAAGTGGGAACACAGTTAGACATTATTTTTAGTTCGCACAGGATGAGGTCTGGAGCAGTAATTGTTATTGGAATTGAAAATACTTATCTCATCACTAATCATTAGAGAAATGCAAATCAAAAGTACTGTGAGATATCACCTCACACCAATCAGAATGGCCATGATCAAAAAATCTAGAAAGAAAAAATGCTGCAGAGGGTGTGGAGAAAAGGGAATCATCCTACACTATAGATGGGACTGTAAATTGGTACAACCATTGTGGAGAACAGTATGGAGGTTCCTTAAAAACAAATATAGAACTACCATATGACCCAGGAGTCCCACTTTTGGGCATATAGCTGAAGAAAACTCTAATTTGAAAGGATAAATGCATGCCAGTGTTCACTGTAGCACTATTTACAACCGCCAAGACATGGGAGCAACCTAAATACCCATCAACAGAGGATAAACGAGATGTGGTACATATACACAATGGAATATGTGTATAAGTTGCCATTCCCTTCTCCAGGGGATCTTCCCAACCCAGGGACTGAACCTAGGTCTTCTGTATTGCAGGCAGATTCTTTACCATCTGAGCCACCAGGGATCCTAATGGAATATTACTCAGCTGTAAAAGGGAATGAAATAATGCCACTTGCCAGAAGCAAGGATGGACCTAGAGACTATCATACTGAGTAAGTCAGAGAAAGACAAATACCATATGATATCAGTTATATATGGAATCTTAAAAAGCACAAATAAACTTATTTACAAACAGGGTCACAGATGTAGAAAACAAAATTTACAGTTACCTGTGGGAAATGGGGGTAGGGAGGGATAAACTGGGAGATTGGGCCTGACATACACATAGTACTATATATAAAATAGATAAATAGTAAGGACCTACTGTATAGCAGAGGGAAATCTATTCAGCACTCTGTAATGGCCTATATGGGAAAAGAATCTATAAAAGAGTGGATATTTGCTTATGTATAACTGATTCACTTTGCTATACAGCAGAAAGTAACAAAACATAAATCAACTAGACTCCAATAAAATAATTTTAAAAACACCCAAGTAAGAACTGCAAAGCCTTTACACATGAAGTTCAAACTCCAAAGTGGGCTTAAAACCTTCCTAAGTAGAATAAAATTATGATCTCTCAGATTCTTGCTTTAAGGAATTAAGGTTTTAGGATGTTCATAATAGATCTAAAAGGGAGTACATTCTTCAAAGAAGAGCAAAATCGGATTGACATATGTTTAAGTTTTTTACAAAAAGCTATCCTTTTGTGTTTATTCTCTTAAAGCTGATTAAGATTAGCTGTGCATGCATGCCAAGTGGCTTCAGTCATGTCCAACTCTTTGCAACCCCATGGACTATAGCTTTCCAGGCTCCTCTGTCCATGAGATTCTCCAGGCAAGAATACTGGAGTAGGTTGCCATCTTAACTTTGCAATGTGAAGATAATGAAGCTGAATTGACCTTCCTAAGACTAGCCATCTAGCATTATTTTAGAAAGGTCAACTCAGCTTGCATTACCTTCACATTGCAAAGTTAAGAGGGAGGTGAGAAAGAAGATATTCTTCATTTTCAAACTACTCATAGTTGTCCATCAAGTCAGTCACCACACCTGACCAGACAAGATAGATAGCAACCCCTCCATAGTAAAAATACTAAATAATTGGCATTTAGATTCGACTGGGATGTGTAAGCATTTTTTACTTTACCTTTCAAAGTATCATAATTGGACACTGAAAGAAATAACTTATAGCTAATTAAAAGGAAGACTGACATTTCAAGCCTATTTTTTATCCAAAATTTAATTTACTTTAAAATTTAATTATTAAATTCAATAAATTAATCAAAATGAGACTCTAAGATAACTTACATTTCTGATAACCTTGAATATGAGCAAGAGTATTTATATGTTTTAAAGGTAGAAAAATTAAAACCTCAATACATTAAGTGTTTCTATAGTTTTATCAACTTGTTTCCTTTCATTTACTGAATCAGTCTGTAAATTGGTCAGTATAGATATTTTTTGGTTTATTTTATCTAAAAATGGGCTGCTACCATGTATCCCCCAAAACACAGAAGAAGGCACACGGAAGTACCCTGATCCTGCCAACATCTCAAAGACCAATATATTGACCTCACAAGTACAGTGAAGGAAAGAGATCTGTGGTTTAGGTAAAAGAGTCTGGAACCAGAGACTCCGGTGTACTGTAAACAGCCATCTCTGTCTATCTCACATGCCCTCACACAAATAACCCAGTATGTAGCCCCCTGTGGCAGGCAGCCTCTGAGATGGCCCCCAGTGAGCTCTGTCTTCTGGAATCCATACCCTTCTGTAACTTCTTCCCTGAGAGCAGGAGTCCCTGACCTCCAGGATCTAATAATGCTTGATGATCTGAGGTGGAGCTGATGTACTAATAACAGAAATAAGTGAAAGTGAAAGTTTCCCAGTCGTGTCTGACTCTTTGCGACCCCATGGACTATACAGTCCATGGAATTCTCCAGGCCAGAATACTGAAGTGGATAGCCTTTCCCTTCTCCAGGGGATCTTTCCAACCCAGGGATTGAACCCAAGTCTCCCACATTGTAGGTGGATTTTTTACCAGCTGAGCCACAAGGGAAGTCCAAGAACACTGGAGTAGGTAGCCTATATCCCTTCTCCAGTGGATCTTCCTGACCCAGGAATCGAACTGGGCTCTCCTGTGTTGCAGGCAGATTCTTTAACAATTGAGCTATCAGAGAAGACCAATAGAAATAAAGCACACAATAAATGTAATCTGCTTCAATCATCCCAAAACCATCCCCCAAACCCTGGTCCATGGAAATACTGCCTTCGATGCAACTGGTCCCTGGTGCCAAAAAGGCTGGTGACTGCTGCCCTAGAGCATAGGCTAGACCTAGTGACTTGCTTCCAACACACAGAGTAATAGCAAGAGCAGTGGGGTATGGCTTCTGAGATTAGTTTACAGAAAGACTATCTTCCATCATGAGTGCCTTGCTTGCTTGCTGTAAGAGAAGCCAGCTGCCATGTGGGAGCTGCCTATGAGAAGATCCACGACAGGAAACAGGGTTCCTGTTCTGAGACCAGTCAGCAAGGGACACCTACAGGCTAGTCACCTCTGAGGAACTGAACCCTGCCAAAGACCATGTGAGTGAGCTTGGAAGTGGACGCTTCCCTACCTGAGCCTTGCAGCTCGGCTGTCAGTTTGACTGCAGCCTCATTATTAACCTTTAACCAAAGGCACCCAGCAAAAGCCACCTGGATTCCTGTCCACAGAGACTCTGCAATAATAAACATTTACAGTTTCAGGCCACTAAGTTTGGGGGCAACCTGTCAGTCAGTGGGAGGAAATGACAACCCATTCCAGCATTCTTGCCTGGAGAATCCCATGGACAGAGGAGCCTGGTGGGCTGTCCATGGGTTTGCAGAGATTTGGACATGACTGAGCACACACACACATGACAGATAATTAATACATCAGATGAAACAAGAAATTAGGGTGGAAATCTGCTTGCCCACAAAGAAGGTAGCTCAGGAGTCTGGGTTTAGGGTGAGCAAAAGGAGGAAAGACAGAACACAGAGTTAAGGCTTTGTGGGAGGAGTGTGCAGATGCACGGGCAGCATAGACACTTGGTGAAGACGGATTAAGGGCCACACTGGGTTTCCATCCTGGCTTTACCTCACCTCTCTGCATCAGTTGTATAAAGTCCCTAAGCTTCAGAAGTGTTATCTGTAACATGAGGCTCCTAACAGTACCAGCCTCAGAGACAGGACACATCTAAAGTGTGGGGAGCAGCTCCTGCTGTCTCCTAGACACAGAGTGACTGTCTAGGGCTATCAATGGGGCTGGCCTGGAGAAGGTAACCTAATTCACTTAAAAGGAGGATCTGTCCACTCAGTGGGTTGGGGAGGCTGTGCACTTTTCCTAACACATCAACAGTGCAGGGCAGATAGAATGTGTGGAGGCGGCGCCAAGGAGGTGTCAGCTTACTTCTTGAGGTGGATCATCAGGTATCGGAGGGTCTCATAGTGGGCAGGAGGAAGCAGCATCAGCACTTCATGGACCGCTTCCAGCCTCTCATCCGCATTGGAGATCTCTGTGAAAATCACACATAATGAGTATCAGTGCAGTGCTGAAACATTAAAGTTTTCAGAGAAACTACAAGAAGTTTGGTTTGTTCAGGCTACAGATGAAGGGGATGTCTAGTAATATTTCACTTAAAGTGATCCATTTGTTCATGTCTTGTCTTATTCCAGAAAGGGTTTGAGGCTGGGAGCCACATGCGTGTTGAATGTCCGCTGGCTGCATGGCAGGAGGCTGCCTGTGGTCCTTGCCCTCCAGGAATCTGCAGCCTTGTAGATACTTACCGGTGGCACATATGCAGACTGTGCTTTGCCCATCTTCTGAACACTGGATTTGCTAGAAACTATGACCAGCTTTAATTTAAATTGGACCACACTTGGGAGCTTTCTCTTGAAATTGTCTACCAGATCTTTTCTTGGCAGGCATAACTGAATCCACTTTATAATGCAAGGGCACTGGCAGGTGAGCCAGCCAATTCAGGCTGCACCGTTGGCACTTTTTGTCACAGTGTTGGCATGGTGAACCCCAGGGTGCTGTCCAGGTTAGGAAGCAGACAGTAGGCACGTTAACAATGGGAGGAAGCATGCATGCTTCTGTTTTCAGGACTCTGATAGGCATTGGCAGCCACGCAAAGAAAGATCTCTGGTCATTCCTCCTGGTGCAGAGGGTACCTGCTGTCGGAACCTTCCCCGCAAGACCACTGGGATCCAGGAAAGAATGCTGTTACCAGGGAGTATAGCCACAGCTCATCTGGAAAGTACACCCTGAGCGACTCTAGTCTGCCCACGTTTCTCCCCATCAGGTATCTTGTTACTATATTTAGCAACATCTACTTTTAAAGATTATAGTTTTTAATAAAAACTTCTCAAAGTGTGCTTGACTTCTGTGTCATGCATTCTAGCACCTGAATCTCCCCTTCCTCACTACAGTCCTGGACAAAGTGTAATGCAACTCCCCCCACCCCCAACACACACACACACAGACACACACAGGTCCTCTCATCTGACAGCACGGACCCAAATGCCAAACCCTGAAGGAGCGGCTCTGGGCTGATGGAAGACTAATGCTAATGTTCCATTTCTGGACCCATGAGCTCAGCTCTCTAAGCTTAGTTTACCTCCTCTGTAAAACGGGATTACAATATTTGCCTCATCAGCTAGATGAAAAGGCTAAAAAAGGAGATATTGGTGAGAGTTCCTAGGGTAGTATTTGATACAGTATCTTCTTGACCTGTTACTAATTTTGAACAGCCAATGTGCCCTAACATGGGGCATGACTTTAATCAGTTAGCAAGGGGATTCTGCTTAATAGATGAAAGTAGTTAATCTATTCAGCCCTCACTGAAGAATATCTGATTGCTTACTAGAAAAGCATTTCACTTTCAACATATAACAGAGTAAGTCTGACTGTGCTGGTTTCCAGCATAGACGAAACAGTGGGGAGAGACAGAACTGCCTGGTACCCAGCATCAGCCGAGTAGAATTGGCTTAGCGCTGGTTCCACTCAGTGTACTGTGTTTGGTTCTCTACTAACTGTACCGCTGTGCCCTCACTTGGCAAAGCAAGTTGTCATGCAATAATTTAATCAGGTTCTGAGTTTTCATTTTCTTGAAGTCAAAAGCGTCACACTTAAAAATTTGGTGCCCTTAACAAATTAGTTCTCAATACTTACTTGCTGCTTCTATAAATTTGGAATAGGTATCATAGGTGATGACAGGAATGGGTAAGTCTCTGAAATACAGTTTAAGGGCTCCAGTGATGATGTTTATGTCTGGATAGATGTTGGCAGATATATCTGCCTTTTCACCATCTGAAAAACAATCAATGATCCAATTCCTAATTAGGATCTTATTTCACCAAGTTAAACCATGCCCAGAAAGAGAAAAAAAAGATCCAACAATGAATGCTCCCTTACAAGTCTCAGCTGATTCCGTTGGCATCTAATAACATGGAGATGCAGGAAGTAACAAAAAGAAGTTTGGTAAGAGGGATTTTGGGTCTGAGGGTAAGTACAGCCAAAAAAATAGTGAAATAGACTTAAAATAGTTCTCTGGGTGCCAGCCCCTGGTAATTTGTTAAATAGAAGTCTAGCACAGTAATTTATATTCTAGACACAAAGCTTATAATAGGATAACAATCTAATTTGAAATTATAAAATCAAGAATCTCATATAGTATTCTTTGGATTTGGATTTGAAGATCACATACATAAAATAAATTGAATATATTTAGGTTTTAATGTTTCTTTCAGGCTTACCAAAGTTTCTTTCCATTTGATTATTCCTTCCTTAATCCCTAAGACTTTAATCTGGGAATCTTAAACCTTCCCTCATGTGTAGGTAATGTTATATTCCTTACTATTTTTTGCAATCTTTCTGAAGACATATTTTGACTTTTTGTTTTTACCATTAGTAGATATCAGTCCAATTTAACTGTCACAATCTATAAAAATTTTTCAATCATATAGGGACTATTAGCATTATCTTTTTTATAGAGAATTGAAAGAAAGAACAAATGTCTCAGTAAATTTGGTTCTGAGGATTAAAAAGCTCTTACTGTAAAGAAAACAGAGTGTAGCAGATAGGCCATCTGATCGCATTATTTATGTATTTAACAAACAATTACTGAGAATCTACCATGGGCCAGGCACTGTTAAGCCCTAGTAAATTAAAGAAGAAAAGACATAAATTTGTCCCTCAGTATCCATGGGAGATTGGTTCTAGGAACTCCCAACTGCATGGGTACCAAAATCCACGGATGCTCAAGTCCCTTACATAAAATGGCTTAGTATGTGCATATAACCTATGTATATTCTCCTATATACTTTAAATCATCTCTACATTATGTATAATACCTAATACAATGTAAATGCTATGTAAATAATGTTAATGCAGTGTTAATGCTACATAAATAGTTGACAGCTTGTGGCAAATTCATGTGTTGCTTTTTGGAACTTTCTGGAGTTAAAAAACATGTTTTTGATCCACAATTGGTTGAGTCTACCAATATGGAACCTGCAGATATAGAAGGCCAATGGCACTTTTGTTCAAATAACTCTGGTTAGATTGGAAGTCGGGCATGAAACTCAACAACTGCAAGGAAATGGGAAGACAGCTCTGCTGGAGAAATGTGGAAACATGGAGGGGGACAGAGGAAAAGGAAATGGAATTCTTAGGTCAGTGTGGGGTGGTCAGGGAAAAGTCATGAAAAGGGAGGACTTAAGCTGACATTGACAAAACAATTAGGTGTTTGCCAGGCAGAACTGTGAACACATTCTAGATGGAGAGAGCAAGGTGACCCAGGTGCTTGTTCATGAAGAGAGGTGGGAAGTACTTCAGTATTGCTAAGGTACAAAGTCTATAGAGAGGAGGTTGTGGCTATGAGCATGCAGATAGATCATCAAAGACCTCATCTCCTATTCTACAGAGCAGAGGACCTATCTCGTGGGCCAGAGGTTCCATCTCTGATTGGCTGTATCAGAATCATTTGGATCATTCAAAGGAAATACAGATGCTTAGGCTCACTCAGCTTCCTGAATGAGTTCCCAGGGTGGCCCCTGCTGACCTGTATTTTTAATGAGTTCCCTAGTTAGCTCATGATATCTGGCCTAGGCGAGAATATGGCCTGGACGACAGTGTGGCAGTCATCAAGAAGAAAAGGAGTCGCCTCCTAAACTTCCTCTAGTTCAGTGCCAGGGGTACCCCCGTCCCTGTGCTCTCCTCTCCCTCTGTCTCTGGGAGAAGGAGAAGAGTAAATGGGATCTGAGGTAGAGGATGCAGAAGGTACCATGTGCCATGGTGCCATGTGACAGATCATAAATGTTGGGCAACAAAGTCAAGAAGCTTAATGGCACCAAAGGCTGCCTGATCATTCGAGTAGTATTTATTTATTTATTTATTTTTTTTTCCCCCTGTCAGATGATTTTATTTTATTTTATTTTATTTTTTTTTTATTTTTTTTTTAAATTTATTTATTTTTAAATTTAACTTTACAATACTCTATTGGGTTTGCCATACATCGACACGAATCCACCACAGGTGCACACAAGCTCAAGTAGTATTTAAAACTCACTTCTCCAGGTGGTCACTGTCCATGACTTTTTTTTTTTTTCAACAAATTTGATTCCGACAAATGTAACGAACACTAAGGTCTAGCAAGAACTTCAATTCTTTTATATTATTTTTTAAAATACACTTATTTTTTGGAGCAGTTATAGGTTTACAATAAAACTGAGAGGTAGGTACATTGTGCAGAACGTCCTCACCAGCATTTGCTGTTGTCAGGGTTCTGGATTTTGGCCATTCTAATAGGCATGTAGTGGTATCTCACTGTTGTTTTTATTTTTATTTTTATTTTTTTTAATTAATTAATTTATTTATTTTTAAATTTAACTTTACAATACTCTATTGGGTTTGCCATACATCGACATGAATCCACCACAGGTGCACACAAGCTCNTTGCTGTTGTCAGGGTTCTGGATTTTGGCCATTCTAATAGGCATGTAGTGGTATCTCACTGTTGTTTTTAATCTGCACTTCCCTGCTGACAAAGAATATGGAACATTTTTCCATGTGTTTATTTGCCACCTGTGTATCTTTGGTGAGGTATCTGTTCAGGTCTTTGGCCCATTTTTTAAAAGAGGTTATTTCTTATTTTTGAATTTTTAAGAGTTATTTGTAGTTTTCAGATAATAGTCTTAAATCAGATATATCTTTTGTGAATATTTTCTAATTCTCTTGATATTTGTTGCCTTTCACAGAGCAGAAGTTGTTCATTTTACCGAGGTTGAGCTTATCAGTTTATGCTACTTTTTTATTTAGACCTAATTTGTATTTCCATTTTTTTCATTTTAGTTTTTATAATTGATTTAATTCTAACATTACCCCTGCTCTTGGGTGCAAGACTCAGGCAAAGATTCTAATTTCTGATTCGGTGATTAGCATAAATTGTGCTATTGCCACAGAAACATACACAGCACACGTTATAACCACAGAGAAAGCAAGAAATATGAGNTTTTTATAATTGATTTAATTCTAACATTACCCCTGCTCTTGGGTGCAAGACTCAGGCAAAGATTCTAATTTCTGATTCGGTGATTAGCATAAATTGTGCTATTGCCACAGAAACATACACAGCACACGTTATAACCACAGAGAAAGCAAGAAATATGAGGAGTATATTCATAGCAACACTGTGCAGAACTGTCAGAAGAACGATAGTCTTCAGCCTAGTTTAAATATTGGGTAATGAAGGTTTAGGAGGGTGAATGTTTCAGGGTGAATTCCCCGGTGCAATGTACTCTGAACAGTGGTTTGTAGGCAGTAAGAGAGGTAGATGACTATGATATACTTTTCAAGCTCCAAAACTGCAGGTGAAATCCACANAATTTATAAATTTATTTATTTTTAAATTTAACTTTACAATACTCTATTGGGTTTGCCATACATCGACACGAACCCACCACAGGTGCACACAAGCTCCCAATCCCGACACCCCCTCCCACCTCCCACCCCCCAACGTCTCTCTGGATCATCCCCGTACACCAGCCCCAAGCATCCTGCATCCTGTATCAAACAAGCACTGTTTATAATAGCCAGGACATGGAAACAACCTAGATGTCCATGACTTTTTAAAAAACACCTTCCCCAGAGAACTATGAGAGAACTATGGATTACAAAACATTACTTCCTGGCTTCCTAAAGAACAGCTCTTAGTAGCTCTGAAACCCTATTTCCATTATGAATAAAACTGGTTCCAAAAGAGCAGATGCTAAGGATAAGTCATTTAGCGCTCAATAAAGTGCAAGTCTGGGGCTTCCCTGGTGGCTCAGATGGTAAAGAATCTGCCTGCAATGCAGGAGACCCGGGTTAGGTCCCTGGGTGGGGAAGATCTCCTGGAGAAGGGAATGGCTACCCATTCCAGTATTCTTGCCTAGGAAATCCCATGAGCAGAGGAGCCTGGTGGGCTACAGTCCATGGGGTCTGTCCATGAACAGTCAGACACAACTGAGCAACTAACACATACATACATGCAAAGGGCAAGCCTACCTCTGTCAAATGCCATTTTGACATCTTCGATGTGTTCTGTGAACCCGGAGACTCTATAAAGGCCTTCTGACTTTAATCCTGTAAAAAAAAGAGATAGATTTTAACTGTAGCTTCCTAAAGCACCTAAAAATGAATATAATTTCCTATCTACACTGCATGCTATCAGGAAATGAGTGAATGTAGTCAGTGCTCTTATTAGGGGCTTCACTGGTGGCTCAGTGGTAAAGAATCTGCCTGCCAATGCAGGAGACACAGGTTTGATCCCTGAGTCAGGAAGATCCCACGAGGAGGAAATGGCAACCTACTCCAGTGTTCTTGCCTGGGAAATTCCATGGACAGAAGAGCCTGGAAGGCAACAGTCCATGGGGTTACAAAGAGTCGGATACAACTGAGTGACTGAGAAACGAATGCACACAAGCACACTTTTATATATTACACATCATCACATCAGAACTTGAAACGTCCACCTCAGTTTCTGTGCATCTGTCTTCATTGCTTGTGTGGCAGTAGAGACCTTGGGGTCTGTTCTTCCTCCTGCCTGGCTCTGCAGAGTGAACCCAAGGTTAAGATTCTCATCAGTCATGATGTCCTGCTTCCTTTGTTCATCTGACAGTGGATGAGACTTCACTTCAGCAAACTGTTTTCTCGCCAGCATCATCTCTATCCATATGCCATACTGCATGTAGCACCGTGCTCAGTACACGAGTATGCATATGTGTGGTACATCTTATCCTGATTTTACTAGAACTATCCAAATTTTATAGCCTATGTGTTCATCATAATAGTATGTTAAATGTTTAACTACATATGATTGATTTAATTGGTATACCTTCAAATAAATGATTATATAAATAGATGCAGGAAAATAAAATTCTAATGGATGAGTCTAGAAACTTGATCACTGTATATCTAGGGTAAGAAAAAGATGTGGGTGCAGCTCGTAGATTTTATTGATTTGTTAGGATATTTCAAAGTATCAGAAAGGATAGAGGATAAGATTTCAGACCTTGTATATAAAAAACCAGCTGCTATCAAACTATAGCTACAGTCATAATAAGCAAATAAAAAGTTTCTACTGCTGCTAGAGTACAGTCTGTCAAGCAATGTAACTAAAAGTACATTTCTGTTTTTCATGTATACTATCTGCCATATATAAAAGTTGGCACTGGATCTGCTAAAGCTCCTATACCTTGGCCACCTGATGCAAAGAGCTGACTCTTTGGAAAAGACCCCAGTGCTGGGAAAGATTGAATGCAAAAGCAGAAGAGGGTGGCAGAGGATGAAATGTTTAGATAGCATCACTGACTCAATGGACATGAATTTGAGCAAACTCTGGGAGACAGTGAGGACAGAGGAGCCTGGCCTGTTGAAGTCCATGGGGTCATGAAGAGTTGGACATGACTTAGCAACTGAACAAAAGCAACATTAGGTCTGCATCAGAGACAGCAAATGCATGGCACAGATACTGCCCCTCCTCTCTCCTATGGCCATCAGAGACACTCTTCATCGACCTCAGCTTTCTCTCCTACTGAGCCCCACTCAGATTCAGAATTTGTTTCAGGACAGTTGTCTAGGGTGCCACTAGTGATCAACTGAATTGGCCCATAGATGAGACTTGGTTCTAGTTGGTGGTGCATTAAGCATGCCTTGGTCCAGTTGTAACCCACCCTGCAACAGAGGTGAGTACACAGTGGCACTTGGGAGCACAGTGCAGTGGACACTGACCCTGCCTTTTGATACAGGGAAGGTCTTACTGAGGAACTGTCTTTAAGAAAGTCATGGGACTTCCCTGGCGGTCAGTGGTTAAGATTCCGCCTTCCAATGCAGCGGGGGTGGGTTTCATCTGTGGTCAGGGAGCTGAGATCCCATATGTCTTGTGGCCAAAAAACCAGAACATAAAACAGAAGCAATATTGTAACAAAGTCAATAAAGATGATAGAAATGGTCCACAGTAACAATAAATAAATAAATGGAGGAAGTCATGAGGGATGGGCTGGAGTTAGCAGAGGCTGCTGCCTCCCTTCCAATATTAATTCTCCCTTCCTCCGCTGTGATGAAACCTTTGGTTTTTTAGAACAACACTCATTGCAGAGGCCATTAAATCCTGGCCAACGTGAAGAGAGCAGAAGTGACGTGTACAGTGCTGCCTGTGGACTTGATGCCCTTTGGCTCTTGGCCAGAATGCAGATGAGATGGTGATAACCATCTGGGACCACAGAGAGGAGGGCAGCCCTCAGAGATGATGGGGTAACGAGCTGGGGGCCTGAATTCCTGCCCCTGGCCAGCTGCCCCACCAGCCCTGGACTGCTGCTGGAGAGAGACAGGTTTCCATCTTGTTGATGTCACTATTAGTTGGGGTCTCTATGATACCATGAAAGCATCTGGGTTAAGTACATTGGTCAGACACACAGATTTGGAGGTGGAGTTAAAGGACTGGGTCATACCAGGTAAAAAAGAAATAACACAGTTGAGCCTTATATGTTGGGCCCTGTACTGGGCTGCTTATCTGGATCAGCACCTTATGAGGTACAAGTGGTTCTGTTCACTTTGAAGATGAAAGAAAAAAAAGTGAAAGTGTTAGTCACTCAGTTGTGTCTGACTCCTTGAAACCTCATGGACAGTAGCCCGCCAGGCTCCTCTGTCTGTGGAATTCTCCAGGCAAGAATACAGGAGTGAGTTGCCGTTCCGTTCTCTAAGGAATCTTCCCAACCCTGGGATCGAACCCAGGTTTCCTGCATTGCAGGCAGACGCTCTACCATCTGAGCCATGGAAGCATGAATCAATCACCTTATGAGCTACAACTGATTCTGTTCACTCTGAAGATGAAGAGACAGATATTCAAATGGAGTAAGTAACTTGCCCAAGGTCATATTGTAGCTGATGTGAGAAGTGGTTGGGAATCTAACTTCAAGTTCATGATCTTTTCACTCTGCCACAATATGCAGAAACAAATGGCCATAAAGGCATCTGGAGAACAATAAGAAATTGACTATGGATTGAAGATGGGATAAGATGTTGGCAGTGGTGGCAGTGAAGCTGGAAATGGAAGCATCACATGAATTTCCTACAGCCCATTCTCTGGTTTCTGCTCACATGCATGGGACCCTAATGCCTGTAGCTCCAGTCCCTTTGCTGTGACGCCTAGCACAGATTCCTAACTGTGCTATTCTAGCTCTTATACTAGACATGCTTAGTGCTAGTGCTTTCTGTGGACACATTAGCCATCAGAAGTGGTAGCCACGTGTCTCCAGTTGTTGACAGTCTCTGATGAGGATCACCACGGGATGATTCCAGCTTCTTCAGAGAAGCGCAGGTGCTGATGGTAAGCTCTGGAGAGGCTGATTATCTGACCCTCTGGGGTAGCAGGACCCTCAAAACAGCAGTACCCAGGGCTGCTCTTCCCAGCCACTCATCCAGAGTCAGGGCACCCCCTCAACTTGTACCCACCTCAGCCCTGTATCAAGAACTCACCAGATCCCAAAGCCCCTACTCAGTTCTAACAGACCCAGCAGGCAATAGGCAGGAGGCATTTCTTACAAGCTGAGATGAAATGAGCAGATTAGCTGTAGTTTTCATTCTGCATGGAAGAGGGAATCATTTCCTATGTCTAAAAGCTTTGGGAAAACAAGTTATAATATCATCTTTTGTTTTGGAAAGAATGGGAAAGTTGGCAAATGCATATAGTAAGCCAGTTTGGACACAACAATGGTACCAGCTATAGTAGGGTAATACATGGCAACACTTGTAGAAGCCTTTCCAATTACCCGAATTACACCCAACAATCCAAATTCTCTCCAACCACACTATAACCACCACATCACTGAACACTTTGATACTGAAAAGTGGCCAAACAAAGCTCAAATAAAAGAAAGATGACTCAAGCATAATATAAAGAATCTTTTCTTTGAAATGTTCCCATCTTCCTTGTATTCTCAGTTTTTGGTGGACAAATCTTTCAATCTTTAGCTTTCCTCTTTGAAATAAACAGAATCAATACTAGGAATAAATTTCTATTTGGTAGAAAATACATGTGTTGACCAATAACTTTTAAACTTTTTTTTAAAAGAAGCATTTTAAAAGACTCGATTTAGACCTCACCTCTGCCATAAACCCTTTCTGAACTCTCCTCTGCTAAGATTAAAATGTCCTTCTTTGTGACTCCATGGTATTTAGAATACATGTACTCATAGCATTTACTTAGCACACATGCATGTATGCACTCACAGATTCATTTATTTGCACCCCTGATTCTGTATACTATCCTATGACTTTCTTAAAGGCATGAACTATAACTTTTATGTCCCCAGTGTGCAGTACATAATGAATGCTTGGCAAGCATGTATAAAATGCATGCATGCATGGTTTTTATATGAAACAAAAATTGATGTCATTGGTTGGATTTAGTTTGTGTGTGTGTGTGTGTGTTTGTGCATGCAGACCATTTCCCTGAGATCAATAGTGGAGAGTCAGTTTAACAATTATAAGAATAAAGTCTCCTTGACAACACTAAAAAGAACGTCACTATAATAAGGAGTTTTTTTTCCCAAACCTCTTGCTTCAATTTCCCGAATGCAGATGTCTACCACCATGGGTCTCTGTGTGTTGTGAGCCTTCACAAGTGTCGTGAGGTCACAGCAGTACACCTTCTTGATCCTCTTGAGATCAGGCTGGCAGTCATTGGGAACGTGCTTGGAACACTGCTTGTGTACATTCAATCCACAGTCTGTAAAAAGAGAAGCCACATTAGTCTTGCCTGGCTATTTTGTAAAAGTTCAACACAAATTATATGTTACCAAAAATAAGGAAAACACCCCCAGGGCTTGTTGTATCTCTCTGGAACATCCATGCCGCTTAGAGGTGATGCTGTCCACAGATGAGTATGAAATCTATCTGTACTCATGAAACTTAAATAATTCCATTTTTCTCAATAAGCCTTCTCTTATTGAGAAGAAAAGAGACAGCTCACAGAGACAGTTTTGGTAATTAGGTTGTTTGTATGTTTTTTTCCCTTCTGGGACTGGAACCGTTGGGTCTGTTTGAGGGCTTGGGGGTTTAGATTCCTGGAGCAAATCATGTCCCATAAAGGGCACCCAGGACTTCTGCTAGGGGGTTCCGCGTGGCTGTGTGACACTCCTGTGGAAGACATGATTACACTGTCTGTAGGAATCTCTTGTCTTTGGTCTGAGAGCCCCATGACCATTGGCATACTCTTCTGCCTTCTTGGAGAACTGCCCATGCTTTCCACTCCTGTCTTCTTTGCTGGGCAGTTTGAGTAGGCCATTGTCCTTTCTACTTGCCTTATTTTGACACCTGTGAGAGGAAATACTGTCTAATTGGACACTGGTGGGAGGACTCAAGGGTTTACAATTTAGCACAATGCCATGTAATGTGATGATGAGAGCAATTATTTATAAAGCTCATATCAAGATCCAAAGAGGAAAAGGTGCTTTTAAGTTCAATGCACATATTAAAAGCCTTATTAGCAGTTGGTATCCACTGATGGAATTTCTCTAACAATAACAAGGCACAATCTACATTCTGGAAAATAAAAATGCTGAAGATGTTCAAACTTGACTTGGTGTCTATTCAATATACCTTCTAATATTGTTTTCACAGGTGTAAAGCATAATAAAATCATTTTTATATTTTATATACATATTATAAACACATGATAATGAATATTATAATTTCACTGTTTTTAAAAAAGCACTTAACCACACCAAGGATTCGAGAGGATATAAACTTTTGCAAAATCATCAATAAATGATTTTTGTCATTATATGCTTTTCACATCATGTTTTACTGGGTGAGTTCTCTCTGCCTATCCCTTTCTAAAAACAAAACCACTTCTAACTATCTTAGCTTTATCAACATGAGAAATTTAACAAAGCTCAAGTAAATGTCAATAACATTTGATCTACTGAATATAAATATTGGTGAACTGAACTAAACAGAGTTGGCTGCTTTTTTTGTTTGCATAATGATCTACTCCTAGGGTTATCATGAGGATCAAATAAGTTAATATATGCAAAGTCTGAAGTATGGGGAATGCTACGTGAGAGTCAAATAGAAGAAACAGCAAATATGGTGATAGAAAATACAAGGATGCCTGCTTAGCCACTTTTAAGTGATTTAATTAGTCGTTTTTACTAACTGTGAATTCTTACAAATTTCATTTAAAACATTTTTTTAAAATTATGGTAAAATATACATAAAGTTCACCATTTTAATCATTTAAGTATACAGTTCAGTGGCATTAAGTACCTTTACCCTATGTACAAACATCACTATCTCCAAACCTTTTTTATCTTTTGAAACAGAAACTGTACCCATGAAACAATAACTCCTGAGGCCTTCTTCCTCGTGAGCTTGTCAATCATATTTTTCCTTCTGCATCTATCAATCTGACTACTTTAGATATCTCATATAAATGGAATCATACAGTATTTGTCCTTTTGTGACTGCCTCATTTCACTTAGTACAATGCCCTGAAGGTTCATTCATATCCTAGTTCATGACAGAATTTCCTGAAGAACATGGCATTTAAGGCTGAATAGTATTCCATGATACATATGTACCACATTTTATCTATCTGCTCATCCACTGATGGGTACTTGGGTTGTTTCAACTTTTTGGCTATCATGAACAATGTTGTTATCAATATGGATGTACAAATATTTGTTCAATCCTTTCAGTTCTTTTGGGTATATACCCAGAAGTGGAACTGCTGGATTATATGATAATTCTAGTTTTAATTTCTTTATAAACTTCATTTCAAGGTCTAAAATGACAGTGTTTTTATGTAGAGTTAAATACTAATATTTTATTAAAATAAAGATGTTTTATAACAAATACAGAAATACTCAGTTTTTGCAAACTAATACAATTCTATATGCTATAAAGTCTAATTAATTTTTAAAATATTTGAAATATGTAAAATATTGAGAGGCAGTGATGGATCTACCAAACATTTCATGGTCAGTTTTCAGTTTTCCTGCTGCTCAGAGGAAGTATGAGGTTAAGCCGTGGTCATTGGAGAATAGTAACATAGCCTTAGAATATGTTTTATTTAAAAAAAAAAAATCAAAACCCTCTTATCCCAGAGAAAGTTGCTGTTCACAGCTAATCTGAATTCCAGAGTTTTGTTCTCATAATATTGACTTTGGACTAATTTCCTGCTGAAATTGGATAATACAAGCAATTAGGGATATTTTTGGTGGGTATAATCTAAACAGGTTGAATTAATGAACACTGAGTAAAGCAGATATTTGAACACTTTGCTCAGTGGTTGAGCTGTAAGATACTCTGTAACTCTTGATGATTAAGCTTTTCATGGTAATCCCGATCTCTGGAACACTTCTGGAGAGTCTGTCTCCAAACTTATGTTTCTTGCTTGCCTCATAGATCTGGGGTGGGGGCAGGTAGAGTAACCGGCCTATATGAGCACTCCTGGACCCATCCAGGTACCACCACCAGTGACCTGCTGCATCTATATAGAAGCTGGAATAGCCCTTTCCAGGCAGAAGAAGGATTTAAAGTCCCATGATCTTGTGAACCAAAATGGGCAGCATGGGGAAATACATCATCTTTTTTAATTTTAATTTTTATAATTTTTATTGAAGTATAGCTGATTTATAATGTGTTAGTTTCAGGTATATGGCAAAGTGATTCAGATATTTTTTCCAGATTATATATATATATATATATATGTGTGTGTGTGTGTGTGTGTGTGTATACACATACACACACATACACATCTTTTCCAGATTCTTTCCCCATAGAGGTTATTACAGAATACTGAGTGGAGTTCCCTGTGCTATACAGTAGGTTCTCGTTGTTTATTTTATATATAGAAATGTGTATATGTTACTCCCAAATGCCTACTTTATCCCTCTGCTCCCACCTCTCCCCTTTGGTAACCGTAAGTTTGTTTTCTATGTCTGTGAGTCTGTTTCTGTTTTGTAAGTAAGTTCAAGTGTGGGAAATAGATCATATTAATGTAATGTCATTCAGTTCAGTTCAGTCACTCAGTCGTGTCCAACTGTTTGTGACCCCATGAATCGTAGCACGCCAGGCCTCCCTGTCCATCACCAATTCCCAGAGTTCACTAGACTCACGTCCATCGAGTCCGTGATGCCATCCAGCCATCTCATCCTCTGTCGTCCCCTTCTCTTCCTGCCCCCAATCCCTTCCAGCATCAGAGTCTTTTCCAATGAGTCAACTCTTCGCATGAGGTGGCCAAAGTATTGGAGTTTCAGCTTCAGCATCAGTTCCTCCAATGAACACCCAGGACTGATCTCCTTTAGGATGGACTGGTTGGATCTCCTTGCAGTCCGAGGGACTCTCAAGAGGATTCTCCAGCACCACAGTTCAAAAGCATCAGTTCTTCGGTGCTCAGCTTTCCTCACAGTTCAACTCTCACAACCATAGCCTTGACTAGATGGACCTTTGTTGGCAAAGTAATGTCTCTGCTTTTTAATATGCTACCTAGATTGGTCATAACTTTCCTTCCAAGGAGTAGGCATCTTTCAATTTCATGACTACAATCACCATTTGCAGCGATTTTTGAGCCCACTTATTTTAAATACTTCACACAAATTATTTCTTTAAAATCATACTCTACTAACAAACAAATCAGTTAAGCTATCAGTGGAAACCGAATCTATATCACAGGAGGCTGTTCTTGCTCCTAGCCAGAAGTGTTTGCCAGAAAAAAACCTGGCATGATGAATTAAGAAGCCCGGTTACACATTAATTTGGAAATTCTTTTCTGTGTTGTTATATATATCTTAATAAGATGTGTTGTATGCACTTAGCAATGGGTGTATGCGTCCAGTTCTAGGTGGAAAAACACCTAGGGTTTCAAAGGATTTTGAAAATATTTGATATGCAATCAACATGTGTATTTTCACTGCTAATTTGATGGCAGAAAAATACTGGACCTGGGCTCTGGAGTCAAATCAAAGTTCCACCACTTACTGTGTGGCCAAGGGCAACGAACAATTATCAATAAGGCTAAGTTTCTTCATCTATTTAACGGGGAGAATAATTGCATCTCCAAGGTTTGGGGCTAAAGTCTATGGGGTTGCAAAGAGTTGGACATGGCTGAACGACTGATCACACAAGGTTTGTTGGTAAGGCTAAATGATATGATGAATAGAAAGTGTTAGCTCAGTGCTTGGTATGAAGTAATTGTTCACTTATATTATTTTTATGCCCTGCTTTTTGTAGTAAAGCAGGGATGGGAAAGCACTGTGACTTTTTTACCTATGCAATTCCATTGGAATCAAGTTTCTTTTTCTTTTAAGGATAACTACCTATTTTGGGTGGCAGGTAGATGTAAGAAAATAGACTCGCTTGGATTTCTTTTTCTTTTCTTGCATAAATGTGAGATATTCCTTCTCATTCTGGCAAACACCTAGAACAGTTTCTCCATTAAGCACAGAGATGGCTTGAGTCTTCCAGAAAGCTAGACTTTTGAGCTAATCTGAGCCCATTTCCCAGCTCTGAAAAGATATCCTCCATGTAACCATGATGACACTTTATGTAAATGGAAAAAGAGAAAGAAAGTTCCATGTCTACCTGAGCACCGGACCCCTTGGGCAATGAGCCCCCACATGAAGTTGGCACAGTATTCACACCAGTGCGGGCCTCGGAATGTGTGGACCTGTAAGCCAAAACGAAGAAAAGTGTCAGAAAATTCAGTCACTCGGAGGCAGGTGGTCTTGGACATGAATGACACCAAGAAACAAATGCCTGTGTGGGAGTAAGCACCCCTCACGGGGCTTTTTCTTTCCAGTGATGTTGAGTTGCAAACAGACCTGGAGAAAACAGATGCACTTTGATTTCTGAAAATTCTCCACTGAGCCTCATGCCCCAAGCTAGAGCCAAAAAGGAATGTGGGAAAATGGTAAAATTATAGGGCCATGCCATCAGCTATGGAACGAGACACTCACTACCCCTAAAAAAGCACGACATGGACAAACAGAAGATAGCATGAGCCAGTCGCTATAACTTGCATCTAGTTCAGCAAATTCTGGAAGGCAGAACTCAGTTACTGTGGCATTTTGACCAAAGTTGTCCTACCCAGTGAAGTAGGAAATGGCAACCTATTCCAGTATTCTTGCCTGGAAAATTCCATGGACCGAGGAGCCTGGCAGGCTACCGTCCAGTCCAGAAGGTTGCAAAGAGTCAGAAGTGACTTAGCATGCATGCATACATAGGATAATTACAAGGTTCAAAGGCTTTAAGTCACTTCCAGAAGATGGTTGGATGGCATCACTGACTCAATGGACATGAGTCTGAGCAAACTCCAGGAGTTAGTGAAGGACAGGGAAGCCTAGTGTGCTGCAGTTCATGAGGTCACAAAGAGTCAGACACAACATAGCAGTTGAACAATAACAACAACAAGAAAAGTCTTTTTAAAAAGGTAGAGGAGACCTCCCTGGTGGTTCAGTGGTTATGATTCTGTGTTTGCAATGCAAGGGGCATAGGTTCGATCCCTGGTCAGGGAACTAAGATCTCACATGCCACATGGGGTGGCTAGAGCAAAACAAAACAAAGGAGGGAGTTGACTCTGAAAATGAAGGGCACCCCATGTAGCTTCTGAGTGTGTAAGTTGAAACTTCCTTCTGATTGGCCAGAGTGCCAGCTTCGCTGGTTGGTGCCCAACTCAGTTGTTAAATATTTTGAAAAAATCATGATGTAAAGATGGCCTTATTTCTAATTATTTATGTACAACCTCCTGTGACAGGACTATATATTAAGTCATGATTTAAAACAAAAACAGAACAAAACAAAAATATATGTTCTCTGGCACCAGTAAGCATCAAAAAACAGAGTCAGGGGATGCCTTGAAAGCAAATGTGGCTGTGGTTAAGCCAGAAACCATCATAGGCAGTCTGTCTGGGGGCACATATATCAATATGAAGAGGTTTGGAATTTTTACAAAATTAAAATATTATGAGACTGTATGGTTTCTATAAGGACTTTCAAAGTTTCAAACCTCCATTAATAGATAAAAGACATGCAGACAATATTATTATTATTATTTTTTAGATACTGGGAGGCCCGAACAGGCCTATATAGTCAAGATGACAACTACAGTCACAATTTGCGAAGATGCTCATCAGAGCACTACTTCAGAAAAAAATAGCATCACTTGGAGATCTTCATTTATTTACATATGCTAGTAATTGGGTGTATATAAAGTGACAAGCAAAACAGATTTGGTTCCCTCCTAATGGCACTTAACAGATTTGTCAGGGCAGAGAAAGTGATCAGTTAGCCAATCAAAAAGAGAAACTTCTGACCATGGTCTTATGCAACAAAACTGTTATAATAGTCTTTTGGTATTGCAGTTTATCACATGTAAACTCTCCCCCATTATACTATTTCTGCTTTGAAACATGATAGGGGAAAAGAAAAACCTCTCAGAATTGTTTTGAGTAAAATGGAGAATAGTGCTGCAAGGAAATGACACCAAGATATGACAAAGCACCCCTTGTTGGAATGCAGAGACTCTATCTCAGAGCCAAAATACACGATTCATCGAGAGGCCCACTCACATGAAACATGGTTCTAAAAGAATTCCTCAGGAAAGTGTCCTACTGAAAGCTGAACAGTATACAAATTAAGCAGTCAAAGGCTTCTTAATATTTTAGCAGAGATGCTCTAAAGCACCAATCCTTTTTGGCACCAGGGACCAGTTTCGTGGAAGACAATGTTTCCACAGACTCACAGGGGATGGTTCCAGGATGATTCAAGTGGGTTACATTTATTGTGTACTTTATTTCTAATATTATTATGTCAGCTTCACCTCAGATCATCAGGCATTAGATCCTGGAGGTGAGGAACTCCTGCTGGTTAATTAAAGCAACAAGTTGATTGCACATATATTGTTGAAATGGCAAGGTTGATAAAATAATATGTAAAATAATATATCTCAAAAAGAAAGAAAAGAAAAACAAGGCGTGGAAAAGAAGACCCCTGTTATCCAAGGCAGTCAGGAAGTCCTCTTTTGAAAGGGTGACCTCAAATTGCTTGAAGAAAGAGAAGAAGCCAGTCTGGTGGGGGCTTTGAAGGGAGCATTTCAGGCAGAAGGAGTCTATGGAGGCCCTACAGGAGCAAAACAGCTTAGTGTGACCAAAAAATTAGAAGGTCAGGGTGGCAAGAACACCAGAGTGAAGGGGAGAGGGACTGGTATGAGGTTGAAAGTAGGCAAGCACCTTGAAGTGTGGATTTGGTTGTGATCAAGTACAACAGGAAGTTCCAGGAGGACTTCAAGTAGGATGATTTTTTTTAAAAAGATGTTCTGACCACTGTGTTGAAAATGGAAGGGAGAGTATTAATAGGAGAAAGGATTCAGCAACTAGGTAGTAGTGTTCAGTTGAGAAACGATAGAGGCCACGGCCAGGATGTTGGAGGTAGAGATGGGAAGTGAATGGATTTGAGATCTATTTTGAAGTTAGCATTTAAAGGACTTGATTGTAGAATAAACGTGGGTCTTTGAAGGAGAGGGTAATCAAGAGTGACTCCTAGATTCTCATTTTAGAAAGCAGGCAGATAGTGATGCCACTTGCTGAGATATGGAAGACATTCTTTTGGGAGAAATTCAAGACTTCAGTTTTGAGCAGTGAAAGGTTAAATGCTGCTGAGATTCCAAATGATAGAATTAAGCAGGAATTTACATCGAATTTAGTAGCTCACAGGAGGAACTGGAGGTCTATATTTGGCCATCCTTGACAAATATATGGTATGTAAAATTGTGTGAATGGGGAAAATAAAACCTCTTAGAGATAGTAGAAAATGAAGAAAATAGAGCCCAACCCCAAGCCCTTGATGCACCGGCATTTGGAGAGAACCAAAAGAGTAAAGTGGTTTAGAAGTCAAGAGGTGAAGCATGTTTTAAGGAAGGAGTGGCCAATTCCAGGTTGAATTCAGGAAAGAGGTCCAGTCAATTGGGGGTTCAACTGTGACTCAGACACATGGATGGAAGTCACTGGCAACCTTGACAAAAGAAGTCTCTGGAACACTGAGGGCAGAAATCATTCTTGAGGGAACTGGGAGGATAACTGGGAGGCATGGAAGGAGAGACATGTAGAGGCAAATTCATCAAGAAGTTTGGCTGTGATGTCCAGCAGAGCAACAAGAGAGCTCCAGGGAGGTAAGGAATAGGCCCTGGGAGGACTTTTTAAAAATAAAAGACAGGAGACATTCAGTTCAGCTCAGTTCAGTCACTCAGTCATGTCCAGCTCTTTGCAATCCCATTGACCAGCACAACAGGCTTCCCTGTCCATCACCAACTCCCTGAGCTTACTTAAACTCATGTCCATTCAGTCAGTGATGCCTTCCACCCATCTCATCCTCTGCTGTCTCTTCCACCTTCCGCCTTCAATCTTTCTCAGCATCAGGGTCTTTTCAAAAGAGTCAGTTCTTCACCTCAGGTCGCCAAAGTATTTGAGTTTCAGCTTCAGCATCAGTTGTTCCAATGAATATTCAAGACTGATTTTCTTTAGAATAGACTGGTTAGATCTCCTTGCTGTCCAAGGGACTCTCAAGAGTCTTCTTCAACACCACAGTTCAAAAGCATCAGTTCTTTGGTGCTCAGCTTTCTTTATAGTCCAACTCTCACACCCATATATGACTACAGGAAAAACCATAGCTTTGACTACACAGACCTTTGTTGGCAAAGTAATGTCTCTGCTTTTTAATATGCTGTCTAGGTTGGTCATAATTTTTCTTCCAAGGAGCAAGCATCTTTTAATTTCATGGCTGCAGTCACCATCTGCAGTGATTTTGGAGCACCCCAAAATAAAGTTTCTCACTGTTTCCATTGTTCCCCATCTATTTGCCATGAAGTGATGGGACCAGATGCAATGATATTAATTTTCTGAAGGTTGAGTTTTAAGCCAACATTTTAACTCTCCTCTTTCACTTTCATCAAGAGGCTGTTTAGTTCTTCACTTTCTGCCATAAGTGTGGTATCATCTGCATATCTGAAGTTATTTATATTTTTCCTGGCAATCTTGATTCCAGCTTGTGCTTCATCCAGTCCAGCATTTCTCATGGTGTACTCTGCATATAANACATCCTACACCACACAGGACAGCCCTCCGCGCCACTCCCCAAATAAAGAAGCACATGACCCAAAATGACAAGAGTGCCTGGCCTGAGAAATCCTGCATGGTGGTTAAGAGAGGTGAGAAATGAAAAAGGGAAGGGTTGGGGAGGAATCCATCTGAATTAATATTTACAAACAGTTCCTATAGCACGATGAAAAATGCTCTTTCCTTTCAATGCTGTTTGTCTAAGCCAGACCCAGAAAAATTAGGAAGAATCAAAGTTTGAAAACAATCATATATCACTGATGTTACAAAGGGGCTTCCCTGGTGGCTCAGCAGTAAAAAAAAATACAAAACCATCTGCCAGTGCAGGAGACCCGAGTTTGATCCCTGGATTGAGAAGATTCCATGGAGAAGGAAATGACAATGCAATCCAGTATTCTTGCCTGGGAAATCCACAGAGGATATTGGTGGGTTATAGTCCACGGGGTTGCAAAGCCAGGCATGACTGCACAATGAAACAACAAAGCATAAACAACGCAAACAGCTTTTTGTCTTTTAGTTCCTACAACCCAAACTCTGCCAGGCAAAGGGCAGAGGTGCAGATTTCCAAGCTGAAAACTCACATGGTCTTCCCAGCCTGCGACTATGAAGGCTGAGGAACAACAGTGAGGGGAGGAGGCCATGGCAGAGACTTACTGCCAGAGAGCTGAAAACCCAAGTGCATATATACATGTGCTATGGTTTTCCAAATGGAGTTGATCTTGTCATCAGCAAAACACAAGTTCACTTAAAAACAGTACTGAGGACATTGACCCTGTTTATCTGAAGAACTGCACAAACAAGATCTTCACGACCTAAATAATCNTCTCTTCATATTGGCACACTGTTCCTTTAAAATACAAAATCTTTAATTCCACTCATTTTAAGGAGTACCTTTTTATTAATCAACTTATTTTAATTGGAGGCTAATTACTTTACAGTATTGTAGTGGTTTTTGCCATACATTGACACGAATCAGCCATGGGTGTACATGTATCCCCCAGCCCCACCCCATCCCTTAAGGTTGTTCCAGTGTACCGGCTTTGAGTGCCCTGTTTCATGCATCAAACGTGGACTGGTGATCTATTTCACATATAGTAATATACATGCTTCAATGCTATTCTCTCAAATCTATTAAAAGGATAATAACAGCAAATGAGAAAAGTTTTCTTGTGACAAAATGCAAGCACAAGGAAAAGTCTGTTAATGTTTATTTTGTGTGCCAATTACTATGCTCTGGTAAAATCCTACAAAAGGAAACACATTAACCAGATGACTTGCAGAGCACAGGGATACCAAAAATAGTACTTAAGTTAATACACTAATTGTAAAATCGCTGAGATTAAGTTTATCATTCTAGTTCTTGGACAAACTTTGGAGACTGAGTAAATAAAGTTTAATATAAGGACTGTCTTAAGCTTCTTAAAGAATAATATAAGCAATAAAAATATGCTCCATATAAGAAGTGAACTCTAGAAATAGAAAGCTATAGTCACTAAAGAGATATTAGCTCATGTGTCAGCAACTACATAACCTGCTTTCAACTTCCATTAAAGTCAATACAACAGAATGCCTAAGTGCTCATTTCGGTCACAAATCTATCATTGTTTGAGTTTTCATGCGACTCATTCATAAAGAAGCCATTTTGCCTTGATAATAACACCAAAGAAAAAATTTAATGTCCCCAGATGGAGCTATAATGTCCTCTATGTAGGAATTTGACAATATGAAAAAATTTAGACCTATTTTTCAAATGGACTTCACTCAGGTTCAGATATATAAGTTCCTTCAAAACAATGATCATAGGAAATTATACCAATTGACTCTTTTCTCCAAATAATGCAGTCTGCTGCTGCTAAGTCACTTCAGTCGTGTCCGACTCTGTGTGACCCCATAGACGGCAGCCCACCAGGNTATATATATATATATATAAGCAACATTCAAAAAGAGAAACAGTTGAGATCTTTCCAGAATTCCTAAGAGACACAAAATCTTCAGGTTAGAAAAAGCTAACTGAGTCTCAAAGCTGATGAATAAAAAATAATTTAGACCTATACAGATGAGAGTGGAAGTGCAGAACACTAAACAGACAAGCAAAATCCTCAAAAACAGGTTACCTGTGAAAGGACAGTAATTAGGATGAAAACAGAATTCTCCTCAGCAAAAAGAGAAGACTAAATTACAGAGTCATTTCATCAAAGTCCTCAGAGAAAATTATTGTCAACCTAACTTCTATACACAGCCAATTACCATTCAAAAGCAAGGGTGAAATAAAGATATTTTCAGACAAATGCCAAGAGTTTCCACTCACAGATCCTCACTCAAAGATATACCTAGGGATTATATTATTCTGTAAGAAGCACACTGAACCTAGTGGGAAAGGACAGGATTCAAGAAGCCATAGTAAGCAAGAAAACTGGGAAACATGGGCCAATATAATCAAGCCTCTCCATAAAAACAATAACAAGATGACTAATTTCAGAAGACGTAAAAACAGGTTGAAAAAAATGACAGGGAAGATTCAAACAGTAAAACAAATAAACAAAAAAGGTTATTGTAGAATATAATGAAATAGAACGAAAAATTTTCAAAAGGATTAAAAAAACTAAAAGGCGATTTTTAAAAAAGTTTTACAAAATAGCCAAACCTTAGGGAATTGATCAAGATAAAAGGTACAAACAATAAAGAGGAGGACATAACTGCCGATGCTGTAATGATGTGAACCAAAACCTCGAGAACTTTCTACCCACAAAATTAAAAGTTACATGAAATGGATAATTTATTAGAGAATATAAATTATCAAAAATGACTCAAAATAATATAAAAAACCTAAATTCACTTATACCTATTAAATACTTAAATCTAATAGCCACTGATTCCAAATAATCTTGTTAGATCTAACCAACTTTAAAAAAAAAACACAATTTCTAGCCAATACAGACTATTACAGAGAAAAAAAAAAGTTCCACAGTTCACTTAATGAAGCTAATCTTGATTCAAACGCCATACAAGAATGACACATAAAAGTAAAATTATACATCTATTCAATTATGAACATAAATGTAAAAATCCTTTTAAAATCCTACTGAATGTAGCATTATGTTTAAATGTCATGACCAAGGGAGGGCTTATTTCAGGGATTTAAGGTAGTTGATGTATTATTAGAATTCAGAAGAATAACAAGAGAGAGAAAACAAAAAATCATTTTAAAAATTAGAATATCAACAGTTAAAAAAATTCAATACCTGTTCATAGTAATAGCACTTAGCATACTAGGAAAAGAGGGAACTTCTAAAAATGGTTGATTAAAGATGTTTATGACACGCACATGACAAACATCACATTTAAAGATAAAACATCAGAATAATTTCCTTAAGAGTCAGCAGAAAGATAAGGCTCCATGCTATAGAATCTTCTCTTGAGCATTATCCTGCTGAGTTTTAGCCAGCGTACTAAAACAAGACAAAGAAATACACCATATGTAATTGGAAGAAAGAACGAAGCTATCAGGTTTACTTAATATAAGAGCAATAACAAGAAATCAGTACATATCAGCAGTTACTCATTTTGTTAAGTCATAAAAATTAAAGACTCCATTCACAGCATAGGAATAATCTAAAATAATTAATAACATAAGTAAGGAGATATTCTATATTCATGTATGACAATGCTCAATACTATAAATATATCAATTATTTTCCAAATGAAGCTTTAAATCCAATGCAGTTTCAACAAAGTTTTCATAATGCTTTCCTCGAAATTGACAAGATGACACTACAATCTACATGGAAGAATAGAACAGAAAGAAATAGCAATGATAATTTTGAATAAGTAAAAGCATGTAGCAAAATATATTCAACTATATTTTGAGACTTCTATAGTTAAAAAAAGTAAGGCACCATGTAGCATCATGCAGTATAAACAAACCAGTGGAACAGAGAGGAAATGACAGAATCCAAATTACACATATATGGAGACTCGGTATTTCTCAGAAACGGCATTACACATTAGTAGGGGAAGGATGCCAGAGAGAGGAACTGTTTCCCAGTTCATCCACCTATTCACCCACTCATTATTCACTCATTTATTTGATGCTTAACTGCTGATTGCCTACTTTGAACCTGGTCCTGTACTAGTTCTCAGAAATACAAAGTAAAGATAGATCAGAGGAACAGACCTTCCTGCACTCAAGGGTTCCACCTACCAGAATAATCAGGCAGCATAAATAAGTATCTTCTGGTAGTATACCGTGCGAGAGTAATAAATTCTTCCTGAGAAGGCTGGGGAAAATGATATTTGAATCGGATTTTGAAGGATGGATAGGAGTTCACTAGACTGGGCTGATGGGACACTGATGATGTTGACTGGGGAGGCCGATAACTTGGGGAGAACACTCCAAGAAGAGGAAACAGCACCACTAAAGGCCAGTGAAGGTGAGTCTGATTTCTTAAAGGCATTCTTTTCTTGTAGGTCATGCAAGGAAAAAAAAGGGAGTGAAAAATTCCTATCTGGAACACCTCCCATAGTTGAAAAAATCACATGGGAAATAACTACATACCTTAGGGTAAAAATAAATGCAAGATTTAGGAATTGGGAGAGTAGCTATTATGTAGTGTTTACTATCCATTGATAAGATGGAAACGTTGACTGAATGCTTCAGGACACGCTAATCATAGATTTTCTAAAATTTTTGCCACATTTAAAAAATAATTATTCAACAACATCCTTTCCCATCAATGATGTATCCCCACTGCCTTCTGTCCCATTTCTTCAGCCAAACAAATGCAGGCAGGCACTTCTGAATGGCAAATAGCTCTACTGTCCCCACAAATACACATTCCCCAGAAATTGGCAAAATGGCGACAGAAGGGAATGTAAAGTTAGTTAAACATTATTTTAGGCCCACTGCCTAATTTCCTCTTTGTGATGGGCTGTTGTTTATTTTCATGGCAGATAGATTGTTCGGTTTTCTTTTGGGTTCACAAGAATAATCTCTAGACAGTAGGCTGTATGTAAATGTTGAGAGTACGCTCTCTGGAGTCTTCTAATTTGGGATTGAATTATGATTTTTATTCTCCCATGGAAATGTCCCATATCTTGAAAAGTCAGTGATCAGCTTTTTCCATTCTCTGAACGATATTGATTTTCAAGAATATCTTTTCAGAAAAAAAGAATATTTTGCAAACTTTAGGGCAGTAACTAAAATACCCTAGACAGGAAGAAAATACCCCAGACAGGAAGAATGTCTGTCCAAGACTATTATACTAGGCCTGGTCTGCCTGGAATTCAAAAACCACACCAAACAGAAAAAGATGATATTATAGGAGATAAGGTCTGTTTGACGAATAGCCCAGGAATAGCCACCCAGTAAAAACAAGAGCAAGGAGAGTTGTCAAGAAAAATCTCAGGCGTTTAGTGAGTATCCCCCGACTTGGCTCTTTCTCAATGAGCAGGATGTTATTTGTCTCATATCTGCTGAATCTGGAAAACAGTATTCCCTGGTGATTTCATAACAAGTCTGTTTTGATGGGTCAGTATAGACACCGCCCAAGTATATAACCAGCTCAGCCCAGTTCTAGACCGTAAGAAACAGAAAGTGCTATTCATGATGTGCTACAGTTGAGAAATTTTGCTTTTCCTTATCAGTACACATCAGAGTCTCTCAACCTTGGATCTACTGACATTTGGGGCTGGTAAGTCTTCATGCACCGTCGGGTGGTCAACAGCATCCCCGGCCTTTACCTAACAGATTCCAGTAGCAACCCCTCAGTTGGACCAACCACAGATGTCTCCAGATAGTGCCACATATGCTCTTGGGGACGAAGTAACACTAATAGAGAGCTGTGGGTACAGACTAAAACCATATCAGCTCAGTTTGTCATTTTCTTACTTATAACTTTATTCTTATACTTTTATTTGAAAAGCACTCATGTATCAAAGGCAGTTTTTTCTTAATTGCTTTATATGC
This sequence comes from Neotragus pygmaeus, assembly GCA_006410875.1. Lineage (NCBI taxonomy): Eukaryota > Metazoa > Chordata > Mammalia > Artiodactyla > Bovidae > Neotragus > Neotragus pygmaeus. The sequence continues at coordinate 1,015,473 of SJYV01056248.1, read as the reverse complement.
ATAGTAGGGGGGGCTGGGAGACTAAAGTCACTTCCGGCTACAAGTAAGTCTCTGGACCTGGGGCTCTTCTAGTTGAGCTTTTGCCCCCGAGTTCCCTGGGGCTGGAGGACAGGCAGCTTGTCTGTGGTCACCCAGACGGTCAGCAGCACTTGCCTCCCACTCTCAGTCGAGGGTTTTTCCTATAATCAACTGCATTTCCCATCATCATATGACACTGAACTTATATGAGAAATTAGGTGGAACTTTTGACTTTTCCCTCTTGCACTATCAGATGAAATACTGGCCTTGAAGTGAACCTTTTCAGATGCAGGAAAATAGCCAAGGGGAATCACTGGGGCTGTGACCGAAGACTCTGGGTTTTCCTGCAAGGTCAGCTGAGCAGATGTGGGGGGACAGCTGGGTTTCTCCACCACTGAGCCCCCAGATGCATCCATTCAGCAGCTGTTCTAATACATTTAAAACAGGATTTTCAATTCTAAAACATCGATTGTTGCCACAAAGCTTTTGGGCAGTCTCCCTATTGATATGGTGAGATATCCTTGTGCCTGCTGACTTCCTCTCAGGTTGATGAAGGCATCTGCACCCACATCCTTTGACACTCTTCTGCTCAAAGCCTACCAGGTCCCCCATTGTCGACTGCAAGTTTTTTTCAGCCTTGGCACTCCTGACATTGGGGCCAATAATCCTTTGTGGTGGGGACTGTCCTGGCCCTTGTAGGATGTTTAGCAGCATTTCTGGCTTCTGCTAGACTCCAGTCATGAGAATGCCAAATGTCTCCAGACACTGCCAGATGTCCTCTGGGAGCACCACTGCCTTGTTTGAGAACCACCTAGCAAAGAAAGAGCTCACATTCTTATGCCACCACCATCTTTCTGATACCTAGCAGTGCCTGGCACATACTTGGCCCTCAGTCTATATTTGCTGAATTTAAAAAAAAAGTGTCTAAATAATTACCTCTTCTTAGAACATTTAGTCATTTAGAATAGTCCCTTTGAATGATACGTTCTTGGCATAAAACAAACTCAATATAAAATTAATAACAACCAAGCATTTAATATGGGGCAGACTTGTTAATAAACAATTTAAAATAATAGAACATCTTGGCCAAGCAAGGAGTCTCTGTTGGGTTTGCTGTCAAAGACTATTTTCTTTGCAGCAGGCTCTGCTGGTTTATAAAGGATTTACAATGACAGTATCCCAATATTTACATAAAATCATGTCAAGGAGGTATAAGATGAGGTTTAAGTTAGATTCTGCCAGTCAGAAAGAGCACTCACCTATGTTAGAACCTTGTCCAAAAACTTTTTCCTCAACTTGGTCAAAATCCCATGAATGAAATTCCACTGGGAAAAGGCATTATGCTTCTGGTCTCAAAAGGACCATGTAAAACATGACTACTGGCACTTTCCTGGTGGCTAGTGGTTAAGACTTCACCTTCCAACGCAAGGGGTGCAGGTTCAGCACCACACACCTCATAGCCAAAAGTCCACAACATAAATCAGAAATAATATTGTAACAAAAATTCAATAAAGACTTTAAAATAAAATACATACTTTAAAAATATAAAATAAATAAAAACAGATGACTAGATTAAATAAGCTGTCATTTTCAAGAACAAGCCCTTTTAAAACCAAGCATCTCCTACCTGTAAAGTAATAGTAAATCTTGGTGAATCACAGAAGAAAGGGTTTCCATGCAACCTACCAGGTTGGTCTGACAGGTGCTATTTCATATGAATCATAACGTGTAGCCTATTTGTAGAATGCAAAGCCTGGCAATGAACTGGGGAAGGAGAAGCTAAAATCTAGAAGCTAAGGCTGGTAGATCTTAACAGGGTGGTTCCATGCAGTGACTCGGCAGACAGGAACAACAGGAGGCAGGGGTAAAGGGAAGGCAGGGGTAAAGGGTGGAGAGTTTGCCAGACACAAACCTCATTTACTTTGCAGGTTTGCTGAAGGCTAGTCCTATTAATAGCTCCAAAATGGCACAAGAGCAATGGGTATACTTTACAAAAGATGGAGCCGAAAGTGTAGGTGACAAGGCTAACTTGTGCTGCAGAGCACCTAGGCTGTCAGACAATAATATTAAATAAAAACATCGAGGCTCAGGACAGCTTCATGACTTCCTTCAAGCAGAACCCAATGGAAAGAGTTGGACTGTGTTATGAAACTTGAAGTGGAATTCTTCAAAACAAGGAGGAAAGGATTACAGCTGACATCTCCAGGCCCTCTATCTGGAAGGATTCCTTTCTTTCACATATAACCTGGATACCACCCATCCTCCAGACATCCTATAGCCCCATTCATGTATTTACACGGGGGTGGGGGTTTTGACCTCCATGGCCAAAGTTACCTGAGCAAAGCGGACACTTGGTCCAAGTCAGGCTAGTCTGATTCTTTCTCTATGGAAATTTAGAATTGGGATTTTGTGGTTGGTCTTTGTAACACACAAACCAGAGAGTTATCATCAGCCATACAGTGCAGACTATATAGACTAAGATGTTTTTGTGCAAGGAGAGAATTAATGAAGCTTATATCCAGAGAGTAGAAAGCAATGAAGGGATGGGAAGGGAGAAGGAGAGAAAGGAAAGAAGAAGGGGAAGGAAGGGGCAGAGAAACTGAGCCCAGGTATACCCCTAGTTCCTGCTTCCTCCTTGCCTAGTTCTAAACAGTCCCTGGGGGCTCTATGAGGCTTGCCTATTTCACTTAAGATGGTATCCAGGGGTTTAAAAATTATAACAGCCAGACAACTGTAGGAAGTAGATTGAAAGTAAAAGTTGCTCAATCATGTCCGACTCTTTGCGACCCCAANTCTAAACAGTCCCTGGGGGCTCTATGAGGCTTGCCTATTTCACTTAAGATGGTATCCAGGGGTTTAAAAATTATAACAGCCAGACAACTGTAGGAAGTAGATTGAAAGTAAAAGTTGCTCAATCATGTCCGACTCTTTGCGACCCCAAGGACTACACAGTCCATGGAATTCTCCAGGCCAGAATACTGGAGTGGGTAGCCTTTCCCTTCTCCAGGGTATCTTCCCAACCCAGGAATCGAACTGGGGCCTCCAGCATTGCAGGCGGATTTTTCACCAGCTGAGCCAAAAAGGAAGTCCAAGAATACTGGAGTGGGTAGCCTATCCCTTCTCCAGGGGACCTTCACCCAGGAATCGAACTGGGGTCTCCTGCATCACAGGCAAATTCTTTACCAACTGAGCTATCAGGGAAGCTCTAGGAAGTAGTTTAAAATGAGGCAGCTTCATAGCCCTCTTGGAGCAGAAGCCATATTTTCTTCATAAAGTCTAGTATTTCCAAGCCTTGTTTTATATTCAAGGTGATGAAGCTTGGCTTCCCTTTGAATTGTTCCTTCCAGACTTGCTTCTGCCAAAACAGCCTTTTCTGATTATAAAACAAAAGAAACAAAACTCACAACTGTTTCTGAAGCCATTGTCTGCCTGTGACAAAGCGCAGGTGCAAAGTCCAACAGAAGCGGGTCCAGGACAGTCGATGGGCCCCTGCACACCCATGAGAACACAGGGCAGGCGAAACACTGTGGGGAGAGCTGGCACGTTTTATGAAGTCAGCAAGGATGAGGAAGAGGGGCTTGCCTGTGGGAAGCAAGAGTAGCTAGTTCCAAAGCAGATGATCACTCCACTGATGAAAATGTGGAAACTGAGGACAGAGATAGAAACCACCAAGCAGCCACAAAACCCAAACAGGGAGGCGGTGATGCTGCCATAACCTAGACGGGCGTCCCAGCCGTGGCACCAGGACACACTCTCAGCCTCCTGACCTTCTCATCCTGGCGCCCAGAGTCTTAGGAGTGGGAGGTGTGTTTAGAAGGCGTGTGCTGCTTGAGCACACACATACGCACAGTGTACCATGGGAATAGGATGCTGCTGGTGCAGCCTCATCTGTGGAGTGTGGGCACAGAAAAGGGTAAGGCGGGCAACTGTTTAACTTAAATCCAGACAAGGCCACTTTTGAGAGGCACCACACAGGAAGCTGGGACAGCAAGAATAAACCTGGGCACGTGTGCAAGAACCCGGGTAGCTGGCACGGCCAGATCCTCTGACCACATGGGGAGCTGGCCTGACATGCCTGGATCCTGCCTCCGTCTCCCCAGCACAGGAGGTGACCCTGGTGTGGACTGCTGCCCACTGCCTGAAGGGACTGGAACACAGCTAACATGAGCCCTGAATGAAAGCCAACTCTGGGGCAGGAAGCGAGGAAGGAAAGTGCAAGCTTAGGCGATCAGGGTGGGGAGATGCCTGCTACACATGCTCTCCAATACTCACTGACAGCCCACTCTGGGCCAGGCCCTGATCAAGACACTGGGCTTTCTGCAGAAAGTAAAACAGACAAAATCTCTGTCTCTACTCCTTTCCCCCCTCCCAGGAAGGTGCTTCTCTCTGATAAGGGGAAAACACATCAGTATATGCGTGTACTATGTCAGCTGGTGTTCAGTGATAGGGATGAAAGTAAAGTTGGCAGAGGGCTAGCAAAGGGATGGACAGGGGACAGGAGGGAATGAAGGGCAGATGGACGGGCAGGACTAGGGGAGGGGTGGGGAAGGCAGGTGAGGTTGGGGTGGGGTGGTCTGCTCTCCATTGTTTAGAACTTTTTGGACCTCTGCTCTCCATCCATTTCCCATACAGGGAGAAAAGATGTCCCCCAAGTAGCCTGGGTGGAGAGAGCTTTCGGAAGGAGTGAGTGATGTGCACACACACACAGCCTTGGGAGAGCACAAGCCAGCTGAGCGGAAAAGGGCCCATGGATCAGCAGCCTGTGACCATCCAACCTCCGCCCAGCTGACTCTCCAGGAGGGCAGCGAGCACTTCTGTCTCCTGGGTCCTCTCTTTCCTGCACTCTGTTCACCCCTGGCTCATTTCTGACTCCGAAGTTCTGATTCATGTCTTTGCACTGCTGTTTCAGTTTTTAATTACATCTCGGTGACCAGGGAAGAAGAAAGAGATGGTAAAAAAAAAAAAAAAAAAAAGGGGGATAAGAAGTAAAGGTAGAAAATAAGAAATACAAAGCCAGCTACACACCAAAATGCAAGGAAGATGAGAGACACAAAAAGATGAACAATAAAATAATAATTGAAGGTAAGCTTACTGGGTACCAATGACCTTCACTGATTTACAAGTATTCTTTTTGATCTATTTATTTATTTTAATTGGAGGCTAATTACTTTACAATATTGTGGTGGTTTTTGCCATACACTGACATGAATCAGCCACTGTCTCTTATACACATCTAGGGGAGGGGTGGGGAAGGCAGGTGAGGTTGGGGTGGGGTGGTCTGCTCTCCATTGTTTAGAACTTTTTGGACCTCTGCTCTCCATCCATTTCCCATACAGGGAGAAAAGATGTCCCCCAAGTAGCCTGGGTGGAGAGAGCTTTCGGAAGGAGTGAGTGATGTGCACACACACACAGCCTTGGGAGAGCACAAGCCAGCTGAGCGGAAAAGGGCCCATGGATCAGCAGCCTGTGACCATCCAACCTCCGCCCAGCTGACTCTCCAGGAGGGCAGCGAGCACTTCTGTCTCCTGGGTCCTCTCTTTCCTGCACTCTGTTCACCCCTGGCTCATTTCTGACTCCGAAGTTCTGATTCATGTCTTTGCACTGCTGTTTCAGTTTTTAATTACATCTCGGTGACCAGGGAAGAAGAAAGAGATGGTAAAAAAAAAAAAAAAAAAAAAGAGGGATAAGAAGTAAAGGTAGAAAATAAGAAATACAAAGCCAGCTACACACCAAAATGCAAGGAAGATGAGAGACACAAAAAGATGAACAATAAAATAATAATTGAAGGTAAGCTTACTGGGTACCAATGACCTTCACTGATTTACAAGTATTCTTTTTGATCTATTTATTTATTTTAATTGGAGGCTAATTACTTTACAATATTGTGGTGGTTTTTGCCATACACTGACATGAATCAGCCATGGGGGTACATGTGTCCCCATCCTGAACCCCCCTCCCGGTTCCCTTCCCATCCCATCCCATCCCTCAGGGCTGTCCCAGTGCACCAGAAGTGTCCTGTTTGAGTGCCCTGTTTCATGCATTAAACCTTATGGCACTCCCATTTTACAGATGAGGAAACTGAAGCTCAGAGAATTAAGCTCCTTGCCAAAGAGCATGTTGTGGCCAGTGGCACCAAGCTGGCCACAGCTACCTCATCATTGCACTAGGTGGGGAAAGAAAGACAGTTATCCAGGCTGATGGGGTTGAGGGGTTCTTGAAGGTTTCAGAGCTCAGCCACAAGGTGTTCTTAGGGCAGACCCTCTAAAACAGAGCTATTCTACCTACTAGAGAGTGCCTCTTTCAGTCCAATAGATTAACAGAGATGCAGACATAAAACATGTTAAATAACAGAATGCTTTCTCTGTTTATCAGACAGCTTTCATTGTAGAGAGGAGCCTGTTAATTTCATCATTCCTCCAACAAATACTTAGTTTCTAATATGTATAAGTAATCCTGAGAATTTGACCTTTAAACCAGCAACAAGCGCATTTGTATACATGTTGAAAAGTATATAATTATTGCATGAAATGAGGAACAACTTTAATTTGCTTCCAAAAGGTTTTGTTTCCAGAGCAGAATTTCAGTTTTTCCCAGACATGCTTTGTTTGGAAATCAAGGGCAGTAGATATGCCCTCAGGAGCACTGATGGGAGTCTTCTCAAAGAAGGGAGTGGGAGGGGTTCCGACCTCAACCAAGTCAGGAGTTTCTAGCCATTGCTGTTTTTAAAAATTGTTATTATTGAGACTTCCCTGCTGGTACAGCGGTTAAGACTCTATGCTGCCAATGCAGGGGGGATGGGAGAACTAAGATGCTACATGGCAAGGCCAAAATACAAAAAAATTGCAATTATTGCATTATTTTTTAACATTTGAAGTACAGTTGATTTACAAAGATGTCTTAGTTTCAGGTGTATGGCAAAGTGATTTTTTTCATTATAGGTTATCTATTCATTGCTTGTGATGAAGCTCTTGGGGAGAGTGAGGAAAGGGCTTTTCATTCAGGGAATAGTCCTGATGGGGGCAAAAAAAATCTTGCTCTGTGAAGTGAGGCATCAAGATCTGCAGGCAGATTCAAGGTTCTGGTAGAAGGCCTCTCGATGAGAGTGCAGACAAGGCCTAGTAAAGCTTATTTGTTGATAAGCATGAGAATGTGATTACTTGTTCTTTTTAAATATTTACTTTATGCCCGACACATAATATCCTCAAATAATAACCCAACTTACAAATCAAGACAGTTTCAGAACAAAGCCTACTAGAAATGAATATAAATAAAAACTTACTGCAAAATTAAGATACAAAACAGATTCCAGGCAGATGTCAGGGGCCTTTGATAAGCACTTTCTTTCTTTGGTTAGGTCATGTTACTAAAACCTTACTGCTCTATTTATAGCAGGGACCTGCTTTTAGAATGTTCTTCTAAAGACCATGCAGAGTTCCCACTTAAAGTTGGTTGTGGGTAGGGGTGGGAGGTGAGGAGAGGGCTGAATGAGAATAAAAGGGGCCAGGAGTGACAGAGGGAGCCACCCCCTCCTGCCCCAGCCTCTCATTAGGGACAGTGGCACGAGCAGTACCATTGAAAGCCACAATCAACTGACACAGCACTCAAGGTCTGCTGTGTCTCAAAGATGGCCATTTAAAACACGGAAGAGAAACGGTCCTGTCTGGCTTACATTCCCCCTGACAACTCATCTGTTCTCTGCTTTCTTTTCTCTCAATAGCAGTAAGTTAGAAAAGATATTGTCAATAGATACAGACTTTTTAAACAAACATTTAAAAAGCTGTTAGTGTTTTTCAGTAATAATCAACATAGATCACGTTAGCAACAGAACTACTTGAGAAGATAAGGTTCAACTATCCTTTTGGTTTAAATGTTTTTATGTCCCATGCAGAGATCTAAGATGAAAAAAAGACTGAAATTAATTTTGAAGTACCAACCAACTAAATACATTTGTGTGTTCTTCACACAAACTCAGACACAGTATCTATAGAGGAAAGCTATTCCATGCAAACATATATTACAATAGGGCAAAAGTCCAGCTGGATCTTAAAGCCAAAGAATCAGAATTTTCAAGAGGGAGGGAAAAAAAAAAAGGCAAGTCCAAGATCCATCCTCCCATTCATGGTAGTGCAAATACAGGAGGCAAAGGATCAGGAATTTCTGCCCAAAGTCAGAAAAACACTTTCTTAAAAAAAATTAATTAGGGTAAAGATAGAAAAGAGGAAAAAGAAAAATAACATAAATTAGATCTGTCACTATTCAGTGATGCCCCAAATTAGAATTGTCACTACTCAGTGGTGGGAGAAATAACAAGAGCCTTGGCATGGATAAGGACCTATCTAATGCAATTCTTCACTCTCATGCTAAATCCGGAGGGCTGGATAACTCCATGCCTCAGTTCAATTATAGCATGCAAATGTCTGAGCTCCTTGCTTTCTAAAAACAGAAGCAGGGCAAACAGACCAAATGAACACAAATGTATATTTAATAGACACAAATCTGTCTGTATGAAGGGTAGGAAAGCAACAGAATGAACTAGGTTTTCCTGGCCACTTCTGACAAACGGTTCTCCAGTTTCAAAAGTTTCTTGGGCTACTGACTCTAAAGGAAAAAGAATTTTAAAAAAAGAATACAATTTACATTTAGCTGCTCCTGTCTCTTCTTCCTAGATCCTTCATCTCCATTCTCCCCAGCTTCCACACGGTCAGCCCCTGTGCTGGTGTAAAACCTCTAACTCTGTCCTGTTTCTCCTGCACTCAAGGGCATCTCAAGCCAGGCAATTTGGCATCAGAACCTCCTCCTGGCCCTTCCTGGAAAACACATCAGGTCAAAGGAAACAGGCTATAATTTTCTGACGGCAGGCCGTTTCTCCAAGTGCTAGTCTGAAATGAAGATAGTGGTATTTCCAGTTTATAAATACACATGGGAAAATCCACTTAACCCCCCGCCAGCTCTTTCTATCTTTTTGTTTGGTCTGGTGAGCAAGACCAAGGCTGGGACCAGAAGGAGCTTGGCAAGGCTGCCAGGGCGCCCCCTGTACCTCGAGCACAAACAAAAGCTACTGGATGGTATCTCCCGTCATCATTTGCTTTCACAGCTGTCTACACATAAACCCAAAGAGTTAGCATCCCTGAAAACAAAAGACAAAACACAAAATGTGAAACGGGCAACTGTTTCCACTTGCTCACAGATAACAATATTCTTTACTGCTACTCCGAGTGGAAAAGTACTGCTTGATATTCCCCAGATGACCTCTAAATGTCAAAGATTGGGCATGCCCTGTTTTTCTTTCACTGGACATGGGAATGTGGAGAGGAAATGGGCCGAATTCATTAGAACTCTGTTAACATACATAGAGGTGTTTCTGAGCATTAGCATCAAGCAAACTGCTTTCTGAAACCTCCCGTTTGATTTGATTCGGAGCAAGTAACTCAGCGTGGAAAGCAGAAAACCTGCCCGTCTCGTGACTACCAAAGCCCAGACAGAAACCATGGCCTGGAGCTCTCCACCTGCCCTTTTATAACAGAAGAAAGGATGCAGAGGTTCGCTTACCTTAAAGTTGTGTGTCTTCTCATAGTTGAAGTGGTTGTCATTGTGTGTGAGGGCGGCCCTTCGGACAAGGGAGGAGATCTGTGGACAGGCAAAGAGTTTGAGAGGGGGCCAGAGGAAGGCGCCTTTGACTCCCACCTTCACCCCCAATGCCACAGCCAGCAGCTCCTGGCGTTTTCTGCCTGGCTTAGACTTCCGAACCACAGCACACTTCTTCTCATTCTCTAGCCACAGTTCCTCGGAGAACATAGTGACTGGACCCCAGATCTTTCTGGTTTCCTCTGCGGAGCCTGGGCAGTGCAGCGCCGTCAGATTTCTTGAACTGCAACTAATGTTAGGCAGCAGATTCGAGGCAGCTGCGTTCTGTCTGCAGAGGCCTGGGGCATGTGACCTGGAAGGGCCCGTTTGAGTGATGGAGAGGGCTCTGCATCTGAATAAGGAAAGGCCTGTTTTGTTCTGTGTTATTTCTTAAGGCCGAAGTGTGCCTGGAACAATAGCACACATTCATGAGCGCAGCACCCCCCAGAAGCTGTATCCAGTCAGCTCCTGAGGAATCAATGGAGGAGGCAGGGGCTGGCAGCTTTATTCCTCCTGCCACAGCGCATTGCAAAGGAGAGACCTCAAATACTTGCTAGCATATTTCTTACACACACACACACACACACACACACACACCCAACCAACCAACTCTGATCTTCAAAGCCTGAGGCTGTATCCAATTATTCTGGGGCTCTGAACCCCATTCTGGGCTGAATTCCAGTAGATTAAACCTTTAAACCCTAATGACTGTTTAATCATATAGGGGATAAAGCCTGCGTCTCTTAAAAAAAAAAAAAAATCTGCCCCAGCACTTGAAAGCTTAATTTTTATTCTTATGCTTACATTAAATTAGAACAGTCTGACCACTGACTGGGGCGTACAAGAACTGTATACAGCGTTTCAGCTCTGGGATCTACACTTACAAGTTTAAAATAAGAGAGAGGATGTCTTGCCCCAGGATACCCCCATTGACTCCCCCACCCACCACAAACAATCCTCCCATACAAAGAAGGCAGTATTCCTTAACTAAAACTAAAACACCATAGTTTTTTTCCTTTTAAATAAAACATTTTCAATGTTAATTCTGTTAGTATCCAAGCTAATGCCCTCCTGGCTCATAAAAGCATCATCTGTTTGATGGTCTCTCTCGGGACCCTGGTTTTCTGTTTCCAGGTCTCTGCATTAATAGAAGTGAGGAAATCATTATCTCTTAATGAGTACTCCTAATCTGTTGGCAAAGTTTAATGCAGCTAATGCCAGACAATAAAATCAATGCTTTTGGAACTGGAAAGCAAGAACGTGGATGGCTGGACCATGATGCAGATGGGACTGTCCGTGAATTTCATCCCATCCTCTATGTGGCCCCACATTCCAGCCCTTCCAAGCAGCCACGGGGTGAGTAACAAAACATCAATCTTTTCCTTGTGTAATTCTTTACTCCTGGCAGTTAAATTCCAACTTGGTTCAGATGTCCTGCCTCTCATTTCACCTCCTTTTAACTTCTGATAATAATAACAATCAATTTTTATGTTGGGCTTTTGAACACATTAACTTGTTAAGCCAGACAAGATTCAGAATGTGTTAAGTGCACTGACTCATTTAATCTGCAGCTCATGTGTATGTAAAATAAGGCTTTTATTTCCATTTTGCGGATGAGGAGATTAAGAGATATTTCAAGGACATGTAACTAGTTTAGGCAGCAGAGCCAGGACTAGAACCCGAAACATCTGCACCCAGCACCTGTGTTCTGAAGCCCATACCCTAGCACCGCGGTAGGCAGCGCAGTGCTGAGTTGTCCGCTGAGTCTTGCCAAATGCTTTATCTGAAATATTGGTCAAGTCTGCGCCCTCCTTACCATTCTTGTCCCGCAATAACTCAGAGCCTAGATCTTTGTCCAGTCTACCTTACACACAGCTACCCAACAGGTTTCTTAGTCCACTCCACCTTTGCTCAGAAATGTCAGTGATTCCCTCTGGCTTGACTGCATCCTTGTACTGTGGGTTTTACAATGAGCTCATCTCAACCTATCTGTCTTATCTATTTCCCTATACTCCCCACCACAAATCCTACAAAACTTCTTCTCTGACATACTCAACTTTCCACCTTGGTAGCTTGTTCGATCTTTTAGCATTTTCAAGCACCATTTCCATGTTTACATATCCACCAACCTTCACATTCTCAAATACCTCCCTCTCCAAAAAGACTTCTCCAAACTCCCCATTGGAGGCAAACACTGCTTTGGAATCCACAGTGTTTTTCTCACATTTTTCTTATTGCACTTAATCACTTTCTCTCTTAGAGTGACTTATAACAGGTCTTATAGTCTGCCATATTGAGAATCCACTGTGATACATTTTATGTCTGGTTCACTTTTTTTTTTCTCCTACAAGAGTGTCTAATAGGATTCCTTTAGTAGGCATTAAATAAGTTGTCAGAAAGCACCTATACGTGTAGGAAACCAGAATAATGGAGGAAAGTGTGCAAAAGTGGCTGCACGGAGTGGGTCTCTTGCCCCATCCATCACCACGCTTTAGCTTCCAAGGGTGTAAACCCCCAGAGGTCTGCCCTCCTGATGGTCTCCACCAGATTCCTTAGCCCTCCTTCCTGTTCCCCAACCTAGAGGACACCTGCCACAGGGACTGAGTGAAGGTCTGGCATGCCTTTGACAGTCTTCTAGTCCTTAGCCTAAAGGCAAAGAGCCAGAGAGGAAGAATAAGGGTCCCTTTGCTAAAGTTCCCAGCTAGCAAATCAAGACAGAGCTTTTGACAGCAAGTCATTCTGTGTGAACACATATTCTGTGATCCGAATTAGATTAATTATATGGCGACATGGCTTTATACTCCGAATAAAATAACTCTTTCAATGGAAAGTGGGCAAAAGGGGTCTTCTTGACCTTTTGGTGTGTGAGTGGTTGAATACAAGCTTTAACATTTTTCTCATGTCTGTGCTTTTACTCTTAACAAGTACTTTTTATTTCTATTTGTGACAGGGATTTCTTTTTCAGATATTTGTTCAATAGAATTTACCCAAACATAAGATACATTCAGGCATGTAAACAGACACTGTTCACTTAAGATGCATCTTTACAGGGAATTGTTAAGGTTGGCAGTTGAGCAAACATTATTCTGAGTAGTGTGGATGACCCCAGGTCACCCTCATATTAAAGGAAAAAGGCTTACAAAAGTCATTTGGTAAAAACTTGCCTCTTAAACAGCCCCGCTACACAGAATTCTTATCCAAGCTCCTCCAGGACCGCGGCTGGGTCTCTTGTATATCCCTACAAAGTCTAATACATGTGCTCTAATATACAGAAACAGGCTGGCCATCTTTTTCTGACAAAAATTTCTATCTGACCTATTTTCATTTATATATTTATAAGAGACAGTGCATGTGCCTACAGCCTCTTTAAATCAGGGATTGTCCAACTTCCCTGGTGATCAAGACTCCGCACTTGCGATGCAGGGGGCAGGGTTTAATCCCGTTGTCAGCCTGGGAGCCACTGAAATTTGGGGTTGGATAATTCTTTGTCGTGGGCACCGTCCTGTGCGTTGTACAATGTTTAGCAGCATCCCTGGCGCTACCACTAGATGCCAGCCGCACCCAATTGTGATATCACAAATCTCTCCAGACCGCCACATTCCTCCTCTAAGGAAAAACAGCCCCCAACTGAGAATACAGGGGTTAGATTAAAAACAAACATTTACAGCATACTTTCTCTGTGTCAGGTTTTTAATATGCTAAGCACTTTGCATGCACACATGCTCAGTTGCTCAGTCATGTCCGACTCTTCATGATCCCATGGACTGTAGCCTTCCAGGCTCCTCTGTCCATGGGATTCTCCAGACAAGAATATTGGAGTGGATTGCATTTTGTTTCTCCAGGGGATCTTCCCAACCCAGGGGTTGAAGCCACATCTCCTGCATTGGCCGGCAGATTCTTTACCACTGAGCCACCTGGGCCCTTCTAAGCACTTTGTATAAACTGGCTTAAGTTTTATAACCCTCTGAGGTAGGTACTGTTATAATTACCTCCACTTTACAGATGAGAAAATGGGAACTCAAGGTCACACAGCTGATAAGTGGTAAAGCTGAGATTAGAACCCAGGCACAATGCCTAGGTCTATGCTATTTTTTGTTCCGCAAAATCAGTTATTTTTTATTGTGATAAAATCAGCCTAACAGCAAATCTATTATTTTAACAATTTAAAAGTATAATTCAGCAATTCAGTGGCATTACATACATTCACAATGTCCTGCAAGCATTACCACTCTCTAGTTCCAGAACATTTCCATCATTCAAAATGAAACCTTTTACCCAATTAAGCAGTCACGCACCATTCCCTTCTCCCTCCGGCCTCTGGCAACCACTAATCTGCTTCGTCTATGGATCTGCCTATTCTGAATACTTTATATAAATAAAATATGCAATCTGTGGCCTTTTGTGTCCGACTTCTTACTTTTTATTGCTCAGTAGTAATCCACTGTATGCCTTACTATGGATGGTCCACATATTGTTTATCCGTTCTCCAGGGGATGTACGTGTGGGCTGTTTTCACCTTTTGGCTACTGCGACTACTGCTGCTAAGAATATTCTTGAACAGGTTTTTTGTTTGAACACCTGTGCGAATTCTTCTGGGTATAACACTAAATCTATGCTTTTAACCACCCTCTAAACTGCCTCTCATCCAAATATTGTTCACGTTTTGAAATATTCAGAGGCTAAAATGCCAGAATTACTCTCTTCCCCATAGTTAACTTGTTAACAACTCCCAGGACTGGTGTGGCCTGGTCTGGTTTCACTGAGGAGACTTTTGTGCTCACTGGGGCCTCTGCCTAAGCAGACACGACTTAAGATACTTCTGTTAGTAGGTGGGGCTATAAATAAATGGTGAAACAAGCTCACCACTTCCCTTTTCCTTGTTTATAAATAAGGGCTGGGATTCTATTTTCTGCGTATGGCCTCTCACTGCTCTTTGTCTCCGTGATGAGGATCTTGCACCCAAGGAGGCGTCAGGTAGCCAGAAGGCAGTGGAAATCTGTCAGATGAAGACAAGGAAGAATGAGGCCCTGGGCAGGAAGACAAGGGGAATGAAGCACGCTGGGGTGCATGCGCATATCACACGCTCAGGGATGGTGGGAGAAAGGGGACGCCTTTCCCTCTGCTCTGACTTTAGTAATTGAGCATCTTAGTAACAAAGGGATCCCAGATGCTCATTTAATCAAAGGCCCCTTCTCCACCTGGCTTCAGGCAGACCTGTATCTTGGCCTCTAGGGACCACAACATTCTGCCTTTTTAGTACCAATTTCTAGAAAAGTTGATTTACATAAATCTGTAGTTCTTCCATAGGCGCTGAGTAAATTTCTATGGTACATTTTAAGGAGGGCTTTTTGAAAATGTCATCCTCAGTCCCAAGACAGTCTCTCCGCACCTATTCCAATCCCAGTCCTACTCCTCCTGGGGCCACATTCACTTCCATCTCAGGTCTGAGTCCCCTTAAGGGGCTGAGAGTCTGAGCTATACCCCTGTTACAAACACTACCCTGTAGATGCAGGCATCTGCTGCCTCCTGGTAGTATATGAAATGAAGATCAGTATTACTGATACTGGTGAGGGTATCATGGGGACAGCTTGCTAATGGAATGCTTCTGTTTGTAATAAGCGGCTCATTGCTGAGGAAAAACTGTCAGTGTATCAAATGCCTCGTGTACATTGATCCAATGATTCTATTTCTAGGAATCTCTTAAGGAGGTCTTCAAACAAAGAATTAGTAGATAGATACATATCATAATAATAACAAGAAATAAGAAAAGGCTTAAACATTGAAGATGGGGTAAGGTTAAATACATTACGGTATAAACATGCAATAGAATATTAGGTAGATATTAACAAAGATGATTAAAATAACTTTTAGTGAAGAAGGGATATTCTCACCTAATATAAGTTAGATGAGAAGTAGGCTCATAAACCTAATATAGTATGACTTCAATCATGCAGAAAATACCAAAAAACACACCAAAATATCTTCAATATACCAAATATTGGCGATAAGGCAACAGTTATCTCTAAGTAGAGAAATTTCAATTCACATTTATTTTCATCTTTATTCTTTCCTGTATATTTTGAGCTTCCTACAGTGATTGTGTTCTACTTCCATTATATAAAAATACAAATTTTAAAGTACATTATAAAGACCTCAAATTTATTAGCTTTAGTGTGCACAAAAGATACATTCCTAACATCACAGATAAACTTTGAGCTCCTCTAATCCCACCTGTAGCTCTTTCTGCAGCTGGAGAGGCTGAGGATCAGAGAAGTTTAATGATCTGTGCCCCCTCCCCTATCAGAGAGCTATTCTACAACTAGATCTAGAACCAGATCCAAACTCCAGTTTCTCTTGCCTGCAACCTTTGAAAGCGAGCACTTTTTACACTTCTGGGATCCCAGGACCCCTGGAGGTCTGGTTCAAACACAAACTGCTGGGCCCCAAGCTTTCTGGCTCAGTCAGTGTGAGATCAGGCCGAAGAGTCTGCATCCCTGACAGGCTCCCAGGTGACGCTGATATTGCTGGTCCAGGGACCACACTTTGAGGATCCCTGTTTCATGCTTTCCTCTGTACCTGTGGGTCTCAACCTTACCTGATCATTAGAATCACCCAGGAAACACAAATGAACAAACAAGCCACATTCAAGCCTCACTCAGACCAATGATATCCACATTTCTGTGGATGGGCCTGGGCCTTTAAAAATCCCTCCCCCTGGGAATTGTAATGTTCTCCTACCATTGGAAACCACTGCACTAATCTGAAGCACTTCACTTCAGGGGGATTATTAGAGAAGATGGAAGTATGAATGGATTACATGCTATTGAAAACCACCCCTGCCATACCTTTTCAAACACAGAGTGTGAAAATGTTTCTATTCATGCCCACCCCACCCTCACCTCCCGTCATGCCACTTAGAACTCCACAGACTGTCAAAGGCAAAAATCCATACCATGGCCTTTACGGGCCTGTGTGGTGCCACCCTTCCAGTCTCTCCTCCCACCCTTTCTTGTGGCCACCTTAAAATATATAACCATGAATGAACAGTACGATTTTTAAATTATTACCTATGACCATCCCCCTCCCCCTCAACCAAGACTTCTAGCTTTATGAGATCAGATACTGTGTGTGCTCGGGTCACAAGCAGTGACCCCAGGGTTATACCTCAAACCTGGCACAAAGTAGGTGCTAGATAAATTTTGTGAAATGAATGTTCACAGCTATAAAATATCTTGAAGTCAAAGTACCACTGTAGAGGTTTATCATCATCAAAACCCAGCCATCCAGTCAATTTACTCTTGTGAGTCTCTGACATAACACCCAGGGGCCATGCCCTTTGGGGTTTCCTTCTCACCAAGCTAACAGATTTCTGGTATCACAAGAAGGGGTACTAGTAATAGGGGGCCTCTGCCCCAGGGTCAGGTCCTAAGAGTCACAACCAAATTCAGGACCAGAATATTGAAAGTAACATTGTATATCTGTGGTCTACATTATATGACATGGTATCTCTAATCAAGCAGACCCCTAGGGGCCTGCGACAGACATCCTGTCATCCACCTCCTCTGCCCGCCTCTTGTTGATGGAAAACCTCCAGTCTTCAAGGTGGCCCCTGAGCCACAAAACCCTGGCTGAGGAATTAACGATTGTAAGGATGTGAACATGTAAAAACAAAAATAGCAGTTGGGCCAGGAGGACTGGTAACAATTTAAATGATAAATCAGCCATATGGCAATCATAGAATCTTCAGTTCCTCCCATAAGTACATCAATAACAGTATCTAACACACATTCCTGAGTCATTTTGCAGATACTGAAGCCCCCGAATGAAAGCCGTTCACTACATGATGCCATAAGCATGTAGTCCCCAGCCTGGCTGGAGGGTAAGGACTGATCTTACTAACCCGTATGATACTGCCCTGCTACCTCACCGTCAACCAATCAGAGGACTGTGCATCAGCTGATCACATACCCTGTGACTCCCCTCCCTCCCCTTGCCTTTAAAAATGCCTCCCTGGAACCTATTGGCGAGTTTGAGCCTTTCAAGAATTAGCTGCCCTGGACTCTGGCGCCTTACAATAAATGCTGCCCTTTCCTTCACCACAACCTGGGGTCAGTAGATGGGCTTTACTGCTTGGGGGTGAATGAAAGTTTGGTTCAGTAACGTCTCTATTACATGAGGAAGGCAGAGTGGGCATTGTTATTCGCATTTTACAGATGCAAAAACCAAGGTCCTAATGGAAGTGGGAAATACGATCAGGTCTCCTGACTTTCTTCTCGAGGAAATCCCTGACCATTGCAGCCCATCAATAGTGGAAACTGCTCACGACTGACTTGGGGCTCCTTTCCTCCTCTCTGTTCCTAGAGGATTTATTACCAGCTTTTAAAATGGGGCCCTCCCCTGAGTTGTTCTACCCAGTATGCCTCCAGTGACTAGCATGAGGCCAACACTAGTTCTCATGAAAGTTTTGTTTCACAAAATAACACCCCCCCCNCCAAATAAAGTCTGACCCTGTTTCCACTGTTTCTCCATCTATTTCCCATGGAGTGATGGGACCGGATGCCATGATCTTCGTTTTCTGAATGTTGAGTTTTAAGCCAACTTTTTCACTCTCCTTTTACTTTCATCAAGAGGCTTTTGAGTTCCTCTTCACTTTCTGCCATAAGGGTGAAGTCATCTGCATATCTGAGGTTATTGATATTTCTCCCAGCAATCTTGATTCCACCTTGTGCTTCTTCCAGCCCAGCGTTTCTCATGATGTACTCTGCATAGAAGTTAAATAAGCAATTTTAAGATCCCCAGGTAATTCTATGGTCTTCAAGGTTCAGGAACTACTGGACTCCCATATTTTCTGTCTCTTGTCACAATCTCTTGGCTCACTACTAATGGTGAATTGTCCTAGAAAATGCTAGTGTTATAGATTGCCACACAAAGAAAGCCAGTTGGTACCAAATCTGGTTGAATATGGTGAGCATTATCACTTCATGACATTGCCTACATGTGGCAGAGGAGATAATGATCTGATTGTAAAAAACCAATGCAACCTACCAAGTACCCCAGAAACAGCAAAAATCGTTAAAATATTAAAATAAATACTTAAGAAGCATCCAGTGAGAAAAACTCAGCAATGACCGGGAGATATCTTAACAGCTGCCATAGGGGCTTGCTAGGTGGCTCAGACAGTAAAGAATCCGCCTGCAATGCAGGAGACCTGGGTTCCATCCCTGGGTGGGGAAGACCCCCTGGAGGAGGAAATGGCTACCCACTCCAGTATTCTTGCCGGGAGAATCCCATGAACAGAGGAGTCTGGTGGGCTATAGTCCATGGGGTCACAAAGAGTTGGACACGACTGAGCAACTAACACTTTTCACAGAGGATTTAGCTTTGTGCCTGCATGTCATAGTACCTCTGTGTTGAGGCTTAGAGCAGGCTGCCCCATGACATACCACAGTGGTATACTAATTGTTTGGGGTTAAAGTTACTGGAGAAAGAGCTGGTGAGGGAAAGACTGATATTAAACCAATAACACTCTGACCTCCCCTTCATTTCCCCAAAAAGTAGAAAATAAATGACCCATGTGAAAGGACCCCCCTATGCCAGGAGTATAGAGAGTATTCTTATTACCAGCTAAGGAATTCAAGGCTAAGAAAGCCAAATAAACAGACTCTCTTCCCTCATGAGTCTACTACCCCAAGCACAAACCCCTTTCTAAAATCTTCATAAATAATTCTGTATCTAAGAATGTTATATGAACAGACTGCTTTGATCACTTGGTCTGGGTGGGGTTAGGGCATAGGGGTAGAATTTCTATGACCTCTGTGTATATTAATGAATTTTTTCCTGTTTTATTAATTAAAAAATATTTATTTATCTAACTGTGCAGCGTGTTAGCTGGGCATGCAGGATCTTTTATTCTTTTACCAGCTGTGCTGGGTCTTCGTTGCTTCCTGGGCTTTTCTCTAGTTGTGGTGAGCAGGGGCTGCTCTTGTCACGGAGTGCAGGCCTCTCTTTGCAGCAGCTTCTCTTGTTGCAGAGCACAGGCTCAATCGTTGTGGTTGGGCATGGTTGGTCCATGGCACGCGGGATCTTCCTGGATCAGGGCTCAAACCCTTGTCCCCGGCATTGACAGGCAGATTCTTTACCACTGAGCCACCAAAGAAGTCCCTGCACGCAGGATCTCTAGTCACAGCATTTGAACTCTTAGTTGCCGCATGAGGGATCTAGTTCCCTGACCTGGGCTTTGACATGGGGCCCCTGCCTTGGGAGGGTAGAGTCTTAGCCACTGGACCACCAAGGAAGTCCCTATCTTGTTAATTTGTCTTGTGTTAATCTACAGCTAAAATAACTGAAGACAGAGAGCGAGGGCATATTTCACACTCCTCAACTTCCCTTCCCTAGGAGGAAACTAAGCTTCGGAAAGATTAAGTAACAGTGCTTAATCATATGCCAGGCACTGAGAATTTACGAGTGATTTAATAGCTACTGCTTGCTAACACTTAGATTGTGTACCAAACACATGGAACACAGCATCTAATCTTTACAACCACCATTGAGAGATGGATATAATAATGCTTATTTCCATTTCATACAAGGAAGAGCAGTTAAACGGCCCAAATCACATTTGAGTGCCTGAGCCTTGTCGAATTTGGCTCTGAAACCTACACAAGTCCATGGGCACCTCCTCAAAGCTCAGTCTGATAGATGTAATGGTCATTCCTGGGTAGCACTTTAAGAAATGGGTGAGTGCTCTTCCTGTAATCCAATCACGGTCTCCACCCATTTCCAGGCAAGAACTCTGGAGTGGGTTGCCATTTCCTTCTCCAATGCATGAAAGTGAAAAGTGAAAGTGAAGTCGCTCAGTCGTGTCCAACTCTTAGCAACCCCATCGACTGCAGCCTACCAGGCTCCTCCATCCATGGGATTTTCCAGGCAAGAGTACTGGAGTGGGTTGCCATTGCCTTCTGGCAACATTCAACAGGTTTCCTAAATGATTTCCAAATTCCCTAGAGCTGAGAGGGGCCTAGGTTCTGGAATTTTAACAACCACACCAGGTGATTCCTCTAAGGAAAATTTGGACAACACTGTTTAGGTATCTTTGGATCAACAAAGGTTTGTTTTACAGACCTCTTGAGTCGTGTGCCTGCCAACAGCCACCCCTTGGGGAAGGCACAAGCCCCAAGGGCGGCTTCTCACCGTGACCTGTGAGGAAATGAGGGAAGAAGAATGCTTCTGTCCTAATCACGTTCCTCTGTTCTGAGTTCCCTAAAATGTCTACCTTCCACCTCCACCTCCATATTTTATGGAGTTTAGGAAAGAGCTTCTTTTTTGTCATCGTTATTTTGCTTTACTCGATAAGTTGTTTTCATTTATTTATAAATTAAAAACATATAAATATTTATGTATTTGCTCTGGGCTTTCTCTAGCTGTGGTGAGTAGGGGCTGCTCTTCCTTGCAGTGTGCAGGCTTCTCACTGCTGGGTCTTCTCTTATTGTGGAGCACAGGCTCTAGCACAGGCTCCAGTAGTTCCGGTGCATGGGCTTAGCTGCTCTGAGGCCTGAGAAATCTTCCTGGGCCAAGACTGAACCCATGTATCCTGCACTGGTAGGCGGATCCTTATCCAGGGAAGTCCTGGTGAAGAGTTCCTGCATTTTTTACATCATCTTCTTCCTCGATAGGGGTAAATTCAGGCAGGTTTGGCCAAGGAATCAACTGGAACATCAGAGACTCTGCTACACCAAGAGTTGCTCCTTCCTAGGCTGTAAATGTGGACAAGGTCTCAATGGGAGACTGTAGAGTGGAAAGAGATCTCCAGAACAACCAACCCCAACAGGATGCAAAATGCAGTGTATACTATGATTACAACTCTGCTGAAATATATCTGCCGATGGACTAACACTGGAAATGAATAAGCAAAAATGAAAGCAACTGTGTGATAACAGTGGTCCTAACAGAGATGAGTTTTCTTTTGTTATTCTCTGCTTTTCAATCTTTCTGTAATGTCATTAGAGAGGGCTTCCCAGATGGCATTAAAGGTAAAGAACCTGCCTGCCAATGTAGAAGACAAAAAAAGAGGTGGGTTCAATCCCTGGACAGAGAAGACTGGCAGCTACAGCCCATAGGGTCATACAGAGTCAGACACGACTGAAGAGACTTAGCATGCATGCACACACGCATGCAAGATATATACATGGGGCTTCCCAGGTGGTGCAGCGGTAAAAGAACCCACCTGCCAATGCAGGAGACACAAGAGACATGGGTTTGATCCCTGGGTTGGGAAGATCTCCTGGAGGAGGAAATGGCAACCCACGCCACTATTCTTGCCTGAAATTTTCTATGGACAGAGGAGCCTGGCAGGATACAGTCCATGGAGTCACAAAGAGCCGGACATGACTGAGCACGCGAGCACATCATATATATATATATATGTATATATATATGTATGTATGTCTTTCCCCCTCCCCCCGATCAAGGGACTTTGAAAGAAGAAGGATTGGAATTTTACATAAAATCACTAGGAAGCTCCTCCAAGTTTGCAGGATGAGAAGCCAAGATGTAGCAGTCTCAGAGGGGATTTGCCAGTTCATGTTAGGAGTCCCTGATCTTGGACAGATCAGGAATATGACCTGAGTCCGATCCTGAGCTTTGCAGAAAAAGAAATCAGGTTTCCCCAGAATGATCATGAGGCTCTGGGAGAACTGACAGATATTGAGTATAGGAAACAGTAGAGACTACTCAGCTGTTTTTACTTTCAGTGGCGGCCAATGCTTTCTGGAGATGACAGCTTGACAGAGGATCCGGACAGCAAACTTGAGTATTCTCACCTCTGGGGAGTATCTTCAGAGTATTTCTATGCTCTCAGAGTTGAAATGACTAAATCAAGGATTCTCTTTAAATGCTTTTTTAATTCAGCTTGGATACCTTGACATGTGCTTTTAAGAAAATTAAATTCTCTGTGCCTCAGTTGTACCATCTATGAAACTGGAATAATGTGTATATGATATACCTCATAGAGTTGTAAGAAAGTATGCCAAGCCTTAGCAAATAGTAGCTGGTTGTATCAATAATAACATCTCAGTAAATAGTAACAAATGGTTATTGTAAATCTTGTGCTTATTTCAAATTGAAGCCTCTTGAAGAAAATTTGATGTTCAACCTCTCCAAAAACTTGGGCAAAACTGGGGCAGCTCAGCTTCATAAGAAATCTAGTTTACCACTCTACTTGTCCTCTTTCCTTACATGGATTTCTCCATGGCAGAGTCTCTCTTCAAAAAAAAAAAAAAAAAAAAAAATCNAGTGACTTCTTATTTTTAAAAGTTTGCTCTTTTTTTTTTTTTTTTTTGCTTTGGCCATCAGTGTACTTCCCACACATATGTCTGAAGTTCTGGGGTTGAGTAATGAGTCTGGACTGCACGTTATTTCCCTAAAGTTACAAAATATTAAAGTCAGCCTAGATGCAAAGACACCCAGCAAAATGCTGCAATCATTCATTCAACCCAGAAGGTTGGTAAGAAATCTGGTTTTTCCTTTGTTTTCACTCTCTCTGGGTCACATACATATTTTTAATGGCTGGATATTGGTTTATTAAATGTATGCTTACTACTTATTATTTCAGTATTTAAAATACACACCTGTGTGTGTGTATGTGTGTGAGTGAGAGAGAGACAGAATGCTTAAGAGAGGACAGATGATTAAGGGGCCGAGAGCTTTTCATTGTGGTCTTTCCTGTGGCATCTTGCATCTGGTTCTCCATTTCTGATCGAAAGAGAAAACACTACAAATACTGAGTTAAAAAGCCCAAATTGCTGAATGATAAAACCAGCTCAAACCAGTCAATCCTAAAGGAACTCAAGCCTAAATATTCACTGAAAGGACTGACGCTGAAGCTGAAGCTTCAATTCTTTGGCCACCTGATGCGAAGAGTTGACTCACTGGAAACGACCTGATGCTGGGAAAGATTGAGGGCAAGAGAAAGGGACGACAGAGGATGAGATGGTTGGGTGGCACTACTGACTCAACAGGCATGAGTTTGAGCAATCTCTGGGAGGTAGTGAAGGACAGAGAAGCCTAGCGTGCTAGGGTTTGTAGGGTCCTAAAGAGTCAGACATGACTTAGCAACTCAGCAACAACAACCCAAGGGGTAGCTTGTTTTATCAACACTCCTGAGCCCAGCTTGCTAGATCCTATGAACTCTGAACGTATCCCCATACTGCCCAATTTCTGTTGCTTTGCCTAAGAACTGCCTGTCAGTGTTTGTTATATTCTTTGCTTGTTTTCAGTCCTGAAAGAGGAGAAAGACAACAAAAAGATATGACTAAACTGCAAACTCATTCCCATGAAAGCAAAAGAAATGAGAGACACCAGGGTGGGGCCCTGCCATCTTTCCAGCCAAGATGCTCATTTTAAAGTGGAATAATCCTGGCTTTATTGGAATCTATCAAAGCATCAGGTATCAAGGGCTGACCTGGCTGACTCCTAAAACTCCTGGTGACCTCCAAACCTGCTGTGTCCTGAGCCTTTGATGGCACAACATGCCCAGCTGCTGCTCCAATTGTTCTCCAGGAACAGATGGCCACTCTTAATTCAAGAGACCCAAAAAGGCCAGGTCCTGCTGCCTGTCCTACAATTCATCTCCTTCATCCACAACAGGGTTCATCCCAAATTGAAGGACTGTGGGGTCTCCAAAATGGACCAAAATCACCTTGTTTGGAAGCGCATAGTCTGGTGCTTCTGGGGTTGACTGATTGTGCAACGTTAACACTGCTGTCCTTCCCACTTTTGTTTCTCCACCTGTTTTATTGAGGTTGATGTCAACAATCTTGGCTCACCAAAGCTGTTTCTTACAGTCTGCTTAGATGTAGACACACAAGATACTCCCTGTTACAGAGAAAGACCTTTCAGGTTGTGTTAAGCATTTCACACATTTTCAGGTGTAGCTGTTGGTGTTTTGGTTTTGTGCACAGTTTTTGAAAGAGGAAAAACAAAGAGGTTTATGTCAGAGAGAAGTAACCCATTTTCTTAGGCAAGAACTTTAAAACTGGGAGTCACAGTTCTCAAACGCTGAGTTTCAGAGAAGACAGCAGAGTTATTTTTGAGAGCCTGGAGCATTTGTGGGATCACATTGCTAAAACTGCCTTGCAACATTTTAGGTGACCTTTTATAAAAACTCAGACCCAAAATAGGGAATGGTTTTAAGGGAGAAGTGACTGTTACAAAGTCTCCAGCTATTTTCCTTTTGGCCCTATGTGACTCTTTTCTCTTATTTAGTATTTAATGTCCTTTTCTGTGTTGCTTCCTTCCTTCGCACCTTCCCATTTCCCACCAAGGAGGTAGGTATCGAAATGACTGACTTAGGGATTTTATTACAAAAGTCAGAGATGCTCAATTTCTGGCCATGGCACTCAACAGTAGAGAAGAACCCAAATGTATTTCTTTCCCCCTCCCTGGCACTGTTGCTCACTCAGTTGAGCCTGAGAAATCTCAGCCAGAGGCTGTCTGTTTGCAGAATTGCACTTTCTTGCCATACTGCTGTCTATAGGGTCGCACAGAGTCGGACATGACTGAAGAAACTTAACAAGGCATGGCATGGCCCTACTGCAGTCTGGCAGTTTGCAGGGCAGAGTGGGCCAGACAGTCTCAAGCTGCTTTTCTACCAGGTCCTCTGGTCAGCAGTTGGATGAGGGTGCATTTTTCCCAAAAGGGAAAAACCAAATTAAGCAGCTGTTTTCTGCATGCAAACTGTTCCATGTTATAAATGACAGAGACACCTATTAAACATTTTTTCAAAATTTCACACACACACAAAATCTCAAACCCCCTACTGTGCTTTTCACAGTGAGCAATCATCCACATACAAGAGTCTCTAGGGCCGTTCACAGCTGATCCTGCGCAATAGAATTCCTGGGGATATTTACCAACTCAGAAGTTCTGAAATATGGACTCTTGCACATTCCAGATGTGAATCTAAAATGAGTTCTGGCCTCCTGTGTGAGAGGTGAATGGGGTTTTCGAATTGTGCAGCTGAACCTCCTATCTGTGTGCTGGGAAGACCAGCCTTATGCCAAGAATATAGCCCTGGAGCCCCTTCCCAGGTGGAATGTTAGCGTATGTGTGATGATGCAGACACTTCTACCAGCCACTGGCCAGCTCTGGGAAGAGACTCTGTCATCCTAGCGTGTACATGTGCATCCTGCAGAGGGGCAGTTCAGTGTGAAATGACCACATCCAGTTTGACCTTAGCTGTATTTTAACACAATAAAAGTACTCTATCGTGTGTTTCAAATATAGTTTTTTCCTTCCTTTCTTCCCCCTCCCTTCATTCTCTCCTTTTCTCCTTCATTCTTTATTCCTCCCTCCTTTTCTTCCTTCAGCAAATATTTACTAAGTATCAATCATATATCAGGCACTGTTTTAGGTCAGTGGAAAACAGCAGCGAACAACTGACAAAAATCTCTGCACTTAGAGACTAGACAATAAATAAAACTCATTTTACATATTATTCAAGAAAGTGATAAATGTCACAAAGAAACAAGGATACAGGATAGAGAGGCATGGGGAGTGAGGATGCCATTTAAAACAGGATGGCCAGGGGAGGCTTGTTGAGAAGGTGACATTTGGGCAAAGCCTGGCAGGAGGTGACGGGTGAGCCACGTTGATACCCGGAGGAGCACTGCAGGCGGAGGGGACAGCAAATGTAAAGGCCCTGAGACAGGAGGAAGGGTGGGTTTAGGAAACAGCAAACATCAAGAGTGGCTAGAGCAGCATGCCTGAGAAGTGAGAGCCCGGCGGGAGAGAAAGGACGTCTGCTTTGACTCTGAGTGGCGTGAGCAGTCACTGCAGGGCTCTGGACGGATGTGCGGTGTGATCAGAATTACCTTTAAAAGGCATCGCTCTGACCATTGTGTGGAGGACTTAGGACGGCAAGGGTGGAGGCAGGAAGGCCAGTTTGAGGCTAGTAAGGAAATCCAGGTGAAGAGAAGACAGTGGTTCGGCCCGGGCTGGGAGCAGGGGTGGTGGCGGGTGGGGGTAGGTTTCTGGATATCGTTTCAAGGTGGAGCCCTCGGGACCAGCTGACAGGCTGGATGCGAGGTGAGAGAGAAGAAAGAGGAAGTGAGACCGTGGGACCCTTGGCAGCAGTGCTTGCACCTGGACAAACGTCTCCTTGAGCAAGAAAATACAGAGAAACCGTAAAGGGCTAAAATAACTGCATGCGTGCGCACTGGGGGCAAATTAGGGACAATGAGATACAAAAAAGGCCAAAGCCCAACTGCCACTTCTGAAGAGCCAGGAGCAAAAGCAGGGCAATGGCCTCCCGCACACAGCGCCACCAAAGGCATGGGCAAACCACCTAAGCTAGCCCCCTGGAAACACGCCTACCCTCACCCCATACAAAGGACCAGCTTGCCCCCTTGCCCTCAGGGAGCAACCCAGCAAGGCAACCTGCTGAAGCTTCTCACTCCCCTCTGACACAGCAGGGGCCCGAGTAAAGCCTTGCCTGAATTTCCTGTCTGCCCTCTGATGAGTTTCTGTTGATGCAGGAGACCAAGAACCCTGGTCAGTAACAGAAGGGCTCCGGGAGAGTGGCACAGTTCCGGCCTGGAGCAACCAGAGATGAAGCTTCCATTACGAGACGAAGACTATGAAAGAGGTAGAGTGCAGGGGAAAGGCAGAACTCGGTGTGGGATGCAGGAACTCTGAGTAGGCGGCTGGACATATAGACTTGGGTTCCAGGGAGAGGTGGGTGCTGGAGACACACCCTGAGAGTTATTGTAATTAGATGGATTTACAGCAAGAGTGCAAGTGGAGACAGAGGACAGCAGAGGCCCCAGGGCCGAGCCCTGGGCTACCTGAATAATTATGAGGCCAGGAAATTGAGACAGAACTAGGCAAAGAGAAAGAGGAGGCAAATTTGATATCCTGAAAGCCTGAGAAAAGATGACCGATTGGGGCCAGTGCCCCTGACAGGTCGGTTGTGATGGAGACCGAGAAAGGACCAAGGATTCAGCAGCTTTTAGGCAAGCGAGTGATCCCCTTGACAGCAGCTGTTTCTGGGGAGTGGTGGGGAGACCTGACTGCAGACACTTTAGACCAAGAAGGAAGAGGAGAGTATTGGGAGCAGAGATGGTTGTTGAGCCAGGGCTGGAGAACTGGGGAGCAAGGGGGAGCTGACCAAAGGGCCGGGAGAGGCGGGGTCCAGACCGAATGCCTTTTCTTTTAAGAAGGGAAGAAAGCCACTGGGATTTCCTTTTCCATCATAAAACCACAGCCTGTGCAATGAAGATTCTGACTCCAATTTGGGGATTTGAGTGTCAGTCAGAAGGCCTCGTGCCATCTCCCTTGGTGCCACTGGGGATTCAAAACCACAGGAGCCTCTGTGGGTGGGGCTACCTCCTCCAGCCCCACCCCATGCACCATAAACCCCTAAGCCAGCTATCCCTCCCAGCTCTCTCAGGCCATTTCCAGACCTGCTCTCCCCAGAAAGCCTTACTTTGTGTGAGTAAAAAACTTCATATCCTCTTGGATGGGCATGTGGTACCACTGGTCTCTGCTGTTGCTGCTGCTAAGTCGCTTCAGTCATGTCCGACTCTGCGCGACCCCATAGACAGCAGCCCACCAGGCTCCCCCGTCCCTGGGATTCTCCAAGCAAGAACACTGGAGTGGGTTGCCATTTCCTTCTCCAACCATTGGTCTCTACATCAAGCCAAATTTTGGGTGGGGGAGGGTCCGTCCACCTCTGTGAAGTGAATGTAACAGCTGTTGAGAACTGAAAAGCACCTTTGATGTGACCCATGACCCTGACCTTCCACCTGCCACTTCCCACTCTTCCATATCTGTTCAGGGCCCAGAACCCAGGACCATTCTTTGAACTCATAATGTTCTTTTGTTGAAGCCATGCTTCTGTGTGCATGCTCACTGCTGCTTAAAACTTAACAGATGTATTCAATTCACATCAGCAACTAAATAGAGAAATATAACCCTAACAATTATTGCACACATTGCACCAGCCAAATTAACTCATTTACTCTGTGTGAGAGCTGTGTGACACAGACACGATTACCTCCGTTTTATAGATGAGGAAACTGAAGCTAAGAGGGCTTTCACTGCTCAAGCTCGCAGAACTAACACGTGGGATTTAAACACAGGATCAGTTCCTTCTATAGGTCATTGTTGTTGTTTTTCATTTGCTAACTTGTGTCCAGCTCTTCATGACCCCACAGACTGCAGCAGGCCAGGCTTCCCTGTCCCTCACTATCTCCCTGAATTTGCTCAGACTCATGTCCATCGAATCAGTGATGCCATCCAATCATCTCAACCTCTCCTCCTGCCTTCAGTTTTTCCCACCATCAGGGTCTTTTCCAATGAGTCGGCCCTTTACATCAGGTGGCCAAAGTATTGGAGCTTCAGCATCAATCCTTCCAACGAATATTCAGGAATGATTTCGTTGAGGACTGACTGGATTTATCTTCTTGCAGTCCAAGTGACTCTCAAGAGTCTTCTCTTTAATATGCTTTAAGATTCTGCAATTCAATTTCTAAGAATCTATCTTAAGAAAATGATCCTAAATAAAAAAGACATTCATGACAGCATTATTTCTCATATTAAATTGGAATGTATTGTGTATGTCCTAACCTTAGGAAATAACTAAATATGAGGCTCACGCAATAATCAAAAATGATGTTTGTAAGGACTGCACAGCAACATGATTGTAAGATACTACCTTAATAAAGCAGCACACAAAATTACAAATGTACTATGCTTACAAGTATATTTTAAAATTCCAATGCATAGGAAATCACTGTAAGAAAACAGCCCCATGACTATATGTTCTGTATCTTTCAGAATTTCTTGAATTAATTACCTTTATAATTGGAATAAATTTAAAAAAAAAAAAAAAGGAAATGCTTTCCACAGAGAAACAAAACCTTCTCTTCCCTCAGTCTGCATCAGTTTTGTTTTGTACTAGGAGGGCTTTACCTTAAAGGGGAAATTAGGTAAGTTTTAAACATAACTAGAAATCAAATCTAAAATATTAGAGTTTTCTGTGGTCTATAATATATTTAAAGAAACTTAGACGTGCAAAACAAATGGTTAAGTAACATTATTAGAAAAGAAAACTCTTATTCTAGCAGGCATTAAGAAAGGATGTGCCTTCTTTGGGGCTTAATACCTTCCATTTTATGGCATCACCTTTGGAAATTTTATTTATTTTTAATTGGAGGATAACTGCTTTACAATATTGATTGGTTTCTGCCATATATCAACACGAATCAGCTGTAGGAATACACATTTCCCCTCCCTCTTTTACCTCCCTCCCACCTCCCACCCCTCTAGGTTATTACAGAGCCCCAGGTTTGAGCTCCCTGTGTCATACAGCAGGCATCTCTTGATATAAATTAAAATCTTTCCAAAATGCAAGACAAAATACTATTTCTGTAAAAACATGATTTAGGTTAAACCTCTGAAGAGCCAAGAGAAATCTCTCAAGCCAAAAGAAATTTTTCAAATAAAAATAGTTTATATCATAAATATTATTTTTTGTAAAAGTCAGGAGTTAAAAGAAGAAGGAATAGATGCCAAGGTTGTATGGCACAGATTTTTCTCTAAATGAACTTACTCAAATCCAGAAAATTACATCCTAACATGTATAATATACCTATGAGACTTTAGTTTTTATAATATTTCAGTAACGATTTGGAAACAAGGAGCTTATATTTTAAATAATTAAAATGTTTTCTAGTTTAATTTTTTTTCACTTCAGTCTTCTAATTATAAAAATGAAACATGGTACTGTCTTTAATTTCTATCAACAACAAAGGTTTCTAGTCATCTCCTAAAACGTTGTGTAAGAAACTAACACAGTAACTGGCCTTGTGCTATTTCAGTTGAAAATGCTTTGTGCTTACAAACCCCTTGGTCATAGAAATGGCAATCATACTCTAGAAATGGAGAAGGCTTTTTGTCTGCCAAGAATTCCTTATTCAGAATAAGTCTCTGGAGCTAAGTTGTTTGTGTTCAAATCCTGCTTCAACACTTCTCAGCTGGGAGACCTCATGCCAAGTTACTTAACCATTGTGCCTCTTTCCCTCAAAAGTGAAGTGTGGATAATAACAAATAGCTCTTCACAGATGACTAAATGTATAATTTAAGTTGTGAGTTGTAAATTGCTAAGATCCATGCCTGGCGTCATTTTATATGCATGTATGCATACATGATTTAATGACAAAATTAACTTTAACGATTATGCAGGTGATGCTTTCAGAGTAAGGCCTAATCTTAGGAAGGGTGTTGACAATAGAGTTTAACTAAGACTGCCTTTACTTGACGTGGTATGGAGAAAAAAAATCTTTTCTGACCTGCCACAATTTAAAACCACATGGTCATTTAAATTCAAGCAGATTCAATAGAGAGTTAAGCATAAAGTTTACGTATATTGGCCACAGATGGTAGTTGACGCATATGGTGGAACACACAGGGGATTTATATTTACACACTGAGTGAGTGGGTGAAAGTCATTCAGTTGTGTCCAACTCTTTGTGACCTCAAGGATTATACAGTCCATGAAATTCTCCAGGCCAGACTGGAGTGAGTAGTCTTCCCCTTCTCTAGGGGATCTTCCCAACCCAGAGATCAAACCCAAGTCTCCCACATTGCAGGTGGATCAGCTGAGCCACAAGGGAAGACGACATTTACACACTGAAAATGTGTAAATGCTGCAAAAGTAGGTTTGCCTCCTGAAATATCTTGATGATATCAGGAGGAACAAATGTAAGAGGGGTGTGTTTTAGGATATGAATTTACAAAGAAACAAACAGAATGAAGGAAGAAACTGGAGCTTCTATTGACCTTGGCAAAGGAGAAGCCCCAGCAAGATGGTAGAAGGGGCAAAATCGCATTTAGAATCAAACCCCATACCCACTACAGAAACTTTGTGTGCACCAGGACCTTGAGACCCCACAGAGTCTGAGACAGAACTGTGTTTGGGTATCTCCTGAGGAGGTAGGGCTCAGCAGTGGACTGCCACAGGAACAGGGGCTCTGGGTACAGTAGACCTGGGTATGGCATAAGCCCTCTTGGAGGAGGTCACCATTAACCCACCATAGAACCACCAGAACTTACACAGGACTGGAGAAACAGACTCTTGGAGGGCACAAACAGAACCTCGTGTGCACCAGGACCCAGGAGAAAGGAGCAGGGACCCCACATGAGACTGACCCAGACTTGCCCGTGAGTGTCCAGGAGTCTTTGGCAGAGGCATGGGTTGGCGCTGGCCTGCTGCAGGGTTGGAGGCACTGAGTGTAGCAGTGCCTGCAGGGGACCTTTTAAAGGAGGTGCCATTATCTTCACTACCTCCACCATAGTTTGGCCTCAGGTCAAATAGCAGGGAGGAACAGCCCCACCCTTCAACAGAAAACTGGATTAAAGATTTACTGACCATGGCCCTGCCCATCCAAATAAGACCCAGTTTCCCCCTCAGTCAGTCTCTTCCATCAGGAAGCTTCCATAAGCCTCTTATCTTTATTAAAAGGCTGCTGCTGCTAAGTCACTTCAGTCATGTCACTCTGTGCTACCCCATAGATGGCAGCCCACCAGGCTCCCCCATCCCTGGGATTCTCCAGGCAAGAACACTGGAGTGGGTTGCCATTTCCTTCTCCAATGCATGAAAGTGAAAAGTGAAAGTGAAGTTGCTCAGTTGTGTCCAACTCTCAGTGATCCCATGGACTGCAGCCTACCAGGCTCCTCTGTTCATGGGATTTTCCAGGCAAGAGTACTGGAGTGGGGTGCTATTGCCTTCTCCGCTATCAAAGGGCAGACAGACTGAAAACCACAATCACAGAAAACTAACCAATCTGATCACATAGACCACAGCCTTGTCTAACTCAGTGAAACTAAGAGCCATGCCATGTAGGGCCATTATATCTACTACTGTGGGCAAGAATCCCTTAGAAGAAATGGAACAGCCATCATAATCAACAAAAGAGTCTGAAATGCAGTACTTGGATGCAATCTCAAAAATGAAAGAATGATCTCTCTTCATTTCCAAGGCAAACCATTCAATATCACAGTAATCTAAGTCTATGCCCCAACCAATAATGCTGAAGAAGTTGAAGTTGAATGGTTCTATGAAGATCTACAAGACCTTCTAGAACTAACACCCAAAATAGATGTCCTTTTCATTATAGGGGACTGGAATGCAAAAGTAGGTAGTCAAGAAATATCTGGAGTAACAGGCAAATATGGCCTTGGAGTAACAGGCAAATATGGCTTTGGAGTACAGAATGAAGCAGGGCAAAGACTAATAGAGTTTTGCCAAGAGAATGCACTGGTCATAGCAAACACCCTCTTCCAATGACAGAAGACTCTACACATGGACATCACCAGATGGTCAATACTGAAATCAGATTGATTATATTCTTTGCAGCCAAAGATGGAGAAGCTCTATACAGTCAGCAAAAATAAGACTGGGAGCTGACTGTGGCTCAGATCATTAACTCCTTATTGTCCAATTCAGACTTAAATTGAAGAAAGTAGGGAAAACCGCTAGACCATTCAGGTACGACCTAAATCAAATCCCTTATGATTATACAGTGGAAATGAGAAATAGATGCAAGGGATTAGATCTGATAGACAGAGTGCCTGATTAATTATGGACGGACGTTTGTGACACTGTACAGGAGACAGGNAAGAAAGGCAATGCCAAAGAATGCTCAAACTACTGCACAATTGCACTCATCTCCCACGCTAGTAAAGTAATGTTCAAAATTCCCCAAGCCAGGCTTCAACAGTATATGAACTATGAATTTCCAGATGTTCAAGCTGGTTTTACAAAAGGTAGCGGAACCAGAGATCAAATCGCCAACATCCGTTGGATCATCGAAGAAACAAGAGAATTCCCGAAAAACATCTATTTCTGCTTTATTAACTATGCCAACCAAACCTTTGACTGTGTGGATCACAATAAACTGTGGAGAATTCTTCAAGAGATGGGAATACCAGACCAACTCAACTGCCTCCTGAGAAATCTGTATGCAGTTCAAGAAGCAACAGTTAGAACTAGACATGGAACAACAGACTGGTTCCAAATTGGGAAAGGAGTACGTCAAGGCTGTATATTTGTTACCCTGCTTATTTAACTTATATGCAGAATACATCATAAGAAATGCCGGGCTGGATGAAGCACAAGCTGGAATCAAGATTGCCAGGAGAAATATCAATAACCTCAGATATTCAGATGACACCACACTTATGGGAGAAAGCAAAGAATTAAAGAGCCTCTTGATGAAAGTGAAAGAGGAAAGTGAATACTCAACATTCAGAAAACTAAGATCATGGCATCTGGTTCTACCACATCATGGCAAATAGATGGGGAAACAATGGAAACAGTGAGAGACTTTAGAATTTTGGGCTCCAAAATCAGTGCAGATGATGGCTGGAGCTGTGAAATTAAAAGATGCTTACTCCTTGGAAGAAAGCTATGAGCAATCTAGACAGAAGAGTCGGCNTGGCAAATAGATGGGGAAACAATGGAAACAGTGAGAGACTTTAGAATTTTGGGCTCCAAAATCAGTGCAGATGATGGCTGGAGCTGTGAAATTAAAAGATGCTTACTCCTTGGAAGAAAGCTATGAGCAATCTAGACAGCAGAGTCGGCTAAAAAGCAGAGACATTACTTTGCCAACAAAGGTCTGTCTAGTCAAAGCTATGGTTTTTCCATTAGTCATGTGGATATGAGAGTTGGACTATAAAGAAAGCTGAGCACCAAAGAATTGATGCTTTTGAACTGTGGTGTAGGAGAAGACTCGAGAGTCCCTTGGACAGCAAGGATATCCAACCGGTTCATCCTAATGGAAACCAGTCCTGGATACTCATTGAAAGGAATGATGCTGAAGCTCCAAATCTTTGGTCACCTGATGCGAAGAACTGACTCATTTGAAAAGATCCTGATGTTGGGAAAGATTGAAGGTGGGAGGAGAAGGGGACAAGAGAGGATGAGATGGTAGGATGGCATCACTGACTCAATAGACATGAGTTTGAGTATGCTCTTGGAGTTGGTGATGGATGGGGAGGCCTGGTGTCCATTGGGTTGCAAAAAGTCAGACATGACTGAGTGACTGAACTGAACTGAACTTATTGACCTCAGGGATTAAAATATGGCTGGTCACTTTGGTCCTGGGCACTCAGAAAGAGGCTTTCAGGCTCTTGGGGAATGAGGTGAGCACCATAGGGAGTGGAGGTGGTTCTTTCCCTTCCAAGTGGAGAGTCATTCAGTGCAATATGAGGCAAAGTAAGCCCAGGATGACTGGCCATAGCTGATGGCTTGAAGTGTACTGCAGGGTGTCGGTTCCTGGTGGGTAGGGCAGGAAGCAGCACTTCTAGGGGCTCACTCCAAGGTCTGTACACCAGCAAAAATGGGACACAGTGTCGCTATGGGTTCCTGTGGGTCCCTTAAAGCTGCTATGATGACTTACTGGACAGAGCCCAGGGTGTCATCCGAACCCCAGCATTCCACATCTTACCTCTCAGCTCACTGGTGCCAGTTAGTCTGAAGTCCCAAGATCTCTGGGCTCTGACGCAAGGTCCGGGCATCCACCCACCTTGTTTTCAGAGCTCCTTGATGGATAAGAAACAGCATCTTAGCCCCAGACAACATGTCCTAAATGATCTGAATCCACAGGAATCTGCCAACTTATCTGCTGCCCTGAATTCTTCCAGAAAATCATGGTACTTTGGCAAAACAAAACAACTGGCTGGCAAGGTCAGAAGGAGAAGGAGTGCATGTGCAGAGAAGGTGGAAGCTTGGGGGCTGTCACTGTGCTGGGCACCCTTGCTGGGTTACCAACCAGCACTCTGGGCTCAACTGCTTGGCCTTGGCATTTTAACATCGGTTCTGCCACTGAAATACGAAGGTCTCCTGCCATTGGTCCCACAGAAAGCTGGTGCCAAGGGTTTTTCTCTCAAAACTGACATCATCCAAGGTGAGCAATGAATTTAGGAAAGGAGGGAGAGTTTTTTTGTCACCATGTTGCCAGCACATTCCAGGTAGGAAGGGAGGTTAGAGATCTAATTCTTCCTTCACACACACACACAAAAACGAACAATACATGTCTATAAAAATGAGGCACAAAGGGTGATGAAATGGGTTGGTAAGAATTCCTGCTGTTGGGTCCTACCTAGGGTTCAGTTCCTAAGAATTGGGCCTGTAGTATTTTAACAATGGCCGTAAAACTCCTATGAAAAACAAAACATTCTCCCTATCAAGATATGGGCTGGATGTCCCCTTCCAGCAAAGCTGGATGGACTTGTATCTACTTCAAGTGGTAGAATATATGATGGTAACATGGTATGATTCCTGAAGCTGGGTCATAAAAGGCAATGTGGCTTCTGCCTTGTCCATGGAAACCCATACACTGGAGCTGTGAGCTGTCTTAGAAGAAGTTCAGCTATGCTGAGGCTGCCAAGTTCGAAGGAAACATATTCTGTGGAGAGGACTCATGGAGACACGGATTTACAGTCCTGCTAAGTCCAGTGTTCAAGTCATTTCAACCCAGGGGCCACACATGTGAAGAGAGGTGCTTCCTGACAATTCCAGTCCCCAATCATCACACTCTCCCTGGCCTTTGACCCTTCCCCAACGTGAAGCCAGACGGCATGGAGTAGAGGATCCCCCCATACCCTGTTCTAGTCCTGATCCACTGAACCTGTAAATATAACACAACACATAATTTACACAATTAAGTTTTAAAATGGTTTGTTTCCCAGCAATAGTATCCAAAACAAGGTTTTGGTAACATGGCCTGTGAAAGTCCCTTCCACTCCCAAAGTGAATAAGCCAAGGTCCCAGGGGGCCAAGCACATCTGTTTATTCATGTTCATGCCAAATCAGCAAGTCTTCTTTAAAGGATTAATGCTCAGCAGTATTACAAATGGTGGTAGCTTTTATTCAGAATGCATTTATATTTTAGTTTCTCCGCACAAAAAATCATATGTGCAACACTGGTCATATTTTTTCCATTATGAGAAAAATACTATTTAAAGGACAGGTATCAAAATAGGTTAAATGAGTAGGAATTTATAGACACAACTGTTTTAGTGTTTATGCGACAGGACAATATAAATATGTAATTAAAATTTATTATGTCAGACACTGCTCCAGACACGTTATATCCCCCCTCTCCTATCCACCCCAGAGAAAGCAACCCACTCCAGTACTCTTGCCTGGGAAATCCCACAGATGGAGGAGCCTGGTAGGCTACTGTCCATGGGGTCGCAAAGAGTCAGATATGACTGAGTGACTTTGGCAACTCATTCCAGTATTCTTGCCTGGAGAATCCCAGGGGCGGGAGCCTGGTGGGCTGCCATCTATGGGGTCACACAGAGTCGGACACGACAGATGTGACTTAGCAGCAGCAGCCTATCCACCCATGCACTCATCCATATATTCATCCTGCCAGCCAGCCAGCCAACCAACCAATGAACCAACAAACCAAACAACTAACATCATCAAGCTGGGTTGTTAGATAATACATATGAAGGCAGCAGTGCAAGGCATGGCATATAATGGGTACAACAATAAATATTGCCTGGATCTGAATTTGCCCTCAAATTTGTATTGTTACAAAGGGGTGAAGTGTAGCTTGGAGGAAGTAGAGCCTATCACCAAAATCTATTCTGAGGATGTGTGGGGCATGGGCTCCAGGAACTGCCTGGCTAATAATGCAGTGGTTCCCAAACTTATCCAGATGTCTATTTGCCACCCCAGATCAATTAAATCAGAATGGAGGAAGAAGCCAGGTATCAATAGTTTTTCAAGATACCCAGGTGATTCCAATATGCATGAGCCAGAGAAATTTCACTTCAAAAGAACGCTAAGGATCGTGGTGAGATTGTGGCTGCTGGTTTAAAAGAAGGACAGCTGTGCTCTGTCTTAGTGACACAGAGGAGAAGGTAGAGGATGTTGATGGGGATGCAGATGTTGATGTTTGGATGCAGATGGATTGGTTGATCGTGTTTTATGTGTTGATGGCTCCTCTCCCTCCTCCTCTATGTTCCTCTGCTCTTGGCCTCTTCCTCTTGCTGCTGCCTGGTTTCTACTGAGAGCAGTAAATGCATGGTACATACAAGCTTCTAGAGGCTTCTCCTACACCACTCGTGAGTTTGCTGGTGGTGTGTTCTTGCTTTTCTTGATACCTGGGAGTCTGGAAGGGTGACAGGCAGGGGAGGAGGGTGGGATGGAACCCTCCTAAGCTGCAGGCTGATGTCACACCTGGCCAGTGAGTGTGCACAGCTATCCCAGCAGAGGTTCCCACTTGCTGCTGTGGGCTGCTCTGTGAGGCTGGGTCAGCTCCTGCAATTGGCTGCCTGACCTCGGAAAGGAATTCTTTGTTTCTTTTCCCACTGCATCCTTAGATTTTTTTTTTTTTTTCTTTCCCAAGGCAACTAGGGCCTCTCTGGCTAGTCCATGGAGATCTCACCTGGTGAAGAACTGGGAAGAGAGATGAGCTGGACAAGTTTGATCTGTGAGGGGAGGAGGATTAGTCAGGATGATCTCACCCTGACTTCTCTAGGGCTTCTCAGTGGAAAAAGAAAAATTCCAGATTATACGGGAAACCAGATAAGGTGAAGGAGAGTGAGAGAAAGAGAATTAGTGCCACGTGAAAAAGAAGCTAGGATTAAAAACACAGGAGGAAGCAATATGACAATTCTTCCCCTAACCCTGCAAGTCTTTGAAAAGATAGCTGAGAATAAATTTTTAAAAATAATTAAAATGTGTGAATGTGAGCCCTTGACAGCCTTCAGAGGGGGAGATTTGTAACCCCAGATCTTCCATGCTCCTGGCAAGGCGCACGGCTACAGGAGAGACGGAGGACTTCTGAGAAAACTTGAGACTACATGAAAGAGAACAAGAAACTGGTCTCTCCTAGTATTAGTGTAACTTAATTCAAAACCAGGGGAGACTGTTTGTGAAAGAATCACTGACAAATTCAAGGCAACAGAGTTCTTAACTGGTTTAATTTCACCAATGTGTCTTCCGGGCATTACATCTGTCGGTTCCTGAAATCTGATACTTCATCACACCCTTGGATCATTACACAAAGAACTCTGCTGCTGAGATAGGCAAACGGCAAAGCCAAAGCAAATGTCTTATCTTCTTAGGTGTTTTTGCCACACTGAAAGCACATCCTTTCTAATATCCAACTGATTGAGGGAAACTAAGAATTTTGATCAGAGACATATGATAAATATTTTGATTTGATTAAAAATTCTCCTGCTCATTACACGTGCACTTGTATTTTGCATGTCTCATTTTTTTTTTTGTTGCAATTGCTGTCATCTTGGCTAAATCATCTGATGTATTTGGGCCTTGGTTTTCTCTCTGCCCAAGTGAGGTCTCAGTCAGGACCACTTTCCACCTTCAAATGTTCAATAAACCTTAACTCCCAGCTGTAGGTATACAGATGCTCTTGTGAAGTTAGAAGCTGGGGATGGTGGTAAGCCAACTAACCAGGATAATTATATGATATTGGAGTCATGGGAGAACAGAGATGGGACAGCTAACATTAGAATTCTAGGTCTATTTGTAATGTGTGTGTGTGTGTGTGTGTGTGTGTATTACACAGCTCCCATGGCATTCTTTTAGTAAACCAATTATTTGTGTAACTTGGCTCACAGTTTAAAAACTCAAATAGAACTAATACATCCCACTACTTCTAGAATTTTCACCATTTGAAAATAAAGGGAGATTTAGGCTTCAATTATGGGCTTCCCTGGTGGCTCAGATAGTAAAGAATCTGTCTGCAATGCAGGAGACACGGATTCAATCTCTGGGTTGGGAAGATCCCCTGGAGAAGGCAGTGGCTATGCACTCCGGTATTCTTGCCTGGAGAAGCCCATGAACAGATGAGCCTGGCAGGCTACAGTCCATGGGGTCACAAAGAGTCAGACACGACTGAGCAACTAACACTTTCACATTTATGCTTCAATTATGTAACAAATACCTCTGAATCACAAATTACTGTATCTGCATTCCATTAGAAAAGTTTGAAATTAAGCACTACTGCTTTTGTGACATATAATAATGGGGACCTGGTCTCTGAAAGATTAACAAGGGATCTATGAATATACGATATTAAAATTGTTAAAAAAAAAAAGAGTAGGCAATTGAAATTGTGGCACTACTACTATTTGTAAACTTTAGATAGAGCAATGTAAGATTTTTTAAAATACGTGCTAATTCATAAACAGAGACTATGAGTCACAGACAAGCAGTGCATGAGAATGACGCCGGCACTGAGCGAAACTGGGTCCCGGCACAGTTGCACAATTCATCAACGTCAGGGTGTCTGCTCCCCGGGCCACCCAGGGCCACCCAGCTGACTTCCCAGCACCAAACTGGAACCATGTACCCATTGTGTCAGGATGTCAAAGCACTTCAAAAGCTGGCCCTTTCCACACTTGGTTTCTCCTTATAATTACTTCTTATGTGTCCCTCCGGATACTCATTTAAATGCTAAATAAAGGGAGAGAGTTCTCCAAGGCGAGCGACTCTCCTTGTAACCTGATGCTACCTCAGAGTGAAAATTAAAATCAATTACACTCCAAGTAAGTATAATTATAGTCACTTAATGAGAGGGAATATGAAATGCTCGTCTTCTGGGAAACAACTGTACCCTGTGAGGTGAATGAGTGTGACATGCAGCGCTTGGCGGCTGTCAGATTAGCTCTAGGGCTCAGTTCTGAGGTGGGCCAGGGTGGGGTCTGGAGGGGTGCGAGATGCCTGGAGAAGGGTGACAGGCCTGTTGCAGCTCAGTCTCAAAGACAGAGGCTGTTGTTGGCATGGTGTGCATGGCAGCTCTGGGTGTGCGTGCATGTTGTGTGTGTGTGTGTGTGTGTGTGTGGTGTGCACACGTGCACAGGACCTGACTAGAGGACACTGCTTTGACTGAGGCTGGGGCAGGACAACCTGGAGGAGGCCCAAGCCAGCCTGGGAAGCGCTCTGCCAGTGACGCTGGCTGCGGCTGCAGCTTAGCTGGACGTCTTGGAGCCCAGGGTCACAGCTCATGTTCTTGAGTCAGACCACGGCTAGTTCCAGGATCCTATGTGGCTATCCCACAGCCCAGGATAACCAAATAACGGCTAGAGCTGGAAGCATTCAGATGTGTCCATAATACGCCAGAACTCTGCTACATATTCTGGAACAAGAGGTACAAGAGGTCTACCAGTGCCTCTCTGGGTGACCGTGGCCTCAGCCAGTCAGGAGGGGTTCTGGGCGGACTCCCCTAGAACCTTCCAGTTCCCTGAGATTCTGGAGAATTGGTGCAGGTGGTGGAGTGCCCTCTATGGCCTGCTGGCTACACTGGACTTGAGTCTGCACTCCCCACCCGGCTCTTGTCTGCATTCCTGAAACGGTCTGACCAGTGCTTCTCAGAAGTCTCCTGCAGACTGCTTGAGTAGTGTACTTCCAGGAATGTTTGTAACTCACAGATCTCTGCCCTGCCGCCCTTAAAAATGGGAGTAAGAGGGCAGAAAGGCAGGAATCTCCCTCTTAAACAAGCATGCTTTAGTGACTCTCCTGAGCAGCAAGGCAGAGACATGTTGCCCTGAGGCATACACAGTCATCTGCTAACTCGGGGCATTAAAAGACTTCACTTTCCTCGGAGCTTGCTTTCAGTCCAGAATGGTCCAGAATGCTCCTCCCTCTCTCCCTCTATTCCTCTCGCCTCACTCTCTCTCTTTGGTATCAACCATGGGTTAGGCCAGGCATTATAGTGGGTTCAGAAAACTAAAAGTAAGACATGGGTCTTGACTTTGAGGGGCAAATATTCAGTCTGGCTGAGGAGACAGACAGCTGAACAAATAATCACAAAGCACTGTGATATGAGCCATAGTAAAGTAGACACAAAATGTTCCAGGAACAGAGTAGAAGCAATATAAATCTATTGCTAGGTAGGCTGGGGAAGTATTCAAGCTTAGATTAAGGTCAGAAAAGTCTTTAAACAAGAAATGACATTGAAATGGACCCTGAAGGTGAAGCAGGAATTTGTTAGATTGAGGAAGAAGAAAAAGGCATTTGAAGTATATGACCCAAAGAATCATACAAGCTTGAGATATGTTTGGGAGCAAGTCTGGCCTGGTCCCCAGTCAGTCATGATTATGCAGAGTTATTATGATTGGTTTTGATTCTACCTTGAGACTTGTAGAATGGACTCATTCTCCCCAAAGACTCTACTCAGCTACCTCAAAGTTTGGTTGAGATGGGAAAATGCTTGGTGTTCTGGTTCTAAATACATGGCTGCCATTGATGTGTGGCAGAAAGTGAAGAGGAACTAAAAAGCCTCTTGATGAAAGTGAAAGAGGAGAGTGAAAAAGTTGGCTTAAAGCTCAACATTCAGAAAACAAAGATCATGGCATCGTGGCAAATAGATGGGGAAACAGTGGAAACAGTGTCAGACTTTATTTTTTTAGGCTCCAAAATCACTGCAGATGGTGACTGCAGCCATGAAATTAAGACATTTACTCCTTGGAAGGAAAGTTAAGACCAACCTAGATAGCATATTCAAAAGCAGAGACATTACTTTGCCAACTAAGGTCCGTCTAGTCAAGGCTATGGTTTTTCCAGTGGTCATGTATGGATGTGAGAGTTGGACTGTGAAGAAAGCTGAGTGCCAAAGAATTGATGCTTTTGAACTGTGGTATTGGAGAAGACTCTTGAGAGTCCCTTGGACTGCAAGGAGATCAGTCCTGGGTGTTCTTTGGAAGGAATGATGCTGAAGCTGAAACTCCAGTACTTTGGCCACCTCATGCGGAGAGTTGACTCATTGGAAAAGACTCTGATGCTGGGAGGAATTGGGGGCAGGAGGAGAAGGGGACGACAGAGGATGAGATGGCTGGATGGTATCACTGACTTGATGGACGTGAGTCTGAGTGAACTCTGGGAGTTGGTGATGGACAGGGAGGCCTGGCGTGCTGCGATTCATGGGGTCGCAAAGAGTCAGATATGACTGACTGAACTGAACTGAACTGAGCTGATGTCTTTAAGGTGGGGTGAGCTGGGAAGTGGGCAGCACAAGGATAGGGAGCCCATGCAAACTGGTTCCAGTTGGGGCTGGTGATGAACCGCAGCCTTCCGATAAGGTGCCAGGTTATTCTCTGCTCTCCCAGGGTAAAATGCATTGTTTGAATCAAATAGCTATCAAGCAACACCTGACACCCCTCCCTACCCCCTGGTCCCTGCCACTTGCTCACCACAGGCATGGTCGAGCTGAATGTCTTGACCTTTTAAGAACAATACTTGTAAGATGGATGTAGACTAGGAACAATGGAACACATTCAAAAACCGGCATCCCACAGTCCTGCAGTGGTGGGGAAAACCACACAGAGACATTAAATAGGGAGTCAGGAAACCTGGGCTTTGGTTCCGGGTCTGCCACCAGTTGGCTGAGTGACCTCCGGCACAGCTTTTACATTTCTGAGCGTCTTCAACTGTCAAGTGACTAGATAATCTCCAAGACGACATCTAGCTTTACATGTATGATACTGCCATATTATTTTTTCATAACTGCAGTATCTGGTTGGCATTATTATTACTATTACTAATTTTGCATTACTAGCAAATTGGGAATTCGTACAAGACAATCCTGGGACATTAGGAAGACAGTCATTATCTTGCTGCTTATTGTACTGTGAAATTATAGCATATTTTAATATTTTTAGNGCAGTATCTGGTTGGCATTATTATTACTATTACTAATTTTGCATTACTAGCAAATTGGGAATTCGTACAAGACAATCCTGGGACATTAGGAAGACAGTCATTATCTTGCTGCTTATTGTACTGTGAAATTATAGCATATTTTAATATTTTTAGTGGTATGCTGGGATTGGCTTAACATGTGTGTGTCTCCTCCTAGCTCAGTTCAGTGATGTCTTATTGGTAGCTTGAAATCAGCCATTGTAGGGATATTTATACCACGAAAATAGGCAAATACCAGGATTCCCTCCCTCTCCCAGAGAGAAAACATTTCTGGTTGCTAGACGTTTATCAGCATACCATAAGTTATGATTTTTAAAAAGGATCCATAAAATTACTCTTTAGGGATCAAATAATATTTTAAGTGGCTGTCTGAATCATGATTTTCATAGCTTTTAAAAGCTGGCCGTTTAAAAAAATGCACTGAAGTGTTTTTTAAAATCAGAATTGTTGGGATATAATTTACATATGGTAAAATCCCCTCATTTTAAGCATAGAGTTCTATGAGTATTAATAAATATACATAGTTAGGTACCCATCACCATGTGGTAGGACTGCACTGCCCTGGTCCCTTTGAAGTTAGGCATGGCCTTGTGACTGCTTTGGCCAATGAAATGGAAATCGTGATAGGTATCGCTTTTGGGCAGAAGCTTGAAGCAGCAGGTCAGAGAAAAGGACAGCACTGGGCAAATACTGTGATGGGCATGTAATGTGGGTAAGAAATAAATGTTTGATCCCTTAAGTTACAGACATTTGGGGGTTGTTTGTTTATACAACCAGTTCACGGGGTTGTGAAGAGTCGGATACGACTGGGAGACTGAACAATAATAACCCAGACCGTCCCCACTGACACACCTAAAATTACCAAGGAATGACAAAGCAAATAGATTAGTTTGCTAAAATGTGCTACAAATAAAAATATATCCCTAAGCATACTGTTCAAGGAGCTACACAAAAAAAGATTTCAAATTACCTCTCCAGTTTCATTTCCAAAACTTTCCTTTCTGTACTTGAGCCACATTGGGTATTTGAATTCTATTGAACAGGTAACTGCAACTGCTAGACCTATTACTATTTAATGAGTACCTCCTATGGGCTTCCCTGGAGGCTCAGAGGATAAAGAGTCTGCCTGCCATGCAGGAGACCTGGGTTGGGAAGACCCCCTGGAGGAGGGCATGGCAACCCACTCCAATATTCTTGCCTGGAGAATCCCCATGGACAGAGGAGCCTGGTGAGTTACACAGATACAACTGAGAGTTAGACACAACTGAGAGTCAGACACAACTGAGCGACTAAGCACAAATACTATGTACCACATACAGTTCTAAACACTTCACAGATATCAGCTCATCTGAAGTACAACACCTTTGCTCTCTGTTTTCTCTACTTTCTCTTCTTTCTTTGTCGTACAATATCCTTTGCGAACCTGTTGACCGTAGCCAACCAGGCTCTTCTGTCCCTGGGATTCTCCAGGCAAGAATCCTGGAGCAGGTTGCCATGTCCTCTTCCAGGGGATCTTCCTGACCCAGGGATTGAAATTGTGTCTCTAACTTCTCCT
This sequence comes from Neotragus pygmaeus, assembly GCA_006410875.1. NCBI lineage: Eukaryota > Metazoa > Chordata > Mammalia > Artiodactyla > Bovidae > Neotragus > Neotragus pygmaeus. The sequence goes on along the minus strand of SJYV01056248.1, from coordinate 970,534 downwards.
GCATTGGCAGGTAGGTTCTTTACCACTAGCACCACCTGGAAAGCCCACTTAGCCTTTATGATGCAGTTCAAATGTTATCCTTTTTTTGAAGTGTCCAGTACATTCTCTCTGATAAAGCTAACTGCTCTGCTACTAAGCTTTCCTGAGCATGTGTGCAAAACTGATCCTGTGTTTTGATTGTCTGCTGTGGTTCCCCCCACCCTGTCCCCATTCCTGGGTTCTGTACTTGTTGTGGTATTTATAGAGGGGGGATTCAGGCCAGGGAGGAAAGGATGAGGCAGGGGAGCATTTGGGTGGGTAAGCTCTCAACATCAGTCACACAGAAGCAAGAACAAGGCTGGTTAAAGGAGTCAACTATAACAGCATTTTAAACTTATAAAGTCCAAGTGAATCTTTTAAAATTGTAAAGAATCTTCAGTAACGGATGCATCTGGAGTTAGGACAGGTGAATCTCAATCTATCAATTCTTAAGTAACCACCAAAACACCCTGACATGACCTAGTTTAACACTGGGGTTTTAGCATGATGTCCTTGGTGCTCCTGAGACAGCAGGGATGTCTGAAAATGCTAGGAGGTGCTCAACCTAGGTGATCTGATTAAGGAGCCATGGGGTGGGATCCTAACTGCCCCTTTCAGCCATAGAGGCTGTGCCCAAGCTTCCTTTCTCCTAGGACAAGCCGTGTCCTCCCTCCAGGGTAATGTTACTTGGGTTCCAAGGTCCCCAGGTACTGAGAGCTTGATAATTCCTGCGCTGGCACCCAAATCCAGACTGTCTGGTGCCAGAGTAGCTTCATTATCTCCCCACCAACAAAACTGCTCTCACACTTGCCCTATGAAAAGGGAGATAAACAGAGGTGGGGATGGCTTCCTCGGAACATAAATCCATGTAGAAGAGCATGTAGCCCCAACAGAACTTTTCCATCTTATCTGGCTGACTCTGGCTTTGGAAGTTTCTTTTTTCCTTCAAGAAAGCAACTCCAAGGCCTAGCTGATACTGTTTGATGTTGTGAAATTCACCCTTAACATTGGGGGGTAGCAGATGGCAACTCAGAATGGACCCATCCTGCAAAACCACTGCCCTCCAAAAGCTGAGTAATAGTGTCAACAACCAGTTAGCATTTTATAATCTGCAAGGCATGTTCAGACGTATCAATTCATCATCCCATCATAATAATCATGGGAGACAGATACTTTATTATCCCTATTTTATAGGTGAGAAAGCAGAGGCTAAGAGGGCACAAAGCCTTGCCCCGGGCCATGCGGCAAGGAAGTAGGGGTCTCAGGACGGACGAAAACCAAGGTTAACTGTCTGCCCATCATGCCTCTCTCACTCTCCGGCGATACAAGAAATGTGACCACTAGGGCTACTGACTCTTTCACCCTTCCTATAAAATGTTTCATGGTATTGACAATTCAGCTTTATATCAAATTACATTTACACAATAGAGCATTCACCTGCCAGCATGGCCAGTCTTGCAGAGAAAGAGGAAATATATTTCTCCCTTAACAAAGGCTGAAGAAATAAAGACTTTCAGAAAAAAAAAATCTAAGAAAAAGTCAATAGTGTAGGTTTCTGCATGCCACCTGATCTGGCTGATGAAACTTCAGTGACCATAGAGGCACTCACTCTAAAGATAAAGGAAGCAGGAGGGTACAGTGTATGGTAGATGCGGGGCAGCGTAGTACAGGTATGCTGCAGGTGCGGTGCAGAGTGGGGCTTGGGTGACAAGTGAGGTGCAAGGTCTAAGGTGCACGCACTTGCAGGTGCTGACCCTGTGTCTGCACAACCCTAAGAGTAAGCACTTCCTCACATTCTGTGCCCACATCTCAAACTTGGTGTACCAAGTCTCCACATCCCAGATTGAATGGTCTGTCAAATCCTGAGTGATGAACGCTGTATCCCCAGAAGGCAATTAGAAACAAGCCAAGAATAAAATACAGTTAAATCCAAGGTGTCCTGCCTAGACAGGACTGGCCACATCATTTGCAGAGCCCAGCGCAAAATGAAAATGTGTGCTTCTTTTTCAAAAATTATTAAGAATCTCAAATGAAGGAAGAATATTAGATCAAGCAAGGGCTTTCTAAGCACCAGGCTCTGTGAGGCTTCATGCCCATGAAGCTGGCCTTGCACCCAGGTGTCCTAATGGTCTTCTGTCCTCCATCGGAGGTATGGCCATCATGGCCTCTTCCTTTAGCCAGGTTCAGGTTTATAAGCACACTAGAAGTTACCTTTGGAGAAGGTGATGGCACCCCACTCCAGTATTCTTGCCTGGAAAATCCCAAGGACAGAGGAGCCTGGTAGGCTGCAGTCCATGGAGTCACAAAGAGTCGGACACGACTGAGCGACTTCATTTTCACTTTTCACTTTCATGCATTGGAGAAGGAAATGGCAACCCACTCCAGTGTTCTAGCCTGGAGAATCCCAGGGACGGGGGAGCCTGGTGGGCTGCCGTCTATGGGGTCGCACAGAGTTGGCCACGACTGAAGCGACTTAGGAGCAGCAGCAGCAGCAGAAGTTACCTAGGAGAGAACCTTTAGGAAGTCCATGGGGAAGTCTCATCAATGGCCACTGAAATAGCTCTGGGATGGGATTCAGAAGTCAGAATCCTGGATTTGGGTCTGTCTCGGGTGCTGATTAGGTCATTACCACAGAATGGCTTTACACTCTGGTTTCCTCATTTGGGTTTGTTTATAACTTTGAAACTTTAGCCTATGGAGTCCTACTGGTTCATGTTTACTCTATGTAGTTGGAGAATTATCCTAATTTGGAAAAAGTATAGCAATCCTTCCCCCCACCCCAGTTATCTGTCTCTTATATCTATTACCATCTTAAAATGAGAGAAATGTTGATGCAGTCAGTATGGTAAACAGTATGGAGTTTCTTTTAAAAAACATAAACAGAGTTACCATATGATTCAGCAAGTCCACTCTTGGACTTATATCCAGAAAACATGAAAACTCTAACTCAAAAAGATATATGAACCTCAATGTTCACAGTAGCACTGTTTACAACAGACAAGACATGGAAGCAACCTAAGTGCCCATCCACAGATGAATGGATAAAGCAGTTGTTATATATATATATACAATGGAATATGATGAACCATGAAAAAGAATGAAATAATGCCATTTGCATCCACATGGATGGAACTACAGATTATCTTAACTTCACTTAACTACAGATTAAGTGAAGTAAGTCAGACAGAGAAGGATAAATATCATATGATATCACTTATATGTGAAATCTTAAAAAATAGTACAAAGGAACTTATTTACAATACAGAAACAGACTCACAGACATAGAAAATTCAAACCTATAGTTATCAAAGGGAAGGAGGGAAGGATCAATTGGGAGTATGGGGCTAACAGATATATACTACCATATATAAAATAGATAAACAACAAAGATTTCCTGTACAGCCTGGGCTTCCCTGGTGGGTCAGTGGTAAAGAACCTGCCTGTCAAGCAGGAAATGCAGGTTTGATCCCTGGTTTTGGAAGATCCCCTAGAAAAGAAAATGGCAACCCTCTTCGGTATTCTTGCTTGGGAAATCCCATGGACAGAGGAGTCTAGAGGGCTAAGTTTATGGGGTTACAAAGAGTCAGATACAATTTAGTCACTAAACAACAACAACAAAAACAACAGGGAGCTATATTCAACTATATCTTGTATAATAATAAACTATCATGAAGAATTAAAATATATATATACATTCTAAAACAAACACAATAATGTAAATTAACTATGCTTAGAAACAGAAAAGTAAGTAAATATGTTGTGATTAATAAAAATACAAGTTCATTGAAAAACATCATCAAATTTACAGGAGTTTTTTATCATCTATATTATTTTCTCCATCAGTGATATTTTTAAAAAGCACTAAGAATTACTTCTGGAGGCTTCTGTTACTGTACTTATCTCACCTTGGACTGATAGCAAATGATCTTTGAAAAGACATCTGTCTACATACCNCATTTCCTTCTCCAGGAGATCTTCCTGACCCAGGGATTGAACCCGGGTCTCCTGCATTGTAGGCAGACGCCTTACCATCTGAGCCACAGGGAAGTCCCTCCTGTTGTTGCTTGTGTATTTTCAGACTGAATCATAGTGTGCGCAGCCTAATCATTGGGTGTGTTTTGGATTGGTCTGAGTTCTGTTGACTTCTACAGGTCAACATGCACCAACTGGGAGAGACTGGCCTCTCTAGTGGCAATCGCCCCATCACTGGTGTCGAGGGAGGTTCCCTTTTCTTGTCAAGCTCCCTCGCCTCTGAGGGAACGCGGGCGTTATCCTAGAGAGAGTTTAGAATATGGGAACATGACTTGTCTCTTTCCTCAGAAATTTAGAAGCTTATTTACAAAGGCCTCCAGTTCCTGGGTCAAAGAGCTCACCACAAGACCTAAGATATTCCCCCAAATGAGTCAATATTTATCATCTGGGGCCTCAACTCAGGTGGCTTTCCGAGACTATTTGAGTTCCACTTAACTACTGTACATTGATCATTTGCAGGAGACCTTTCGCCTGACGGCCCCTTGCTCTTTATTCTACTGAGCAATTGGGAATACACTTGACTTTCAAAGGCTCAACTTGCGCCATTCAAAGGAAAAATGTCCACCTCATTTTTAAGCCCTATCTTGTTCCCCTGCAGTCTGAGTAAACATTAGTCACTAGTTGAAGTTACTTAGGCATCAATCATTTCCACTTCAAGGCAGAGGTAAAGAGAACAGAGACGTAAGCGCACAAAAAGATTGAAATTTAACCTCCACCGCTGGGTGCTTTCCAAACTTGTTCAGATTAGTTCTTCAAAAAGAAGCCCCAGAGAACTGACATTACCTCAAGTTCACTGAAATTCTCTTTCTCTCAAGGATTATACTTGAATTTGAAGCCAGTCTCCTGAAAGCCTCAGGCAGGTGGTCAACTCGGCTAGTGTGTGAGTATTTGCTTTCTCTCTCCTCTTTGGAGTAATTTCCACATGCTGTTGACATTCCTTTCTTCGCTGGTATGCCTTCCCTCAGATGGGTTTCTGACTAAGTGCATGCGTGTGTGCTAAATCGTTTAAGTTGTGTCTGACTCTTTGCGACCCTATGGGTTGTAGCCCACCAGGCTCCTCTGTCCATGGGATTCTCCAGGCAAGAATACTGGAGCAGGTTGCCATGCCCTCCTCCATGGGATCTTCCCGATCCAAGGATCGAACCTGCATCTCTTACATCTCCTGCATTAGCAGGTGGGTTCTTTACCACTAGCACCACCTGGGAAGCCCTCTGACTCAGTATTTTCTTCCAATACAATCTCCTGGCCATCGAGTATCCATGTCCCTCTCTTTTTCCGTCCCTCCTTTATGTCTACCCAGCCTCTGAAAAACAAAACAAACAACAAAAAACCACTAAAAAACCTAACCTCTGTAAGTTCCACTTTCTCTAATCTTATTGAGTGTTGGGAGTCATGTTTGGCTCTAAGATGCCGACACCGTCACTATATCAAGCAGAGGATATCGGTTTCTCAGACCACCGGCACTCAACTCACGTGGATCTTGTGGAGCACAGAGATTCCCTGAACCTCATTGCCTTTATGAACTGGACTGGACTCTGGGAAGGGGACCAGGGAATCTGTATGTTTCACAAACTCATCATGTGATTCTTCTACCTTGTGAGGCTGGGGATCTGCTAAGACTAAGGAGGGAGATGGCCTTGGAGTCAAAAAATAAACCCTAGCAGGACCATGTGCTTTACTCTTTACTAGTGGCATGATTTTTTAACAGCTTTATTGAAGTGTAATACACACACCATGAAATGTGATCCTATACTTTGTACCTACAGGTCAGTGGTTGCTGGTACATTCACAGAGTTGTGCAATCATTACTACAGTCAATTGTAGAACATTGTTATTACACCAAAAGAGAAACTCTAGGTCTACTAGCAGTCACTCTTCCTTTATTCTTAACACTTTAGCCCTAAGAAGGGCTTCCCCAGAGGCTCAGTGGTAAAGAATTCTGCTGCAATGCAGGAGACACAGGAGACCTGAGTTTGATCCCTGGGTTGGGAAGATCCCCTGGAGGAGGGCATGGCAACCCACTCCAGTNGCCCTAAGAAGGGCTTCCCCAGAGGCTCAGTGGTAAAGAATTCTGCTGCAATGCAGGAGACACAGGAGACCTGAGTTTGATCCCTGGGTTGGGAAGATCCCCTGGAGGAGGGCATGGCAACCCACTCCAGTATTCTTGCCTGGGAAATCCCATGGACAGAGGAGGCTGGTGGGTTACTGTCTACGGGTTTGCAAGAGTTGGACACGACTGAAGTGTCTGAGCAGCAGCAGCAGCTCTAAGAAATCTCTCATCTGCTTCCTGTCTCTATGCATTTGCCTATTTTAAATGTTCATATCAGTTGAATCATACAATAGGAGACTAGTTCTTGCATTTACAATAATGTTTTCAAGGTTCATCCACGTTGTTGTATGTCAGGGCTTTATTCTTTTTTATGCCTGAGTAGTATTTCATTGCATGGATATACAGTGTGTGTGGGTGAGCTGCCACCGTTCCCTAGACTCACCTTCAGAGCATGAAACAGCTACTGCAAAGCACAAGTAGTGCAGTAGCCATTTCAGGCTTTGCAGGTCAGTCTAGGGAACAGTGGGAGCCCAAGCCTGTGGCACTGCTTCACTGACTCACTTTGTTGACACTCACAGCAGCACAGAGCTTCAGCAGCTCTGCTGGGTCTCCTGCTTCAAGTTCTCCACGTCCTGGGCCAGGTGCCTATGACTTCTATGGCACAGGACACGGTTTCTCCAGCAGGTCACCTACGTCATCAAGGTTGCACAGGAGACAGCTTTTGGTTCCAGTTCCCAGGCAGATCCCAGCTGATGCTTGCTCTCCTCTGCTTCACAACAGCCTTCTTCTCAAACCTGCTGTTCTGCAAACCTAATCAACTTCAAACTCCACGCCAGAGAGGCAACAGCCTTTCAGAGAATGTCCTACCAGTTTCCAGTATTGGGTAACACTCAGTTCTTACAATAAATCCCTGATTCTACTTCTCTGAGTGAATCCTAGACAGTAACTCACAAGGCAATTATGCTACCTCCCCATCTAGAGAAACCTGGGATTTCTGAAAGGTGGTCTTCCTAGAGAGAGCAAATGTGGTCACCCAAAGTTCTTCTCAGATCTAACTCCAGGTTTCCCCATGCAGAGGGAGGTAGGGGGGGTCTTCCACCTGCTCCTCCTATATTAGGTTCCTGCTAGGATTGTAACTGGGCTTCCTCAGGGGGCGCTAGTGGTAAAGAACCCATCTGCTGATGCAGGAGGCATAAGAACTGCGGGTTCTATCCCTGGGTCAGGAAGATCCCCTGGAGAAGGAAATGGCAACCTTTCCAGTATTCTTGCCTGGAGAACCCCATGGACAGAGGAGCCTGGTGGGCTACAGTCCATGGGGTCAAAAAGAGTTCGACAGAACTGAAGCAGCTTAGCACACACACAATGCTGCAATAAATTACCACAAATTCCATGGTTTAAATCCTAACACAAATTTATTATCATACAGTTCTAGAGTCATAAGTCCAAAACAGGTCTCATTAGGTTAAAATAATGAGGTCCTCTGGGCTGTGTTCCTTCCACAGGCTCTAGGGGAGAATCTGTTTCATTGTCGCTTCCAGTTTCGAGAAGCCTCCTGCATTCTTTGGCTCGTGGTCTCTTCCTCCATGTTCAAGGCCATAGCATCTTCAAGTCTTTCTCTGTCTCCCTCTCTCACACACACACTATATATATATGTATGTATATATAAAGAATGTATGTGATATATGCATACAACTCAACAATAAAGGCAAATAACCCAATTAATAAATAATTTATAAATGAGCAAAGGCTTGAACAGGCATTTCTCCAAAGAAGATATACAAATAACCAACAAGCACATGGAGATACTTAACCTTGGTCAATAGGGAGATGGAAATGAAAACACAATGAGATTCCCCTCACACACACTAGGATGGCAACAAAGAAAACAAAAGGAAAATAACAAGTATTGGTGAGGATGTAGAGAAAGTGGCACCCTCCTACACTACTGGTGGAAATGTAAAATGGTGTAGCCGTTGCATAAAACATTTTGGTGGTTCCTTAGTAAGTTAAACATAGAATTACTATACAATCTAACAATTCTATTCTTAGGTATAGACCAAAATAAAAAACCAGGTGCTCAAATAAAAACTTCCACATGAATGTTCATAAGCAGCATCATTCACAATAACCAAAAGGTGGAAAGAATTCAAATGCACATCAATGGATAGGTGGATAAACAAAAAAATATACATGCATACAGTGGATATTATTTGGCAATAAAAAGGAATGAAGTCTTGCTACAAGCTACAATATGGATGAACCTTGAAAAATTATATGAAGTGAAAGAAGGTCCAATGAGATGGCCATATACTGTAACATTTCACTTATATAAAATATCCAGAATAGACAAATCCACAGAGACAGAAAACAGATCAGTGGTTGCGAGGGGCTCAGGGGAGGTGAGATCGGGGAGAACTGCTTAATGGACACATGGTTTCCTTCTGGGTGATAAAAATATTCTAGAATTTGATAGTGATGATAGCTGCACAGCACTGTGGATGGACCGAATGCCACCGAGTCATACGCATCAAAATGACTTAAATGTTGTTTCATACCATATGAACAAGAGTTTTTTTTTTAAATTACCTTAAATGTGCCGTAAGACTCCCACCAGGACTAAGCCCCCAGGCTCTGACAATTCCACCAAGGTGTCGCCATTTCTACAATTGGACCCTAAGTCTCAGCTGATTCTACACGTTACGAGAGCAACTGCTGTTTACCCATGGGAGGATCCTTCCTGTAAGAGCATGCCTGCTTCTAGAAATGCAAATAAATTCTCTGCAAAAGAGGGTCAGTTCCTCTCAGCAGCCTCTGCTGACCAGAGAATGGCATGGAGACCACAGCAGGGAGCGTGAGGCACAGATTGCAGGAGCCTTTTGCGCAGTGCTGGGGATGACCCGAGGCCACCATAGGCACGTCTGACAGCTCCACCGGGGAGCTGAGGACCTTCTGTTTTGTGTTGACCTTCGGGGGTGGCAGGAGGTTGGGNGGAGTTCAGTTGGCAGAGCATCAGGCTTTTAATCTGAAGGTCTAGGGTTCAAGTCCCTGTTCAGGCACGCTATCCTCTTTTCTATCTTTAGGGTTTCCCTTGTGGCTCAGATGGTAAAGAACTTTCTACTTAAAAAAAGTTGCAATTGGGATATAAAAATTTGAAACCCCACAACATGGAGAACATAGCCAATATTTTATGATAACTATAAATGGAGTAGAACCTTTAAAGACTGTGAACCACTATGTTGTATGCCTGTAACTATAATATTATATAGCAACTATACTTTAAAAAGTGTTTGAAACCCTGGGAATTCACTTTAAATGTATTGGGAGCCCCATACATAGGAACTTCCCTATACCTCAGATGGTAAAGAATCTGCCTANTGTATGCCTGTAACTATAATATTATATAGCAACTATACTTTAAAAAGTGTTTGAAACCCTGGGAATTCACTTTAAATGTATTGGGAGCCCCATACATAGGAACTTCCCTATACCTCAGATGGTAAAGAATCTGCCTACAATGCAGTAGACCCGGGTTCAATCCCTGGGCCAGGAAGATCCCCTGGAGAAGGAAATGGCAATCCACTCCAGTATTCTTGCTGGAGAATCCCACGGACAGAGGAGCCTGGTGGGCTACAGTCCATGGGGTCACAAAGAGTTGGACACGATTAAGCGACTCACACACATACATAGGAACCGATCTCACTGCATATCCACTTGAAATAGAGTTGTTTACTCAAATACTCTTCCCCTGTGCATTAAAGAAAGAATCAGAAGTCTTAGGAACTTTACAGATATAGTTGACTAAACAACTCTGGGGACAAATGTTGTTCCTCATAATTTATGGAGAATTTGGATACTTCCTCCTGCTGTTTCACATGTGAGTCGGCAGGCACAACACTTCTGCGTGCGTGAGACCAAATACCGCTAAATGTCAGAAGGCAAGGCTGCCTTAACTCACCCCAGCATCAGGCTGCTCTTCAGAGACCCAAGCAGGGGATACTGGGGCCTCTCTCATTTGGCATATAGCTACAATGGAACTCTGAGGTAAAACTTGAGGCAAATGCTTGTGGATGGTTTAAAAAATGATAGCTTTTTATCCATCAATGTTTAAACATGTTCAATGTTAAACATAATGTCCAAACATTTAGTTTTCAAACAGAGTATTCAAATATAAGTATAGTGGTATAAAAGCTAATTTACCCATTTTAAAAGTGTGAATAAATAGTGAGGTCCTTAACATGCTGTCTAGCCATACTGTTTAAAGACAGAGTCAGGGAAGGGGCATCCCGGGATGCAGTAGTTTTAGCATCTCTGGTTGCTGGTTAGAGATGTAGAATCTTGGACCTCAGCACAGGCCCCCTGAATCCAAATCTTCCCCTTCAGGAAATTCCCAGAACTGGTGGGATTATGAAGGCTAGAGGGTCACGGCTCCAGTATTCAGCATTCTCCAGCCCAAGGCGTGGCACGCACGCTGCCTTTGACCTTGCAGTACAGATGTCACAACTTTAGGGCCAGCAGAACCTAGTGAGAGGACCACTTCATCCTGCACCTTAGTGAATAGGGTGGGCTAACTAAGTCTATTCTAGAATTAACCAAGCCAGTTTTCATCCCTCACTATGATCCAAAGCATGAAAAAAAAAAAAAAAGTGTGGCAGGCTCTTCTAGTAGATTAGGATATGGAGAAATGTGCATGTATTTTGTCTCAGCTTAATGATTTCTTTCAGTTCAGTTTAGTTGCTCGGTTGTGTCTGACTCTTTGTGACCCCATGAATCACAGCACACCAGCCTCCCTGTCCATCATCAACTCCCGGAGTTCACCCAAACTCATGTCCATTGAGTTGGTGATGCCATCCAACCAACTCATCCTCTGTCGTCCCCTTCTCCTCCTGCCCTCAATCTTTCCCAGCATCAGGTTCTTTTCAAATGAGTCAGCTCTTCGCATCAGGTGGCCAAAGTATTAGAGTTTCAGCATCAGCATCGGTCCTTCCAATGAACACCCAGGACTGATCTCCTTTAGGATGGACTGGTTGGATCTCCTTGCAGTCCAAGGGACTCTCAAGAGTCTTCTCCAACACCACAGTTCAAAAGCATCAATTCTTTGGTGCTCAGCTTTATTTATAGTCCAACTCTCATATCCTTACATGACCACTGGAAAAACCATAGCCTTGAGATGCTGCACAAAGTCTTATCCATTCCAGCTTTGAGGAAGGTGACCTTTCTGAATTTCTGGATGAGTGGTTCTTATCCTCTGCCTGCAGGACAGTCACCGGGCTTCAGATACTGACTGCTGGGCTTAACCCCAGAGTATCTAATTCCATACGTCTGGGCTGGGACCAGACTATCTGCATTTCTAACCTGTTTCCACGCAATGAGGATGCTGTTAGTCCCTGGACCACACACTGAATGTCACTCTCTTTCTCTCGAGAACTGATTTTTGCTTTTCCTCATTTAGCTCTTTAAAAAAATTGACTGGATAGGATATACTTACCGATTACTCTTGTTTTTCTCTCATTATGGATGGTCTGTTTGTATCTTTTCCGAATATCGTAAATGGCAAGTTTCCTGAGGGCAAGTATTGTGTCTTTAGGGCTACTGTGGATTGAAATGTGTCCCCCACCAAAAAAAGATACGTTCACCCCTTTAACCTGTGTTAGCAACCTTTTTTGAAAATAGGATCTTTGCAAATGTAATCAAGTTAAGAGAAGGTGGGCCCTTAACACAATGACTGGTGTCCTTAGCATAAGAAGAGGGAAATTTGAACAAAGAGATACATTGGGAGAGAGCCGTGTATGAAGATGGTGGCACAGATTGGAGTGATGTGTCTTATAAGCCTTAACGTTCCACTAAGAGTTGCTGGCAACCAGCGGAAGCTAGGAAGAGGCAAGGAAAGAACCTTCCCTATAGCCTTCAGAGAGAGCACAGCCTCACACACACTTTGACTTTGGACTTCTAGCCTCCAGAACTGAGAAAATAAATCTCTATTTTTTTGAAACCACCCAACTGTTTTGTTATGGTCGTCCTGGCAAACCAATACAGGCTTTTGCATTTCCCAGGGCAGAAAATGTGGGTTACAGTCAGTAAGCCACTGGGATTTAGAGAAGTCACCTAGATGACCAGAAACACATGAGTAACACACAGCTGGCTTGTGTGATGACGCAAAACCAAGAATGAAGATGTTTAAAAAGGAAGGTGAAACCGCATAGACTTTTCTGGTCAGGTATAACATTTTTAACCACTTAATTTATCTTAATACATGTTTCATTTTATCAAGAAAACAAATACCAGATTTGAAAAAAGAAAAAAAGCAGAGAAGAAGGAAGATTCTCAGTGATAAATCAATGCTCATTGCATAGGAGGACATGTTACCCAGTTTATCTTTTTGTTGTTGAGATTAGAAGAGAACTGTAAGGCTCCTTCTTAATCAGGTGACCCTAATGCTGGGTTTACTCAGTATGTCTCATTTAACTTTAAAAAGTCTAGGTGCACATCTAATATTCCCCCTAGTACAGATGATCATTTATATAGTCAACCGAGGAAAATAACCTAGAACTTCCTACCTCCATGACTTTGATTCCTGCCAATTCCCTTCAGTCTCATTATCCCAGTTCCACATATCTTTCAATCTCATTTCCCCCTGCAGGTCTTTCCTTGCTACCCTAAAGGTTCCTCTTAGGCTTCTAAACATGATAATCACATAGAGCATAAGTCAGCCATACCCTGAATTTTACTTCTTTGTGTGCGCATCACTTTTTGCCACTCGGAGTGTACCTGAAAAAAAGAAATCTATGCCCACAGTGTTACAGCCCGTGCATTCAGCACTCAAGGTGCAGAACAAATATTTTCTGGCATAAACCCTGAATAGAAGAAATAGCACTAAAAAAAGCCACTTCTGCCAGTAAGAGCTGGTTTCTCTGATGGAAAAGTTTTGTGCAAGAACTTCACTTCTCTTCGGTCACCATGTTCTGGAATGACTTTTTCTGCACCAGGAGTCACAGAGCTGTGAGTCATGACATGCTAGGCATGTCAGAGCTGCAGATTCCCCATTGTCAGCTCTGATTCCACACAAACCTTTTTTCCTTCTGGCTGAAGCAGCCAAATTATAGCTCAAGAGAAAAACATAATTACATTCCAAACGACCAGGGATAGCTGTTGAAAATACTCTATGAACAAAACAATAACAGGAAATGAATGAGGATTACCCATGATGCATGTAGGCTTTCCGTACGGCTCAGTGGTAAAGAATCTGCCTGCCAATGCAGGAGATGTGGGTTTGATCCCTGGGTCAGGAAGATCCCCTGGAGAAGGGAAGGCCAACTGACTCCAGTATCCTTGTCTGGGAAATACCATGGGCAAAGGAGCCTGGCAGACAATAGCTCATGGGGTTGCAAAAGAGTCAGATATAACTTAGTAACTAAACAACAATAACAACCCATGATGCATAGCTAATCCAAAATATTCCAGGGACTATTATAAACTGATTGTACATTTTTTGGTCTTCTGATCTTCACTTTAAAAATGTTAGTTAAATGTCAGGCTGTTTAATTGACAGGTATAGTTCAATCTATTCTATTTCCATATGTATTTACTAATAGTGTTGGTTCCTTTCAGTACAGACACACACCCACACTCCCACACCCACAGTCACACAAATAGCCCTTGATCTTCCTCTGGTTGGCTCCCCAATACAAGAGCAGAATGAATTCATCAATGCATGTGTGTATACACAGGGACTTCAGAGAAATTCTTGCTGACCCAGTTGCACTTTGGGTAAGGCCTCAAGTTGTAACTATGCCTCAGCTCACTGGTGTCTAGAGTTCCAAGAGTTTCATGTACCCAGAGCACAAAGGAAAAACAAGAGGTGGCAGTTCTGAGCAGCGAGATCACCTATACCTCTGGTGTAGTGGGTGAGTAACATGTAGATTTCTGAGTCGGGATCTTTCAGTTGGCTAACCTTGAAAAACTTCATTTCTTTCTGGTTTTCTTTGACCAGCAAACTAAAGACAATGAATTTACAGGGAGAGAGATGTGGTAGTTAGTGTTCACAACCGACGATGGGAAGAGAAGCAAGCAGCAGTTGACTAGAATACCAGTTAGCCTGGGGCCATTCACTGAGGGAGTTTGCAGTGCTACTGAACTCCAGTGGCCTTTAGGAACATCGCATGTTACAGAAAAACACACCATTCATGCTTCTGGGTCAAGAGGTTATTGCTGAATGTTTGTCCTTAGGAGTAAATACAGAATTAAGACAGAGAGTCAAAGGAACCAGTGAAAAACAGTTCTCAATTCTAAGACACCCTTCCTTCCCAACACAGAGCAGAATAAGAAAATGGGAAGTTCTTCAACACTGGGAAAGGATTCAAGAGGAGACTCTTTGGGCTGACTCAGCTGTAAGTCCCAAACCCCTGACTCTTGCAGCAATGGAGGTATATCTGACTGATGCTGAGGCAACCAGAACAATCTCAAGATGGATCCTAGGGGCTGTGGACCTGCAGGGTGAGACTGGTGGGCTGCATCTTGGAAGAAATAGCATTTCTATCCAACTCTGGGCAACGGTAAGTAAATGCTACCTGAGGACCAGAAGTGGGTCACAGAGTGGAGAGGAAATCTTTCCAATTCAGGCCATTAGGATAATCTTGAACGTTAAAGGAACTTGAAAGGAGAGTTCTTGGTGAAAGGGGAAGCTGGGAAAGCAGGGGCTGTGGGGCAGGAGGCCACTGCAGACACAGGTGCATTGCCAAGGTGGACCTTTGGCTACTCTCCCTGATGGCTCCAGACCATCGATGGTTCCAGTTCATGACAATTGGTCTGGTTAAATGAATACTCCTCCATCCTCACCCCCTACACTCTCACTTTTGCTGTCTAGTTTGGAAGATCAGTTATACGGTCACCTATGTAATACCCATCTCATAAGAACTGCATTTAGAAGGGTCTAGATGGGCAACTTCCATAACTCACAAATGTGCTTACCAGGCCCATTGATTGTGAAGCCTTCCTATGATAACACCAGTCAAGTAAGAGCTCTCCCCCATCTCTGCATCCTACGCTGTGGGCAGTGAGCTGGGGTACAAGTGTGGGGAAGAAACAAGCTGATCACAGTCCTTCCAACACAGCAGGCATCCACTCTGTCAGCCAGGGCTGGGGGAGAAATACTTGGACTTTCTAGTATGATTCAAGACTGGGAATTCTAATAATTAAAACCAGATTGGAGGCTTAAACAAATGGATTAGAAAAGGTCTTGAAATGAATTTATTGGGATATTTCAAAATAGAAACTTGATTAACACACAAATTCAAGTAAATGCTTCCAATCAATAAATAAAAATACATAAGTATGATTTTTAAAAAAAAGAAAGAAAGAAAGAAAACCAGATTGTCAGGACTTCCCTGGAGGTCCAGTGGCTAAGACTGCGATGTCCCAATGCAGGGGGCCTGAGTTGGATCCCTGGTCAGAGAACTAGATCCCACAGGCCACTGCAGGTGAAAATTAAAGAATCTGCACGCTGCAACTGAGATCTGGTGCAGCCAAGTAAATAAATAAATGTGTCCATGCTTAGTTGCTTAATCATGTCCGACTTGTTGTGACCTGATGGACTGTAGCCCACCAGGTTCTTCTGTTCCTGGGATTTCCCAGGCAAGAATACTGGAGTGGGTAGGCATTTTCTCCTCCAGGGGATCTTCCTGACCCAGCAATTGAACTCGTGTCTCCAGTGTCTCCCGAATTGGCAGGCGGATTCTTTACCACTGAGCCATGAGGGAAGCCCAAATAAATAAATAAACATTTAAAAAAAAATAAAAGATAAAAAACCAGATTGTGCTTTGAGATTGAAAGTGATGGTAGAATTTTCTACTAGCTGCAAGTGACTAGAAAAGTCAGGGGGCATGACAGCATTTTTATTCCAGTAGCAGGAGAAAATGTCCCTAACTGCAGGCATTTTATTTATTTATCTACTTTGGTCATGCAGCATGGCATATGGGATCTTAGCCTGACCAGGGGTTGAACCCATGCCCCCTCCATTGGGAGCCCAGAGTCTTAACCATTGGACCACCAGGAAGTCCCCCTGTAGGCATTTCAACTGGGCGGCTGTACTCTGCTCATCCTCTCTGAGTTGTGTTTGTTTCACACACAAGGAGCACTTATGCTGGTTATCCTCTGGGCAAATCGTCTTCATCCTTTGCTCACAGCCACTTTTTTGCCAACCTGACCCTTATTTGGTTTGGGTAACAGTATACCCAGATCCAGAGAGAACTGGTCAAGATTGGTCTAAGCCAGTTACTGCTCCCTATTCCCTTTTGTCATTGACTGGCCTAGGAAAAGCCCTGGGTCCCGTGCTGGTCAGTGTGAGACGATAAAAAGTCTGCTGGGGAGAATTTTCTCCTGTGAAGGGAGAATGGAGCAGTCCCTGTGTTCTATCACCTCCCTTGCTGCCTGTGCTTTAAACATTGTCATGTGATACCTGTGATGGAACAATGACCTTGCTGTGTACTGGCTGACCAAACAGAGAGGGAAGGCCATACATGGGGTGGTGGGGTGGGGGTTGGCAGAGGGGGCATAAAAGAGCCTGGGTACATGATGAAACCACCTGCCCTAAACTGTCCTCAAACCACCTACACCGGCCTCTGTTAAGGAAACAGAAAAAATGCCCTGAAGATTAAAATCTGTTAGCCAGACTCTGTTATTTACAAAGAACTGTGACCTTTAAACACTAAGAAAATACTAAGTTTTATATCCTCGGCAAAGCTTGCTTCTCTTTTAAACACAATAGAAGTGATTTCACAAAGGGAAGACTCATAAGTAGATTGATTTTCCTAGGAACGGTGTGCTGACGTTCCTTAGCAAGGTCTTATACCTCCAATGAGCTAGAGCGCAGAGAACATATGAAAGCAAAGATGCAGCTACGAATTATTACACAACGTGCAAGTTATACAAGAGGCTCTACTATATGATAAAATTCACATATAGCACAAAAGCATACTGTTACATACACATTTTCACACAAATAGGTAATATAAACATCTAAATTTGCTCTAGTCCCAGCAAATTTAAAAATCAGATTTCCACCTTACAATTTTGTGTAAGCCTATACTAGCACCCGGGGCTTCCCAGGTGGCTCAGTGGTAAAGAATCCACCTGCCAAGCAGGAGACACAGGTTCCATCCCTGGGTCAGGAATATCCCTTGGAGAAGGGAAATGGCAACCAACTCCAGTATTCTTGCCTGGGAAATCCCATGGACAGAGGAGCCTGGTGGGCTACAGACCATGGGGTCACAAAGAGTTGGACACAATTTAGTGACTAAACAACAAATACTAGTATCCACTCAACTCTTGCTCTCAAAGTTTTAGTGTTCTAGAACTTAGTCAAACTCTAGGCAACTGGACCCTGAGCTAGGGGTCTCCCTCTCTCTCTCTGTAACTCAGGGTTTGTTCCCCAAAGTGTAAGAAGGCTAACTCACGTTGTAGGTGGCCAGAGGTTATCAATTTCTCAATTTACAAAGCAGATTTTGTGAGTGGTATAAGATACCAAAGCAAAAACCAAATCAAACCCACAACAAAACAAAGAACCTCTCAATCTAGCTCTAGTTATCCCTCACTGTTGGTTTTAAAAGGGATCAGAAATGTTTATAGAACATTTCACTCTTACTATTTAATCACCTGGTTGAGTTTGGTTCTAAAAAAGACTGATATCTTTTCTTTTACTTCTTTGGCTAAATGCTTTGCTATTTCAGATAAGTCTTTGCCAACTTCTAAACTACTAGGGCAAAAAGTAGGCTCATGTTACAATCCTAAAATTTTTTTGAAGTTGCCTGAGTATGTTTAGCCAAATATTATTGCTCTTGGAAAATACTAAACAAGATATGCGTGATACATATGTAGGGTAAAACAAACAAACCAAAAACCAAACCAAACCAAACAACCCTTGACAATGGCCAAATACAGTAAAGACTGTGGGATGGTGACTAAACCCTTTTCTACTGTCTCTGGAACAAAAGCTTGCAACGCTCTCTAGGCTCCCTCTGGTTTGGGGCAGCCATATGCCTGAGTTTCAGCTACCGAAGTGTAAGCAGAGGTCACGTGCCACTTCCAGGACCATAAAAACCTCCTGACACCAGCCTCTGGGTTTGCTCAGCCAGAGGATTGGAAAAGTCTCCCAGCATCTGTATCACTGGATCCTCCACTTTTGGTTTTCAGAACCTGTTGACACTCCTAGCATTTTTTCAGTTCAGTTCAGTCGCTCAGTCGTGTCCGACTCTTTGCGACCCCATGAATCGCAGCATGCCAGGCCTCCCTGTTCATCATCATCTTCTGGAGTTCACTCAGATTTGTGTCCATCGAGTCCGTGATGCCATCCAGCCATCTCATCCTCGGTCGTCCCCTTCTCCTCCTGCCCCCAATCCCTCCCAGCATCAGAGTCTTTTCCAGTGAGTCAACTCTTCATATGAGGTAGCCAAAGTACTGGAGTTTCAGCTTCAGCATCATTCCTTCCAAAGAAATGTTTTTGTTCCTATGGGTTACATCTATTAGGACTTACCAAGAATATTTTAGAATCCTATTTGTTAAAAAAATAAAAATATAAATGTTATAAATACCACAATCCCTAATTATTAATAAAATAATGCTTTTATAAAAAATCAACCCTATTAGCCCAAACAAAAAATATCTAGTGGCAAAAGTGGCATTACTTCACATTTTTTGAAACTCTAATGTTTAACTTAGAAGACAGTGCTGATTATTATTTTTTGACTATGGTGGGCCCCTTTTACTTCACATGGGCTTTCTCCAATTGTGGTGAGCGGGGCTATTCTCTAGTTGCAGTACGCGGGTGTCTCATTGCGGCCGCTCTTCTTGTTGCAGAGCACATGCTCCAGGTGTGCAGGCTTCAGTATTTGTAATACGCAGGTTCAGTAGTTATGGCTCATGGGCTCTAGCGCTCAGGCTCAGTAGTTGTGGAACATGGGTTTAGCTGCTCCAAGGCATGTGGGATCTTCTCGAACCAGTGTCCCTTGCATTGCAAGGCATATTATTAACCACTGGACCAGCAGGGAAGCCTTCACATATGCTTTTTTATTCTACCTGTTATGTTGTGTTGGTTGAAGAATATGAAAAAAAAAAAAAATCCAAACCTTTCCAGATGAAAAGCCAGAAAAGGGGGCCCTGTGGAATTAGTCTGAAAGGGTGTCAGGGATTTTAGGGTCCTTGGATTATACTCTGAGATCCAGTGATTTAGAGGAAGATGGAACAACAGGATATAGGAAGTCTTGGTTCCTGAACGACCTCATGGAAGACTATCCACCAAAAACACCCCCATTAAACTGATGCAAATGAGAAATGACCTTTGATTGATTAAGCCACTAAGATTTGGGGATTTCTGTGTGTTAGCAGCTGCCATTATTCTAATTAAAACATTAATTTATGTAGTGGCAACTCTATACCAGGCACTGTTTAAGTACTTTATACATACTAACTCATTCAATCTTTTAACAATCCTATGAAGTAGTTGCTTTTATAGTCTCCATTTTAGAGATGAAGAAACTGAGGCACACAGAGGTGAAATGAAATAGTCAAAGTCGTGCAGTGAATAAACAAGTCTAGTTCTGGAGTTCTTGTTCCCAGTCACTTCATCATACTGCCTACTCTCCTTTCCTACATATTATCCAGTACCACCTTATACCTTATACTCCAGACAAGCAAAGCAGACATAAATAAGAAATATGTACTTGCACTAATGACCTGCTTGCTTGAAACAGATATATGGGTAGCAACTAGCTTTGGATTCTCCAGAAAAGATGAGGGTTGGTGGAAATAAATAGGTGGAAAGGAGTTCCTGAGGGTTCTGGGAGATTAGTGGTACAATGTTGGGGTGTGGGGGCTGGTAGGCAGAATTCTAGGTGGCCCCATGACCCTACCACTTGGTGTTACTTACCTGTTTCCTTACATGTCAGTGAGTCACATAATTATGTTATGTGGTAAAAGGGATTTTGCAGCCGTAATCAGGCTACTAATCAGTTGATCTTAAGATGGGAAGATTATCTGGGTAGATGATCCTGAGCCTTTTAAAAGTAGAAATTTTCTCTGGCTGGCAACAGAAGGGAAGTCTGGAAGATCTGAAGTATGAGAAGGGCTGGGTGTTGAACTGCTGGATGTGAAGATGAAGGGACCATGTGAGAAGTAATGAGAGCCTTGAGGAGCCAAGACCAGACCCTACCTGACAGCCAGCAGGGAAATGAGAATCTCAAACCTACAGCCTCAGGCATCTGAATTCAGCCAACAAGTTGAATGCTTAGAAGTGAATTTTTCCCCAGGGCCTCGACCTGCCCACACTGTTTTGGGCCTTGCAACACTCTGAGCAAGGACTTGACTGAATCCACCTGGATGTCTGATTTACAGAATTGTGAGTAAGTTGATGAGTGTTCTTTTAAGCTGCTAAATGTATGGCAATTTGTTACATAGCAGTACAAAACTAACAGAGAGGGTAAATCAGGAGACAGAGTGTCTGTCCCAGGGTACTTGCTTAAGCAAGATTGTCTCTGCTATTTTTTGTCCCTATTCCTGTGACAAATAACCCTAAGGACCAGTAAGTTTTCCTGCACACTAAACAAAAATAAATAAAAGAAACCCAAACCACATATTTCCTCATAAATATTTTCAATCTACCACTGGGAACTTTAAAACTAGTAATTCATAATAGTTTGAATTATAAGTTACAGAAACACGAAGAAATTTTTTAAGGTGACATGTTTCATGTACTCTACTAACCTCTCTCACAATCTACTTTTATATCTTAGAAAGTCCTGGAATTAAATACCACACTCACCACAGACCTTGTAAAATGTGTGTAGCAAATTCTCAGGTTTTATATATTTTAAGGGATTAAAAATTTTTTTTTTCCAACAGACACATACATATATTTGAAAGTAACCTCAGCAACCCAATCCAGTACTCATGCCTGGAAAAATCCCATGGACGGAGGATTCTGGTAGGCTACCGTCCATGGGGTCGCAAAGAATCAGACACGACTGAGCGACTTCATTTTCTTTCTTTCACTTTCTTTCTTTTCTACAGATATAATTATTTGTTTATTTTTATATCTTGCTCTTTCTTTTTTTTAAAAGCCTCTTTTTATAAGACATTTAAAAAATATTGAGTTAGGGGAAAATTTAGAATATCAATCAAATACCACAAGATCCTATACTTTGGTAAGAGATGATTTTGAGACTCCTAGATGCTAAAGAGGAGAAGGAAATGGCAACCCACTCCAGTGTTCTCGCCTGGAGAATCCCAGGGACGGTGGAGCCTGGTGGGCTGCCGTCTGTGGGGTTGCACAGAGTCGGACACGACTGAAGCGACTTAGCAGCAGCAGCAGATGCTAAAGAAGATTCTTACAGTCCTTAAGATAAGGGAAACTAGTTTCTGAGAAGAAGATTATTTCTAGTTCTCTAAGAGAAATCTCTTTTATGGACTGTGTCACTCAATATAAGCTACGGTCTGTTACAGTAATAAAAAAAAAAACTCCTCAAATCTCAGTTACTTGGGTGAACAAAGATCTATTTCTCACTCATGCTACACAGTCTCTGTTGTTCGGCTGGGGACTCTGCTCCATGCCTCTTCTTTCTGGGACACAGGCTGACAGCAGATATCATCTTGGGTGCATCCTGCTTGTCACTGCTGGAGGAAAAGGTTTGGAGGATCTTGCACTGGCAGATCAAGCTAGGGCCTGGAAATAATGTATTTGCATCACAGATTAAATCCTATACATTATTTCCTATCCGTCCAGCCACATGGGGACCAAGCTGCACATTCTAGTATTGCCCAGAAAAGACATGAACAACCAGTCTCTCATGAAGAGCACCAGTGACTGCCCTAGATGTGGTTATAAAGTGTATGATGGGGTGTGCGACCGCACAAGTGATATTGAGTGTCCTATGACTGTTTTATACAATTGCTTAATAAAGGTGGAAACAAGTGAAAGTGTTAGTTGCTCAGTTGACTCTTTGTGACCCTATGGACTATAGCTCACCCGGTTCCACTGTCCATGGAATCCTCTAGGCAAGAATACTGGAGTGGGTTGCCATTCCCTTCTCCAGGGGATATTCCTGACCCAGAGATTGAACCAGGGTCTCCTACACCGCAGGCAGATTCTTTACCATTTGAGTCACCATGGGGTAGAAAACGTTATGCCAAAGCACAGTCAGGTAAATACTGTGCTATGTGGGGACAGTACAATAAGGCCCAGGATACAGCTTTGTTAGTCTTGGTTAATGTGAAGATAAAATCCTGCAGGAATAGGCCTCCAGAGGCCAGGGAGGGAAGGTAGAGGAGAGAAGTTGGCTGGCTGACCTAACTGTAATAAACTGCAAAGCATCTGCCCCATGGGAGTGGGGGTGGCTACTAACTTTCTAGGTTTATCGCTACATGAGGGGTTTCCCAGGTGGCTCAAGTAGTAAAGAATTCCCCTGCCAATGCAGGAGATGCAGGTTTGACCCCTGGGTAGGAAAGATCCGTTGGAAGAGGAAATGGCAACCTATTCAAGTATTCTTGTCTGGAGAATCCCATGGACAGAGAAGCCTGGTGAGCCTATAAACCTCAAACTACTAGATATTCTGATTTTTAAAAAAAGAAAATGGAAATGTGAGTTTGTTGACAAAATCTCCAAAGTTAGAACTTTTAAAAACAATGTGGAAACCAGTCAAAATGCGTCTGTCAGCCAGATGTGGCCTGTGTACTGCCAATTCGTGGAGAGATTCTATGTAAGCCGCTGACTCCTTACAGAGACAGCGGTTCTGACAATCAGCTGAGCAGAAGGAGCACTGATATCCCCTTGGGAGGGGGCCACGGAGTGTGAGATCCCACATAACCATGACACGGGACGCAGGGACGAATGCCATCTCGCTGGTCACCCTCGATGTTGAAATCACTGCTGAAGAAGTCTTGGCTTAGTGGGGACCAAATGCCTGCCAAGGAAGTCCAGGGAGGCAGATTCTAAACCCTCTAAGACCGGAGGCCTTCCCTGTGTTTGTTTACTACTGTGTCCTCAGAGTCTCAAGGAATATCCAGCACATGGAAGATGCTCAGTAGATATATGCCAACAGAACATGGGCGACTGCATGGAGCTAATTTAAAATCCATTCCTGCAGAAGGAGAACACATGTGATGGCCTTTTTACACCCAAGGACACCAAAAAATAATTGCTTCTTCAGGACATTCTGCACAACTCTAAATGGTTTCCTTTGAACACAACCTTTCGTGCTAAGGAATGGAATGTTAACCACATGGCACTTTTTATTTTTGAGGTAAGGAAATTATGTCTGTAATAGAAGATTCAGCAGTTTCATGGTATCTCAGAGTAGCTGAGCATAGATGAGAGGTAAGCGAATGGCCTCTCTCATGCAGCAGACACAAGGATGTGGCACTGAGAAGGGGCCAGAGGGAGAGACCTGGTGGCTGAGCTGAGAAGCAGGTAGCTGCAAACGGGGTGTGGACCAGAAGCCAGGGAGGGGATAGAACGCAGTGTCTCATGGAGGCTGGCACAGAGAGGCGGTAACGCCTGAAGTCCCGCGGAAAGGATGTAACTCAGAAGAAGAGGGCAGGGGAATCCCTGAACTGACAAAGACTAAGATACCACTATTAGGCAGCATGGAAGCTTGAGACGGAAGTTCAAAAGAAGATAAGAGTGGTTACTATCCACCTCTAGTCTGCAGCCTGAGATTTCATTCTCCCTGTAAGGTTATCGTGGGTCAAGTTCCATGAGAGGCAGACCCCAGGGTGAGCATAAGGTGCAGGGAGTTTATTAGAGGACACTCTCAGAATCAGTGCTTAAGGAGGAGGAAAGGAAGCAGGACTGGGCAGGGGAGATGTTGCTGCTATGATGCAATCTTGACAAAGGCCTCAGCCAACCCAGGGAGTTCTGAAGCACGGCTGGTCCTGACAGCTGTCCTGAACTGGGGCAATGAGCTGAGATTTTATGTCTCTGTGTTAACTGGCCATTGGATGTGGACTGCCTATAATAAGGAAGATGTGGCTTTGGGCAAAAGCCCCTTTCTTCAGCAGAGGGCTTCTGTCAGTAGCCCACTCAGGGCTGGGGAAGTGGGTGGTACATTATAAGCTAAGCTAAGTAACATGGTCAGTCATGTCCGACTCTTTGCAACCCTTTGGACTGTAGCCCACCAGACTCCTCTGTCCATCGGATTCTCTAGGCAAGAACACTGGAGAGGGTTGTCATGCCCTCCTCTAGGGGATCTTCTCAACCCAGGGATTGAACGCACATCTGTATCTCCTGCACTGCAGACAGTCTTTACCCACTAAGCTACCAAGCACCAATCAGTTACCAAGTGAGATAACTCTGTACAGTGGGGCCACCCCTGAAGTGATATCTAATAAGCATGAAATAAATGCCAGTATCACTGCTCTCTTCTCTCCACTGTGAGTCCTGTGAAGTCCTGTGATTCAGAGAACACAGGCGTTCCTCTGGAGCTCTTATTTCAGTCCCAAGGTCTTTTCCATTATGTTTATGCTAGGGCCTCATATGGACAGGCACAGTCAAGAACATGGCCTGGAGCAGACTGAAGGAGGAAGTGGAATTAACAAGGCAAATATATAAAATATATAAAAATCATACAAATATAAAAGTATATTAAAAGAACCATAACAATGTAAGTTACAAAGCAGATCCTTGAACGAGGAAACTTTCCCTCTATTTTTCATTTCCTTTGGTCCCACTTTTTCCAAGTGTGTTCTCAGAACATCAGTCTGAAGGGATGCTCAGCACTGAAAGGGTTCGATGGACAGTTATAGTGGGAACCACTCATCCCTGATTCCTCATGGAGATTCTTATATGACCTTACTGAGAAGTACTACACAAAAGAAACCTGTTTGTCTTTGTAAAATACAAACAAAACTTGACCACAAGTAATAATAGCCTCAACATCTCATAGAAACATACGTGATTCCCAGGGGGTTTATGTGTATAAAGCAAGCAATTTACTATGTGTTTGGCTTTTCTAAATAAATACTCCTTTTTGAAAACATCGGAGGACTTCTCTAGTGGTCCAGTGGCTAAGACAGTATGCTCTCAATGCAGGGGGCCCAGGTTTGATTCCTGATCCCACATGCTTCAACTAGGGATTTCCCATGCCACAGTGAAGACTGAAGGTTTCTCAAGCTTTAACTAAGAACTGGCACAGCCAAATAAATAAATACATATAAAAAAAGAAAGAAAACATCAGTAACTTTATGTCCCTCTTGGTATTTTTTTTTAATTACTGGAGGAAAATCAGCTGAGGCTATTCCTCTAGAAATGAAGAGACAATCATATTATAGCAACAGCCAGAGAGATGGGCTATTAGACATGGAAATGACTTTAAAATTTGATCTGAACCACATAGGAAATATCACTCACTAAAGGACTCCAGTTCGATCCCTGGGTTGGGAAGATCCCCTGGAGAAGGGAAAGGCTACCCACTCCAGTATTCTGGCCTGCAGAATTCCATGGACTGTATAGTCCACGGGGTCGCAAAGAGTCAGACATGACTGAGCAACTTTCACTTCAAAGTAAAACTCCATATTTTACTAAGGTTCTGGAACTGCTTTCTAAACCAGCAGTATACCAGTGGCTGGAATTCATAGCTCACCTGGCAGGTGGCGGCTGCTGTCCCACAATATACTTCACCAACACTGGGTTACTTAAGAAGACTCTCAGGCTGAAAGATGATAAATCATGTGCCCCAGGCCACAGAGCTGACCAAAGGGCAGTGTGGTTCCCCAGGACCTGCTCGCAACTGCACCTCCATCATTCTTTTAAAAATGGATCGATAACAGCAAGGATTAAAATCATGCTAAAAATAAAACTAACAAAACATATCCCTCAAAGAGAAAAACACTTAAAAATCCCTCACTTGGGAAACTACTACAGATAGTATACAAACTTTGACCTTTAATACTTGCTGACCTAAAATTTAACTACCATGTGTAAAAGAGATAGTTAGTGGGGAAGCTGCTAAATAACACAGAGCCCAGCCTGGAGCTCTGTGATGACCTAGAGGCCTGGGATGGGGGTGCAGTGGGGAGGGAGACTCAATAGGGAGGGGATATATATATGTGTGTGTGTGTGTGTGTATTTATTTATTTAGATTCTTTACCATCTGAGATTCTTTACGGGCTGATTCACGTTATTGTATTTTAGAAATCAATACAACATTGTAAAGCAATTACCCTCCAATTAAAATTTTTTTAAATTGAGTATAGATCAATTTATAAGTATAGATCAAAGGAGAACTCTACACATTTTTATGTCACAGTGAGGAATTTTATGTTCATATGTGGAGTAAATATTCATCCCTGTTCAGTAGTCACCATGTTAATAGTCACTGAATATTTGACTGCAAGTTCTGTGTTCTGCCTTTCTGACAGTGTTTTAATTGTAAAAGCTGTTGACTTTCCTTAAGTCCTTTAGGTCATCCCCCCAAAAGAAAGATCAGAATGCTGGCTGATTTTCAAGGATCTGTGTTCTTTTTAACACGGCCATGGTAAGGACCAGGACTGCTCTCATACAAACCAGGGGCCAAGAATCAGACCCCCTCGGTGACCTTCTCCAGCACCTTCCGAGTGTTTCACTTTCACAGGCAAGTTCCTGCCTTCGTAGGTGCTTGCACATGCTAACCATACACCCCTCTGAGCTTTTTCCACAGTTATTTCTGATTTTTTGGTTCATCTTCTGAGCGAAAATGTCTCTGCCAAAGTAAGTCACTGGACCACCCTCCACTTTGGAGGAAATAAAGCTGCAGAAGGCATGGTCATGAGGAGCTTCTCGTGTGCCCAAAGTCACCTCTCTTCTGTGTGGTTAGGGTGATGGGAGCATGACGATGTGAAGCTCAGTTATTTGAAACCGACGGCCTCAACTTCCTCTGTGCACAAAACTTATTACCAGCTCTACTTTGATTTTCATGTCCTTCCAGAGCCGACCTGTCTCAGAGGCAGTAAAGTAGCCTCAAAGCCGGAAGGCAGGGGGTCTGCCCTTGAATAGACAGAGGGTCTCCTGAACAGCCCAGCAGTACAGACCTGGCTGTGGCAGAAGGATTCCTGTGCAAGAGAAAGGAACCCAGCTGACCTTTGCTGAAGGTACAAGAAAGATATAGGACCCATCTGCTTTCCTATATTGAGTATTATCTGATGGTAGGTTCAGAACACGGGGCTGGCTAGAGAACAGGGATGCTTATTTCAAACTATCTAGCTAACGAGTAACCAGCAAACCCTCAAAGTGTCTGCCCCTGAATATTGTTTTTACATTCACAAACACACACATACACACACACACAAATGGAGTAATAGTTATCACTTAGAAAATTTAAAAAAAACTGCCACCTAGTGCCAAACCTATATTATTACTCTGATATCCTGTGTGGCTCTTCAAAATTCAGGTCTTCAGTCCACCAGCATCTTACTGTCCTATATTTACCATGGTTCAAAGCACTCTTATTAAATAGATATTAGTTTGAGCCACATGAAACTGCCTTTCTTGTAGTTAAAAAACTATCAAATATCAAGTTTCATATGGTTAAACTAAATAATTCCTAGGTTTTCTAGCTAGTGGATCTTCTCTAGTTTTGAAAGTTACAGTGAGGATCTTTCACAGACAAATGGCCAACTTGGAAAATTCCTTCCTTCCATCCTTCCTTGCTTCCTTTCACCTCTCAGCAAACATTGATCATCTTCTAAGAGCAAGTCCCTGGGATGTCAGTCCTGTGAGAGCACAAAATGGAGTAAGACATTGACCTGTCCCCTGAGTGGCTCCTAACTAGCAGGGGAGACCAGCCTGAAACAACTCGCAGCAGCACACAGCCGGGCTCTAAAAAAGGTGCAGGGGAGACATATGGGGTGGGGGACAAGGCAGGAAAGGAGGGCTCGGGAGAGCCCCAAGGAGAGTTCGACAGTCCTTGCCTCTGTTGAGAATCAGCTTTGTGGGAAATAAGGCACTGACTATTCAGAGAACATCTAAGATGCAGTTTGCTTATATTCTAGGAAAGTAGGTATACAAATGCGGGGAATTATATATATATATATATATATATACACACACATATAATTATACACATGTGTCTGTTCAGCTGCTCAGCTGTGTCCAACTCTTTTGGACACCATGGACTGTAACATGCCAGGCTCCTTTGTCCGTGAAATGTTCCAGGCAAGAATACTTGGGTGGGTTGCCATTTCCTCTTCCAAGGAATCTTCCCGACCCAGGGATCAAACCCGCACCTCCTGCATCTCCTGCATTGGCAGGCAGACTCTACCACTGCACCACCTGGGAAGCCCAATTATACACACAGTACATATTATAATATTCAATAGTTACATTACATCTATAATATAAATATATTAACAGATAATATATAATGTTATATTATACATAATATTGTATATACTAGGATGTATAACATAATAAAGTAATATACATGATAGTTATATATTATATAAAGCAACTCTGGAACTAGGGGAAAATATTAATAGTTTATTAATAATAGATATAATTATATGTAATATATAATATATAAATATATATGTGATACATAATATAGAAATATACTCTTCATATATTGTAGTCTATATTGTTAATATATTCTTCATATAATATTTGTGTGCTGCTGCTAAGTCGCTTTAGTCGTGTCTGACACTGTGTGACCCCATAGACGGCAGCCCACCAGGCTCCCCTATCCCTGGGATTCTCTAGGTAGGAAGACTGGAGTGGGTTGCCATTTCCTTCTCCAATGCATGCAAGTGAAAATTCAAAGTGAAGTCGCTCAATCATGTCCGACTCTTAGCAACCCCATGGACTGCAGCCTACCAGGCTCCTGCATCCATGGGATTTTCCAGGCAAGAGTACTGGAGTGGGGTGCCATTGCCTTCTCCAACATTTGTATATTATATATAAATAACAATATATAATAATAGTGTTATTATATATTAATATATTATTTATTATATTAATTTAATATATTATATAACAATACATAATTATTTTTATTATTAATTCTGAAACTACGGAAAACAATAGTTGATACATAATAGATAGAATCAAGAATATCTGTTCTATATGTAATATATAATGACTATATGTATTAATTATCAAATACAATTTTTCCCAGTTCTAGAGTAAGCTTATACAATTAATAACAGTCCTATTTTACTGACTAGGCTTCCCAGGTGGTACTAGTGGTAAAGAACCCACCTGCCAATGCAGGAGATGAAAGAGACATGGGTTCAATCCCTAGGTCGGGAAGATCCCCTGGAGGAGGGCATGACAACCCTCTCCAGTATTCTTGCCTGGAGAATTCCATGGACAGAGGAAGGCCTGGTGGGCTACAGTCCATAGGGTGGCAGAGTCAGACACAACTGAAGCAGTTTAGCACTCATACACACTCTACTGACTAGATTTGTGGTTTCAAAGTGTGGTCCCTGGATCAGTAGTTTCTGTATTTTCTAGGAAGCCAGACCTCAGCCCATAGCTACTGCATCATCAGTGATGGAGGGGGCCTGAAAATTTGTGTGAACAAACATTCCAGACTATTCTCATGTATGCTAAAATTCGAGAAACACTGGACTAGAGAAAATGTGATTAGCAGCCAAAACATTGCTGACCTCTTACTATCCCATTCTGAGCTGTTACACACTCATCAAATTGGAAGAAAACCTTTGCTCTCTTAAATAATAAGCACTTACATTTAAATATCCTCTAAACTATTTAATTAGTAGGTAAATTTTTTGTAGATGTTAGAGGTTAGGATTTGTGAATTTCAGGTTAATGAGTATTTTTATTTTCTCACCAAATTCAACATTGATTATTTTTCAAGGCCACAGCTTTTTTAAGAAAGACATGCATTTGATTGCTTTCTTTATTGGTATGGAAGGGGATGAGGGAAGAATACAAACACATTAATTTAACAGGCACTTATTCTGTCTGTTTAAAGGACCTTGAGAGAGGGCTCTGGGGAAGAGAAGGTCACGTCCTGAACAGATTAGCCCTCTGGGCTGATGCAGCTCAGTGGGAGCCAATTCCTGCACAGAAGGGCAGCACTGAGCTTCTGGTCTTCCCCTTGCATCCCAACACTGAAAACCTTGTGAAAAATCACTCACCAAACTTGCACTTTCTGTAACTGGGAAGAGTAGGGATGATAACTAGCTTTAATAATAATGTAATCACTTAAAAAAAGGAAAAGGTGAACTTTAAAAAGTTTGCCAACAGCTATGGGCTCCTGGGAGGGTTTTCCAGGTGGCTCAGCTGTAAAGGATCCAATGGCAATGCAGGAGATGCAGGAGACGCGGGTTTGATCTGTGGGTCAGGAAGATCCCCTGGAGAAGGAAATGGCAACCCACTCTGGTATTCTTACCTGGGAAATCCCGTGGACAGAGGAGCCTGGCAGGCTACAGTTGAGTGAGGTTGCAAACAGTTGGACGTGACATAGCGACTAAACAACAACATGGCTTCTGAAACTGAAAATGTGGCTGCAAGTGTTACTGCGTCTGTCTCCTACATTGCCCTCGTCTCCCTCTGTCCAGTCCGCCTTCTGTGCTGGCATCAACTCATCTTTCTAAAACTTGTTTCTCTGGAAGCTCCATGGCCCTTCTCCAGCTCACCCATCTCATCAGCCTCCCCTCCCCTTCCTGACCCTCTTGTCTCCCGGGAGCCTACTATTTATAACCCTGTTACCAGGTTCTGCCCACACATCTCCCTTTTTTGGAAGATCCTTTTCTACCAGGCATGGGCCTCTTGCCTTGTGATTCCATTAAAACTCTTTTGACTGTATAAAACAGAAATTCTACCCAAACCAGCACTAGTACAAAAAGAAAGGGAAGTGTATCAGCTCATAAACCAAGGCTGCAGCTGCTCAAAAGATCCACTTAAGAGAGTAAGAGTCTTGGGATTTCTCTGATGGTCCAGTAGTTAAGACTCCATGTTTCCAATGCAGGGAGCAAGGGGAACTAAGACCCCATATGCTGCACAGCGTGCCCTTGCACCCGTCCCCCCAGGTCAGTTCAGTCACTGAGTAATGTCCGACTCTTTGTGACTCCAAGGACTGCAGCACACCAGGCCTCCCTGTCCATCACCAATTCCCAGTGTTTACTCAAACTCATGACCATTCAGCCAGTGATGCCATCTAGCCGTCTCATCCTCTGTCATCCCCTTCTCCTCCCACCTTCAATCTTTACCAGCATCAGGCTTTTTCCAAAAGAGTCAGCTCTTTGCATCAGGTGGCCAAAGTATTGGAGTTTCAGCTTCAACATCAGTCTTTCCAATGAATATTCAGGACTGATTTCCTTTAGGTTGGATCTCCTTGCAGTCCAAGGGACTCTCAAGAGTCTTCTCCAATATCACAGTTCAAAAGCATCAATTCTTTGGCACTCAGTTCTCTTTACAGTCCAGCTCTCACATCCATACATGACTACTGGAAAAACCACATCTTTGACTAGACGGACCTTTGCTGGCAAAGTAATGTCTCGGCTTTTTAATGTGCTATCTAGGTCGGTCATAACTTTTCTTCCAAGGAGTAAGTGTCTTTTAATTTCATGGCTGCAATCACCATCTGCAGTGACTTTGGAGCCCCCCAAAATAAAGTCTGTCACTGTTTCTACTGTTTCCCCATCTATTTGCCACGAAGTGATGGGACCAGATGCCATGATCTTTGTTTTCTGAATGTTGAGCTTTAAGCCAACTTTTTCACTCTCCTCTTTCACTTTCATCAAGAGACTTTTTAGTTCTTTGCTTTCTCCCATAAGTGTGGTGTCATCTGCATATCTGAGGTTATTGATATTTCTCCCAGCAATCTTGATTCCAGCTTGTGTTTCTTCCAGCCCAGCATTTCTCATGATGTACTCTGCATATAAGTTAAATAAGCAGGGTGACAATATACAGCCTTGACAAACTCCTTTTCCTATTTGGAACCAGTCTGTTGTTCCATGTCCAGTTCTAACTGTTGCTTCCTGATCTGCATACAAATTTCTCAAGAGGCAAGTCAGGTGGTCTGGTATTCATATCTCGTTAAGAATTTTCCACAGTCTGCTGTGGTCCACACAGTCAAAGGCTTTGGCATAGTTGATAAAGCAGATGTAGACATTTTTCTGGAACTCTCTTGCTTTTTCAATAATCCAACAGATATTGGCAATTTGATCTCTGGTTCCTCTGCCTTTTCTAAAACCAGCTTGAACATTGGAAGTTCAAAGTTCACGTACTGTTGTGGCTTGGAGAATTTTGAGCATTACTTGACTAGGATGAAGTCGTGTTTGACTCTTTGTGACCCCACGGACTGTAGCCCACCAGGCTCTTCCATCCATGGAATTTTCTAGGCAAGAGTACTGGAGTGGGTCGCCATATCCTTACTAGTATGAAAGATGAGTGCAACTGTATGGTATTTTGAGCATTCTTTGGCATTGCCTTTCTTTGGGATTGGAATGAAAACTGACCTTTTCCATTCCNCCACCATCCCTGGGATTCTCCAGGCAAGAACACTGGAGTGGGTTGCCATTTCCTTCTCCAATGAGTGAAAGTGAAGTCGCTCAGTCGTGTCTGACTCAGCAACCCCATGGACTGCAACCTACCAGGCTCCTCCATCCATGGGATTTTCCAGGCAAGAGTACTGGAGTAGAACTGTTCAATTTCAGCTTCTTCAGCCATTACTGGTTGGAGCATAGACTTGGCTTACCGTGATATTGAATGGCTTGCCTTGGAAACAAAGAGAGATCATTCTGTCGTTTTTGAGACTGCATCCAAGTACTGCATTTCAGATTCTTTTGTTGACTATGATTGCTACTCCATTTCTTCTAAGGGATTCTTGCCCACAGTAGTAGATATAGTGGTCATCTGCGTTAAATTCACCCATTCCAGTCCATTTTAGTTCGCTGATTCCTAGAATGTCGATGTTCACTCTCGCCATCTCCTGTGTGACCACTTACAATTTGCCTTGATTCATGGACCTAACATTCTAGGTTCCTATGCAATATTGCTCTTTACCGCATTGGACCTTGCTTCTATCACCAGTCACACCCACAACTGGGTATTGTTTTTGCTTTGGCTCCATCCCTTCATTCTTTCTGGAGTTATTTCTCCACTGATCTCCAGTAGCATATTGGGCACCTACTGGCCTGAGGAGGATCTTTCAGTATCCTATCTTTTTGCCTTTTCATACTATTCATGGGGTTCTCAAGGCAAGAAAACTGAAGTGGTTTGCCATTCTCCTCTCCAGTGGACCACATTTTACCAGAACTCTCCACCATGACCTGTCCATCTTAACCAACCCCGCCCCCACCACGCGCACACACACACACACACACACGACAACTCCAGAGAAGCGAGAGTCTCTTCCTTAGTTGTTTTGTTTTTTTTTTTGTTTGTTTTGCTTTTAGCAAAGACCCAGGGGCTCACTTACTGTGCTCAAGTCACTTGCAATCCTGGGCATTGTAATTGTGATTTGTCAGCCTTGAGAAGAACAGTGTTTGACAGATTAGGTACTCAGTGAATATTTATTTGTTATTGATTATAGATAATTAAGGATGAATGAACAAGCAAACTCTTCAGTGCAGCACACTAAGTGCATTCAGAGTCATAACTAAGTGATAGTGAGGTGGACAAAGGAAAGCACATCCTGGAAGGCTTGGGTGAGGTATGGGAAGAGACTTTGTAGGTAGGAAAATGCCTGAGCTTGATCCACAAAAATAGGTGGAGTTCCCTGGGTCAGGGTCGGGGGCTGGCTGAGTAAGGTGGCACTGTAGAAAGGTGGAGGAAACTCAGTAAAGGTTGAGGAGCATGACATCAGCTGGTGTGCTCAGGACACGTTAATGGTTCACGTGTGCTCACCTCATGGATCAGGCTGGGGAAATGAAGTGGATGAGGGCAAAGAGATGTGTGCAGGCTGACTGGCTAAGGGGACAAAGTCATCACAGGCACTGTGTACCACCCCAGAGTTCACTTTTAGGTAGCAGGGAGCTCTTGAAGGGGCTTCCACATCAAGAGAGCCAAGGGTTGGGTTCTGGCTCACACACCAGCTGAGTAGTCAGGAATACATGCGTGTGTGCATGTCAAGTCACTTCAGCTGTGTCTGACTCTTTGTGACCCTATGGACTGTAGCCCACCAGGCCCCTCTGTCCATGGGATTCTCAAGGCAGAAGTACTGGAGTGGGTTGCCATGCCCTCCTCCAGGGGATCTTCTCAACCCAGAGATCGAACCAGGGTCTCTTACAACTCCTGCATTGGCAGGGGTGTGTGTGTGTGTGTGTGTGTGTGTGTGTGTGTGTGTTACCACTAGTGCCACCTAGGAAGCCTGTGGTCATGAATAAGTTACTTCAACCACACCAGTTCTTCCTCCCCGGAGCCATTATGAGAGCAGAAACCCAAAGCACCCTCTCCAGCACGTTGTACATGATAGAAGCTCAATAAAAGCTCAGTAAATGCTAGTGTTTCTTCCTTTTCTTGTTACCTGATTGATTTTTACACTTAATTTACTGGAGGAAAAAAAAGATCCAGTAAATTAAAAACTCTGTGTATCTCATTTTACAATCCCACAGTTCAGCCAGTGTTTCAAAGCTGGGGGGACTGGGTTAGGCAGAACTTCCTCACATTCATGAGGGTAACTATGCTTTCAAGTCCTCTCATTCCAATTTATTCCATCACAGCTGGAAGGTGTGAGATGCTGGCTTGCTGCTGAAGCATGCATTTCATACTTGTCACTTTGGGATTTAGGGGAGGTCCACATATTGAGCTTGACAATATTGCCAAATCATTTTAAAATTCATAGAGCTTCAGGCTAAAGAGACACAGAGGGATTTTCATTCAGAAATCACAAAGGTAGGCATATTTGTCTGTAATGAACACTTGTCTTCTTAAGGAACTCTCTTAGCCAGACATATTTCTTCCTAAGAACAAATTAGTCCAGAGCAGCTGATGATTAGAATCACACCACAGAGAGACAGGAGGACTGGTATCTAAAGAGGGAAACAATTCCCAATATAGCACTTTGTTTAGCAGTTTTCAAATTAGACACAAAAATAATTTACCTTGTCAGTGTGTAGACTAGACAGAACAGCAGCCTTGAAGTTAGCCAACCCGGGTTCCAACTAATAGCTACTAGTGCTATGACCTGGAGAAGGAAATGGCAACCTGCTCCAGTGTTCTTGCCTGGAGAATCCCAGGGACGAAGGAGCCTGGTGGGCTGCTGTCTATGGGGTCGCACAGAGTCGGACACGACTGAAGCGACTTAGCAGCAGCAGCAGCAGCAAGGTTATGACCTAGAGGTCATCCCTGGGCCTTCCCAACTAGGGGTTTATATATATATATATATTTTTTTTTCTTTTTTATTGATAAAGCATAGGAACTCAAAACTTAAAGACTGTTATGAAGCTGAATGAAATCACATAGCTCTATAATGGATTAAAATCTATGCCATGCTTGATAAATTCAAAGTTCTTTTTTGGTAACTATAAATTTCCTACAAGATTACAAGTATTAGAATTATTTTATATCATGAATTGTTTTACATGGGATTTATATAAACTGTGATAAATTATAACTAGTCCTACTCTGTTAAAGGATGTTGGGGATCTTTCTGTATCTTATTTCTGACTCTCAATTTGAGTATTAAAGAAGAATCTGTTACATAAGACAGCCATTCAACTCCTTAATAGTTGTTTTCAGTCACTGAATCATATGAGAGCCATAAAAGCTGTATTTGTAAACTTCATTCTTCTGATGGTTAGACACCATTAGCTTCATAAATGGGGACTAGGTACAAAGTGAATTATTAACTTTGTGGAAACTTCAAAGTGATTATGTGTAAAGAGAGACAAAACCAATGAGGACATTTATAAACTGTTGTCATAAAACCCAGCCAGACATTTCATTGTTGAGGAATGAGGAATGCCAGTTCTGCAGCCTGTTCCAGAGGCAACAGACACAAATCACCTAAGAGGTAGCTCTGACAATCTCACTTCCATTAATGTCAGTAGAAATTATCCAGGAAAAAAATCCTTTTTTTTCTCCATGGTCTAGAAAAAATCCTATACATTCTTATACGCTAAGCTTTTAATTCATAAAGACTCCAGACTGGAATTTTGACCTTTCTTTCTTCAGGGTATGCAGGTTTCCAATTCATATCCTCTGTATTACTGATAACCTGGGAGGTCTCCTGTTCAATAGAGGCTCTCTTTGGCCAGATCCTATGCTACAGATGGGACCACATTTCTTCCCATTCTGTTAAAAAAAGATTTCCTGGTAAAGCCATGAGCAGATAACAATTGGGTTCATCAGAGTTCACTAGGACTCTTTAACAGATTGCCATAACCTTATTTAAGTGCATGTCTTTACTAAGAAATCTACAGATCTACTTCTTCAGAGCCAGGGGCCAAGAGAAGGAGAGGTGAACTCCAGAGGTGGTTTGGGGGTTATTTCTCATGTCCACCTAATAATCCAGGTACTACATTCCTACCCATTTCAATAAACACAAGATGTCCCTTTTTCTGATTTAAAGTCATTGTGGAAAAGAATAGTGAGTATGATTCTATTAAAAGGGACCCTGAGTGTGACTGACTGAGCTTTCTCGATAACACTAACAAGCAGCGAGTGCAGAATGAGTGTGTGGCGGGCAGCGG